>CM019150.1:147870415-148344295 GCA_009733165.1 Naja naja
AGGCTTCTATCCCAATGTCTTCCAAAGCAGTTTGAAACTGACCCACTGCTGTTTTAATTTATGGCTAGCCTTTTCTGCAGTTCCGCTCTGAATCAATAGGCCACTTGAGTTTCTGATAATGGAATAAAAATGTCTTCTCATCTCATCTCAAATAAACAGGAAATACAGTATATTGCTAGGAGATTTTCCCCACCTCCATGTTTTTCAATTAAATTTTGGGGATATATTTGCCTAGAAGTTTGGGGTGGAGGGAAATCTGAGCATTCTATGATGGAAAAACCTATGCAAGGAAGATTAATTGTAAACAAAAGATCTACATTGTATTTTATTCTGATTCCATTTTAAATTGTATTTTATCCAATTCCATTTTAAATTGTATTTTACTAAATTCCATTTTGAATTGTTTTTATCAAATTTTAACAACAATTTATTGCTGGAACTTTGCACTTTGATATGGCCCAAGGGCTAATCAATAAAGAATGTATTGTAAACAAAAGCACTAAAATCCTCCAGCTGCCTTGCTACCATTGATTTAAAAGCCACTGTTGAGTTGTAAAGCAAATGCTAGCACATCAGCAGGTCTGAAAGAAAAAGGTGCTTTCCAGTAACTCTGATGTGGTTGTATATTGCAGTACAGCTTCTGGATCGTTTGGGAAGTAGGGAAATAAAGCTTAAACAATGCACATAAGAAAAGACAAGCTGCAGGAATAAGATATTGAAATTTGGGGTAAGGGTAGAAAGAGAATAACTGCTTCAAGCTTAGGCCAGAAAATAAAATGGGGCAAGAATTCCTTCCAACTGACAGGGAAGAAATAACCGAAGAAAATACAGTTTCAAAACAGAGGAGTTTGGAAACAAACCCACAATTGTGCAACATATTGACAGGAAAGGGTGGTCAAGCTTTTTAATGTTACTCCTCGACTACAACCACTATTGGAACCAGAATTCTGTTGCTACAAGGCAGCAGTTAAATGAGTCACGTCACCAATGTTATGACTTTTTGTCCGTTATTAAGCAAATAACTAAATTAAATTAAATTAAATTAAATAACTGTGTGTATGGCATGAATCATGAGGCCTATTAGCAAACCTTTCCTGATTACCAGGGGAGAGGCATTGTGCATATTATGGTACAGAGGAGGAGGAGGAAGGGAGGGAGGGGAGGAGGAGGAGGAGGGAGGAGGAGGAGGAGGAGGAGGAGGAGGAGGAAGAAGAAGAAGAAGAAGAAGAAAGGTAGAAGAAGAAGAAGAAGAAGAAGAAGAAGAAGAAAGAAGAAGAAGAAGAAGAAGAAGAAGAAGAAGAAGAAGAAGACTTGAGTACATCTAAAGCAGAGAACAAAGTTTGCAGACAAACTAGATTTAGAAAATATTTCTGAGATTGTCCTTCCATCTGTAGGCTGATCAGTAAGGAGAGCTTCCTTTTATTTCAGTAAACATGGCCCAATTCTTCAAGAAAAATGAAAACTGTTTATCTCTCTTCTTCTACATCAATCATCATTTCAGTCAGAATTAGAACTGAATTTAATGTTAGTTTTGCTATAAACTCAGAATCTGAGTGGGAATTAGTGGACTCCCTCTTCCATTAACAGGCTACAGCAGTGGTTCTCAACCTTTTACCATGGACCCCTTTTGTGGCCACAGATCATGGCCACGGCCACCAAGACATCACTCAAGATTTAAATCATAACATTTCTTCAAGCCTTTGTGGACCCCCTCTGATGACATAATGCCTCCCCAGGGTACATGGAGGACAGGTTGAGAACCACTGGACTAAAGGATTTACAACAACGCTTACACAAATTGCACATCCAAACTAACCCATGATTTTTGTCAACCTAGTACATTAACCCCTAATTTTACCACAAAGTTAGTTCTGTGAGTTCACACGTGTGTGTGTGTGTGTGTGTGTGTGTGTGTGTGTGTAAAATAACTGCCTTCATTATTTTCTGAATAACTCCAAATGGAAAATATGCCTAATAATTCTTCAGCCTCCTATTTTCCCCACAACACCACTGTGTGAGGTGAGTTGGGCTGAGAAACAGTGAGTGGCCCAAAGTCACCCAGCCAGTTTTGGAAACCCAAAATATGATTGCTGTCCATACTCCGATATAAACTAGGGAGAATACAACTTATGTTTGCCAGAGGTGATAAACGTGCCTAGCCTTTTAATCCATCCAATTATTTGAGGACTATGAGCTGCACAAATCCAAATAATCACTAGATGGCAACAGAGAGATACAGGAAATGTTAGTTCACTGACTGGATCAAGATACCCAACAGTTCTTTCAGCATTGCCTCATGCTGAAACCTCTGGCTTTCCAGACACATTTCAGAAATAAGTATGGTGTTGCAGATGGCACCTTTTATATGCAATCTCTTTGTGCTGATGAGTCTTTTGATCACTGTGTAGCACAAGATAAAGGAAAGAGGACTTTCAGGCTGTCACTGTGCCTGTGGCTCACGTGGTCTGTTGTTAGTCAAATATAGAGTGAGTCTCTGTATTTAAGAGATCAAGGGAACTTCCCCTCCTCCCTCTCTCTCTTCAAGATGTAATTTAAATAAAACCGAGGCTTTCCTTTCTTATATATTTCTTTAAAAGCTTATTGTTTCAATTTAGTATGGACAGGGTGGGCTGTCTACAACTCTATATTTAAAACACCAAATTATGAACATTTTATTTCCTTTTTATCAACGCATTCTGTTATCAGTATTCTTTCAGCACTCTGCATATGTGCAGGAGTAGCTTTTTCTTTTTTTCCTTTAAATTTTACAACAAAACTTATATGCATGAATTTGTATCACAGTTTACATATGCAAAATGTTGATTTAAACATATTTTAATTAATTGTTAATAAACAAAACTATATCATCTTTTAAGATCACTTTTCCTTTTAAGTGTCAATTTGATATTCCCTTATCTGTATATGCAGATTAGTGGCTGTGGTTCGCCAGCTGCGCCCTTACCTGAGCCGAGATGCCCTATGGACAATCACTCATGCACTCGTCACTTCCTGAATCGACTGCTGCAACACTCTCTACATGGGACTGCCCTTGCGGACCACCGGGAGGCTGCAGCTGGTGCAGAATGCGGTCGCGCGGGCTGTGATGGGAGTGTCCCGATACTCCCATGTTACACCCCTCCCTGCGCGACCTGCATTGGTTGCCGTTGCCTTCTGGGTGAGATTCAAGGTATTAGTGACAACATATAAAGTCCTACATGGCTTGGGTCCGGGTACTTATGGAACGTCTCCTGCTGGCATCACACTCCGATCACCCTGTACGCTCCCACAGGCAGGGCCTCCTTGTGGTACCATCGCCAGACATTGTCGGCCGGTGCCCAGGGTAGGGCCTTCTCTGTGGGAGTACCCACCCTGTGGAATCAACTCCCTTGGACCTTCGTTTGCCCCTGATCTCCACTTTTCACGGGATCTGAAGACCTGGCTATTTCAGCAGGGCGGTCTGGACTGAACCAAAGGGGTGGGGTGGGGTTCTTTCATTTTAAAGTAATTTTAATTGTTTTTAGTATTATTGGGCTTGTACTGTTTAATTATTTTTAAGTAAATTATTGTATTGTGTTTTATACTGTGAGCCACCCTGAGTCCTTAGGGAGAGAGCAGCATACAAGTCTAATAAATTATTATTATTATTATATCATCATCATCATCATCATCATCATCATCAACATCATCATCATCATTATCTTAGGAGTACTTTTTCTAACGGGGCTGCTACTGAATGAATTATCTCCAACATGTGCTATGAAGAAAAGCCAGAGGATGTCTTTATCAGATTATTTTCTGTATAGTTGCAACCTTTCTAGAGTCAATGCAGAAAAACTGGAAAGAACTGCTTTCAGAATTCAGACCATCAGAACAGAAACCAGCCTGTGATGGAAATGCCATTCTTACACAAACATAATGCAAAGCCATGTGCTGCTTGAAAAATAAATGTACCCCAGAGTCAGGGAATTTAGAATTATGGTCCCCAAACAACTATGAGGCAGCATACTGAGGCTTTTTGTTTCCATAGTAACATTATGGCTCAGCACATGGATGAGTTATGAACCCAATGAGATCTAGCATCCTGCATTCTTTGGTTTGATTTTTAATACAGGTAGTTTAGCATGGATATTTAGCACACACACTCACCTTTCATGCCTGAGAAAGGAGGCTGCGGATGCACAAAGCGCCTTTCCTGCAGATTAGGGAGTACAGTTACACAGGGTTTTCCCTCTGGCCTCATTAAAGGGCTCTCCTTCAGCTTCCTTGCCTCTCCCACCAAGCATTGCAGTCAATGGGAGAAACAGTTCCCAATTCTCCCTTGGTGTGGTGTAGAGCAGAGGTGGTATTCAGCAGGTTCTGACCAGTTCTGGAGAACCGTAGCGAAATTTTGAGTAGTTCGAGAATCGCAAACGCCACCTCTGACTGGCCCAGCCCCATCTATTCTCTGCCTCCAAGTCCCAGCTGATCGGCTGGGTCTTCTTTTGTTGCCCTGCACAGGAGAATAGAGCTGGAAAGCAGGTTAATGGGATGGGAGGGAATGGGATTATGCAGTAACCTTCCACCAGGAGTGGGGAGGGGATGAGGATTTTACTGTATCCTTCCCCTGCCATGCCCACCAAGCCACGCCATGCCCACCAAGCCACACCCACAGAACCGTTAGTAAAAAATTGAATCCCACCACTGATATGGAGTGGAGAAGGCAGAATGTGGGCCTCAGCCACTTTTCAAGTCAAAGGACAGATTACTGCACTAATGTGCTGACTGGCATGAAGCCCTGTTAGGCCTGGGTATTTTATTTATTGTTGGCAATGGTTAGCTCAATTTCAGTATCGCAGAGAGTAGTAGCAGAATCAGTGTCACTCAGTGCAGAGAACTCTTAGTAAGGTTATTTAATAGGAACAAGAAATTCAGTTTAAACCACAGAGGAAGGGGTGGCTGTTTTAAACTTATCAGCTGTTGAGAGGCTTCAGATCGCCTCAGCACCTAATTTGGAGCCTTTTTAAATTGTAGCTCCCCGCCCCACAATCTTACTAGGGAGCTATAACTAAAGTGGATTCCACTTTTACTGAGTTATGGTTTGTTTAGCTCTGGCTGACGGAACAAATCACATTACGGATTTAGAATGATGGTTGAATCCAGTCAACAGATATTTCTGTGTTGCCGGTGTTTTCACTCTCGTAACTTTAAAGGCAGTATGATTGTCTTCTGCTCTCCCAACATAAATTGAGTGGTAAAGGTGCTGTAGCAGACTGAATTCCCTCAATTCGTTTTCATATAAGCAGGAAAGGAACGGAAGAGAGGAGGAGGCATAAAACATCAAAAGTATGTCCCCTCGTGAAGACCAAAAGGGGTCAGCTTTATCCATGTTTGTTTTGTCTGAATCATCAAGTGTATCCTTGGAAAATAATTAGGCTTGCATGCCCCTTCAAAGAACTCAGGAGGAAAATGAAGGCATAGGACAGCGATGGCTAACCTTTTTCGGCTCCTGTGCCGAAAATTGTGCTTGTGCTCACTCGCATGTACTCGCATGCCAGCACCCAGAAGGCAATGTGTGGGGGCCCACACTCCCTGCACATGCATGCGTGACCCCCCATGTGCACACAGCACGACTCTGTCCATGTGCGCACGATTCCTGCGCATGCCGTGCACATGCACATGAGACTCCCACGTGCCCTGGTGTGTCTGCACATGCACGCACATCTCCCGCCCTCCCCATGCATGCGCACTAGATACCGAACAATGTGCAGTGGGGCTCTTCCAGGTGACCTCTCTCATGTGCTGGCAGAAGTGGCTCTGCATGCCACTTCTGGCACATGTGCTATAGGTTTGCCATCACAGGCATAGGATATATATTTTTTAAAGCCTAGGTTTAAATTATTCTTAATGGTAAACTGGAAAGAAATCAATTTGATACCGAGAGCACGGAGATCTGGAGTGTGTTCAAAGTGGCAGAGAAAGCATGTGGAAGCGCTTTTGATCTTGAATCATTTTCCCCTTCTCTCTGCTTTGTGTAGCATTTTGTCTTAGGAAGAATTCTGGAGAGCACAAACTCGCACAGAGTTTTGTGATCTTCAGTAGGTCTGGTAAGACCTTGATTTAAAGCTAAAAGGCGTTTTTCTAATCTCTAGCACATTCAATCATGACTGATTCTCTGAGATTGCCTGGACAAATCCCTGAAATTTTCTTCACAACATTTTTCACACTGCCTCCTTCCTAGAGTTGAGAGAAAGTGACTGGCCCAAAGTTACCTAGCTGGTTTCATACCAAAGGTGGGACTAGAACTCACAGCTTCCTGGTTTCTAGTCTAATGCCTTAACCACTACACCAAATTGGTCCTCACATTACCTTCATAGGGGGGGGGGAGACAATTCCTCATTTCTAACTTTTGAACTACTAATCCATATTTGAACAGAATTTCTAGAATCTAAAGACAATATTTTAGTTGTTTGAAGCCCAGATAACCACATTAAACAGTTCCTGAATATATTCTTTTTTACAAGTGGAATTTTCATATTTTTACCTGCAATTAAACACTGATTAAGTCATGTTTCTTGAGTTTGCTCTTCTCAGTCTGATGGTCCCCCGGATGTTTTGGGGTACATTTTCTAGAATTCTCAATCACCATAAATCAGTGGTTTACTGGTTTGTGCATGTACAAGCAAGATATTTGATTATATATGTTGCACCTCCATGTGAACAACTGAAAATTAACAGATGTTTGCCTTTCAGAAAAAAAATTATATTAATTTATGGGTGGGGCAAGCTAACGTGCTGACAATAGAAACCAGGGCAGAAATGTCACTACTTGCAAATGAACACATGAAAGGGGTTATATTGAAATCCTACCCAACTTAAGAAAAGGAAACATAGATAAATTGTGCAGTATTAAATAACGTGCTGGAGAAGATTTGCAAGAGCTCCTAGCCTTCCATGCATATAATCCCACTTCTGTGGAAACATTAAAGACTACAGATTATTGCTTTGCCTTCATCTCTGCCGGGAATTATTTCTCTCTAGACCTGTTACAAAAAGGCTAAGAAGCAAATTGTTCATCTCTGGAACGCACAGAAGTTCATGCCAGGCATTAGGAAATCCTAGAAAAGTTATAGCCTGGCTCTCCCTAAAAGTCAGCCAGAATCATTTCATTAATGCGTGCAGCCTATTGATCAGAAATAAAACATAAAATATTCCTAACAAATAGCAGGCAAAAAGATGTGCTTGCCAAAGATGTGCTTGTCAGATTCCTTGCTTTGCTTTGTGAACCGCTCATGGGGGTTTCTTTTTCTTCCTAACAAGCCAGCTGATTTTCACTCCACAGGTTGCTTTTATCTTCCCTTTCTACCTTCTCCCCAACTACTTGAGGAGAAGATCCATTAGTTTTGTAAATTTCTGAGCAGCCCAATGTGTCCAGAGCCCAAGGGAGATGCCTGGTGGTATGGGGAAAGCAGATTCAAATAACAGCACTTTGGTGATTTAGTTTGAAGAGACAATGTCCTGTGGCCTACCAAACTATAGTATAAGAATTGTCAACACAGAAATTTGTAAATAACTGATGTGAGATAATTGTCCCTCTGTGTGTGGGAGTGTGTGCATGTGTGCGTATTTTATATATATATATTTGCTAATATATGTGATGTTGGCTTTTCAAGGTAGGAGAGTCAAGAAGCAGGACAAATAGAATTAGGTCTGTATGAATTGTATGGTTACACTAACAGACTCTCACAATTCAGAAAGTATCTCTCTTGTTTTACTCTCACAAAAACTATGGAGGGTCCCTTCTGGGTTTCTTTCTTCACCACTCCTCTTAGGGATTCAAATTTTGCTGATCAAATCATTGTCTTGACTGTGGCTCTTCCCTATGTCTACCAGAGTCATTCTCACATACCATTACATGCTATCAGAACGTTCTGGGAGAACGAAGCTGAAGACACCAGCCTGAAGATGACGGATGAGATTTCGTCAAAACGTTGCCAAGGTATTCTCAATCTTACACGGGACAAGACCCGAATACACCAAGACCTACATATATATATATATATATATATATATATATATATATATATATTTGTTTTCGTAGATTTTCACGGGTAAAGGTATGTAGGTCTTGGTGTATTGGTCTTGTCCGTGAGGTTGAGAATACCTTGGCACGTTTGACGAAATCTCATCCGTCATCTTCAGGTGTCTTCAGCTTCGTTCTCCTGGGAGAACGAAGCTGAAGACACCAGCCTGAAGATGACGGATGAGATTTCGAAACGTTGCCAAGGTATTCTCAACCTTACACGGACAAGACCAATACACCAAGACCTACATATATATATATATATATATATATATATATATATATATATATATACCAAGACCTGCATACCTTTACCCGTGAAAATCTACGATATATATATATATATATATATATATATATATATATATATATCTCGTAGATTTTCATGGGTAAAGGTATGCAGGTCTTGGTGTATTCGGGTCTTATCCCGTGTAAGATTGAGAGTATCTTGGTGATGTTTCTACGAGATCCCACTTGCCATCTTCAGGCTGGTGTTTTCGGCTTTGTGCCTGTGACAGCAAAGCGTGATTGGCGTTGCCTTCTCTCTATTCTTTTTAGAGAGAAGGCAGCTCTGATCACGCTTTGCTGGCACAAGCACAAAGCTGAAAACACCAGCCTGAAGATGGCAAGTGGGATCTCGTCAAAACGTTGCCAAGATATTCTCAATCTTACATGGGATAAGACCTGAATACACCAAGACCTGCGTGTGTGTGTGTGTGTGTGTGTATGAAAAAGTTGGAGTAAGCAAATAACATCAAAATGTATATTACAAAGTTATTTAACATGCAGTATGCCAGTTAAAAATATGAATTGCCTCCCCTCTCCAGTCAGTTAGGGCCAACAGGATGAGTAATTTATTAAAATAACTGGGTTCATTTGGGACAGCTTTCTCCCATATAAATCTCACAAATCTTGATTCCCTCACAACTAGGGTTACCAGATATCTAAACAGGCAAAGGAGGAAAATTGGAAAGGAGGACAAATGAAAGGAGGAAGAAGACACACTAACTATACAGCTCTTGGCATCTGTGACAAAATTAGAGCAAAAAAAATGTACATAGGCCTACATATAAATGCAGCATCGTGAAGTCTGATTTTTCAATTGCAATATTTCTCCCCAAAATACCTATTTTGAAGAACATATGCTAATGATAATATCCACTTGAAATAGATTTGAAAGTCTGGATCAAGACATCATGACTTCAGATATTTTTATAGGTTTACAAGTTTGTAAAGCTATGAGAGAATCACCAATCAATCATGGTTTGTCTTTTCTGGCCCACAGTAGAGTACAAAAACCCATCAGCCAATCAGTGCTTGCTTACTGGTTGTAACTGACTTCTTCCCTCTTCTTCGTGTCTAAACAAGCATCCTCTCTCCACCTTCACAAACATTAAAGAGAATAATTATTTTCCATTGTTTTCCTGTTTGCCATAGTAGCAAACATTTGAACCTTCAAAGCGAAAGCTGGCAGTTCTGCATTTTTGTTCTTTTTCCCAAATCATTCCCACATATTGCTTGGTGGGTGGAATTTGAGATGAGCCAAGAATCCCTTCCTATGAAAGCACAGATGATGTTTTGGGCACAAGTTAGTGATACATTACAATTTCTGAAGTGGCATCCATGGCTTGGAAGTAGCATTTTTCCATCTACAGATGCAAAACTGCTGGCACAATGACATGTCTGCTTGCAATTACAGGTCCCTGATTACTACGCCATGGGATCAGCAGAGGATTTATCTCATGCAATTGTGGTTACTACCTTGGAAGGACTCCATTTATAACAAAAAAAGAGCCATATTTCTCTATTCCTCTTCTCACCGCTCCCGAAATCTTTATTCAATTATATTCTTCATCTGAAGAAATCACTCAGTTGATCTTAGTTCCCTCCCTTTACCTTACTTCCCTGCCTGATCTAAATGCTTCATGGCTGGCAGGCCTATAAAAGAGCCTTGGTGGTGCAGGCTGTTAAATGCCTAGCACTTAAGTTTCAGCTGCCTGCAATTAGTGCAGGCTCGAATCCCACCAGGCTCAAGGTTGACTCAGCCTTCCATCCTCTCGGGGTAGGTAAATTGAGGACCCAAGATTGTTGGGGGCAATAAGCTGACTTTGTAAAAATGCCGCTTAGTAATAAGCAGGCATATACAATGGAATGAAGGCTATTGCTGAGCGCATTGGGTTGTATCCCAAAAATTGTAAGCTGCCCTGAGTCTTCGGAGAAGGGCGGCATATAAATATAATTTTAAAAAAATACCCACCTGGGATTTGATGGCTTCTATTTACATATTTGAACATATGTTTGAACATAACTTTTCCTTCCCCCCACCCCCCAGCAAACTCCCATTTAACCATAATCTCTCTTGTCCACCTTTTCAAGGCTCCTAGTCCTTCTGTGAGATGAGAACCAAAAACATCTTTGGGGTCACTTTCTCCAACTCTCCAACTTCTTCCACAGTTTGGTAAGATCTTAGCTTTATTTCCATTCTCCAGAGTTCATTCAATGTGTCATTATGTGAAAAGTATGCTAAATAAATTTTACTTCTCTGTGGTTATTGTTATGTATGCAGGTTTGAATGTCATTGGTTTAGTTTGAACTGTTCTTGTAAAATGTCAGAAATGATTGGTTTAAAAAGTGCGGGAAAATCCTGCACTCTGATTGGCTGGCAACTGCGGCTGCTGGCTATAAGTAGCAGCCGCAGCCCAGCCAAATCGGGTCTGTTATGAGCTGTAGTCACTAATAAACTCTTCACTGAAGCACTCCGCGTCTGACTCTTCATGCAAACTTAACAGTTATGAAGAGGTTGTGTCATGTTTAGAACAGATGAACACCCAGATCTTAGGGCAGGGAGGAAACTTTCTGTGAGGGAGACAGAGGTATAAGCAAGTTTTTTCACTTTGAACAGATAATTGTGGTGGGGGGGAGGAATCTGCCCATGGAGGTAGTGGAAGCCTGCATAAAATTCTCTTGAAGCCAGTGGAACAATACAATCCTTTTAAACTGCACATAGGAGGTTGTATCTCTCCAAGCAAGAGATTGGTGGAGGTCCCAGGCAGGAACATAGAATCTCTGTTTCTCCAGAAGCTCCAATTACTTTTAGGATTCTCTCCAAAGCATTGCAATCCCCACAAAATTGGACTTGGAAGCTCCTGACTATAAATAAAATGAAAAATAAGATATCAATGTCACCTTCCATGCAGAAATGGCCTTCCCTAGAACTATTAATCACATTAAGAAATGACACATCCTTAGCATCACATGTTGATTGCCTTGTAAAGGACTTTCTTCCAAGGAGACCAAATTCAAGTTGCTTCTAATGCTTTTTATAGAAACAATAAAACTCAAAATACCACTGATATGATGCCATATCATTTTCATCACATATGTAGAGGCCAGTTGAAACTAGTTCAGCATTTAATTGCTGACTCTAAAGAAACGTAATAAAAAAAATAAGCATATATTCTGGTATATGGTCAGGGGTCTCCAACCTTGGCAATTTTAAGACTTGTGGACTTCAACTTCCAGAATTCCTCAGCCAGCAAAGCAAAGCTGGCTGAGGAATTCTGGGAATTGAAGTCCACAAATCTTAAAGTTGCTAAGATTGGAGAGCCCTGCATATGGTGTTCTCTTTAAAGAGAATTCATGTAGTGTAATCGCTAAGGTATTAGATTAGGAGTGGGCACCACCAGCTCAAGTTCACCTACAGCTGTGGAAGCTGATGGGGGATCTAGGGCAAGTACAGAGGTGATATTCAGCAGGTTCTGACCAGTTCTGAAGAACCGGTAGCGGAAATTTTGAGTAGTTCGGAGAATCAGCAAATACCACCTCTGACTGGCCCCATCCCCATCTATTCTTTGCCTCCCTAGTCCCAGCTGATTGGCTGGGTTTTCTTTTGTTGCCATGCACAGGAGAACGGAGCTGGAAAGCAGGTTAGTGGGGTGAGGAAGGAATAGGATTTTGCAGTAACCTTCCCCCTGAAGTGGGGTGAGAATGGAGATTTTACAATATCCTTCCCCTGCCATGCCCACCAAGCCACACCCATTAAGCCATGCCATGCCATGCCACGCCTACCAAACCACACCCACAGAACCAGTAGTAAAAAAATAGAATTCCACCACTGGGCAAGTAGCTCTTCTTCAGTCCAGCCTACCCTACAGGATTGTTTTTGTGGGGGGAAACTAGGAGAAGGGAGCAGTATGTACACTATCTTGAATTCCTGTACAAAAGGCACAATCTAAAATCAAGCCAATAAAATAAAAATAAATACATAAAATGACACATAGAAGTATTTTTTTTAAATGCACTATGTCATCCATGGAAAACTTTTTATTATCCATTATCTTGCTCCAAATATGAAGCAATTGCCTCAAATGCAGTAAAACCAGTTCATTTTCCAAATGTTTCCTGTATTGCTGACAAATTTATTGGCATCGTAAAAAAGGGCACTTTTTGAATCTCCAGAGATGTCTTGGATGTAATGGTGTCAAATAAGTTTGCTTTCATTCCAAAGACCAAACCAAATGCATTGTCTCCTTGAGAAAAGTGAATCACACTGGGATTAATCAGTTGCCACACTTACCAAAAATGTTCATTGAGCCTCAAACCAAACACAAGCAGCAAACCTGCATTTTTAACTGCAGTTCTCTCCAGGGGTGGGATTCAAATTTTTTAACAACCGGTTCTGTGGGTGTGGCTTAGTTGGTGGATGTGGCTTGGTGATCATGTTATTGGCTGGGTGTGGCCAACTCAATATCACTCACATCGAGGCATGCATCTCCTCGCCTGGCCTCTCATGACTATGGAGATGCTGCAACAATCATAAGTGTGAAAAATGGTGATAAGTCACTTTTTTCAGTGCCATTGTAACTTTGAATGACATTGTCACTCCACACAAGCAAAGTACCAGCAAAGGAGGGGGAAAAAACTCCAGAGAAGTTCCTGAGACCGGAAGTCTAGTCCTGCCAAGAATGTAATAAGGGTTAACAGAGAGGCAGTTTCTGTAAGCAACAACAGAATGTTTCCTTCCTGCCTTCCTTACAGGATTAAGACAGTAATTTCTTCTAACAACTGGTTCTCTGAACTGCTTAGAATGTTAACAACCGGTTCTAGCGAATAGGTGTGAACTGGTAGAATCCCACCCCTGGTTCTCTCCCAACTTACTTATAAAGCAAAGGATAAAAGGTATGTTGATGGGATTAGCTCAGATGCCTCTTGGCCATTAAAGCAGCATACTCCATTCCGTTTAATGTGGGGGCAGAATCTCATTTAAAGCTGCAGCTCTGCATGACATCTATCGTATTTATTGAAAATCTCAACTCCATGAAAAAGTAAGCATATCTAAAAACAGCAATCCTGCTGTTTCTTTTCTTCACCAACAAACTGAAAAGCATATTGTTAGTTGTTTGAATTTCCTCTCTTTTGGAAGGGATGTTGAGTCAGGGAAATTTGGTATCTAACCAAATCAGTAGTTTGAGAAAAACAAAGTGAATGTTGGTATCTACAGTAAACAAATAGCAATAGCTCTTAGACTTATATACCACTTCACAGTGCTTTACAGCTCTCTCTAAGCCATTTACTAAGTTCAGCATATTGCCCCCAACAATCTGGTCCTCATTTTACTAACCTCAGAAGGACAGAAGGCTGAGTCCACCTTGAGCTGGTGAGATTCAAACTTGCCAAATTGTAGGCAGCTGGCAGTCAGTAGAATATGTGCCTCTAAAACCATGGCAAGAAATATTGCTTTCTTGCATTCAGTGCCAAGGTGCATTGTCATACCATCTTCCATAACTATTTTTAATTAACTTGTTGGTCATACTTTCAACAATAAATTCATGTGACAAAATGAGCTCTTTCCACAAATAAATGTATCTTGACTTCTGCAAATTTACTTAGCTCATAGAATCTGTGCATGAGGCTTATTGAAGGAACCTTTTAAAATTCCATTTACAGGAAACTTGGGAAGGAGAAAGGAGATAGATTTATTCATTCCTCCCACATGTTGTGGGAATATATCTGACAATTTCTGTAATGATTGGCCATCTTTATTAGATATTAAGAGACTTGGAATCCAACAATATTTGGAAAGTGTGTTCGCAAGCAATTTCCTCTTTTTTTCCCCTATTTGTTTCTATTTTTAGTTATTATTTATATGTTACAATAGGGTTTATTACCAATGAAACTGCTTTAGTATTGTAGTGTAATGGATTCCCCAGATGCTGGGTCAGACAACGAGGAAGAACTGGCTCTCAGGTTTTTGGAAAGAGATATGGAGAAGCGTCTGAAGGACTCCATGTTAGGAGTGGATGGTCAAGAGGAGGAGAGGCCAGAAACATTGGAAAGGTCAGTGAATGAGTAACTGTATAAACGAGCTGGCTGAAGTGGCAAGAGGCAAGATGCAGATGCAGCCAGAAAGCATGGATGACCTGTCAGAAGAACGGAGTGGAGAAGGGGCGTAGCTGCATTTGGTCAATGGAGATGAGGAGGAATTGCCTCTCCTGCCAGATCTCAGGGCATGTAGAGCTGAGTGGAGGGAGATGCAACAGAGGCCAACAAGGCTAGTCACAAGAAGGCAGCTTCATCCCTCCTAATGAGCTGCACGGGCTGGTGCCTACTTGACCCAACGTGTGGAGTGAAGCATTGTTGCAGACAACCATTTGCTTTCATGCCGTGCATCTGAACCTGTGACTTGTTTCTCAGCCTCATGCTTGGACCTTGGATTTCATGCCTGGATTCTGGACTTGTACCTTGGCTCTGGATTTCATGTTTGGACTTCGGACTTCGTGTTTAGACTTTCGGATCTGTGCCTTGACCTCAGATTTTATGTTTGTCTGCTTGACTTTGTGCCTTGACTGTGTGGACTCTTGACTCATCTGGACTTTGCAGAAAGCCATTAGCCAGCAAAGTTCTTGCAAGTGGGACCTGGGGGATAATAATAGGGGTGTGATGATCCAGGGCAGGATACAAAATAAACACATTCACAAAAAACAGGTGAAGCCCCTTTTATTCCTTCACTTTGCTTCCAAGCTCCAAATATCCTTAACTGGAGACAAAAAATTCCCACACATGCAGTTATAAGAAGGAGCAAATGCCGTTTAAATTATAAAGAGTAAAAAACAACACAAACCAGGCAAGATAAGGGCTTGAAGACATCCACAGATATCAGAATACACACTAGGAAGGACGCCAAACTCAGAGAGGAACAATAAACTAGAGATATTTCCATGCTTTGTTTCCAGCATTCGTCCGTACGCAGGTCCGTACTCTTATTCAGTTGTCACAGCTGCAGCCCACGAAGAGGATCAAGGCCCTCTCCTCCCCAGTAGACCACATCTCTCCCTTATCCTCTCCTCCCTGCGTGCCCTAGGATGGTGAGGGGATGGGCCTGGGTCCTCCTCTGACTGCCCAGCTGGCCTCTGCCATTCCCCAGCCTCCTCCACAACCTCCAGAGCCACACTTCCACTCACTGTCAGCTGTTCCTCCTCTCCCTCAGAGTCAGTCTCCACCAGGGGCATGGCAAGGGGTTGTGGTGCCTAAATAAAGTGTTAACACTCTTTGGAGTGTGCATGCATGGACATGTAGTCTTAACTAAATAAATTGATTAGCAGAAATGCTCTTAACCAGATCTGTGTTGCTTTCATCTAAGCCAGTGGGTCTCAAACTTGTCAACTTTAAGATGTGGGGCTTCAACTTCCACAATTCCCAAACGCACTCCAACATCCCCAATGCACAAATAATGATGCAGTATCCATCTCTACCATTAGAGAATTGCAATTCATAGTTTTCTAATACTTACACTCCCAAGTTTTCCCTCTTCCAAAAATTGCACAAAATGACAAGCAAAGTATAAACAAATGAAAGATAATTAAAATATGTAGGTCATGCTGATTGCCATATTAAAAGAGAAGAACGCCGAGCCAAAGTGGCAAATTAAAACAGAAGAGTTGCATGTCTGCTTTTTAAAAAGCAACATGTATCTAATTATAATGGAACAAGATAAAAGGATATTTATTTGTCCATTCATTTAATAATCCAATTTATATGACTACCCTTCTATCCAAAAATTTCTGGGCAGCAAAGAAAATAAAAACAGAATTTTATTAAAGAAAAAAACAACAAACCAACTGAAACTGCACTATGGCTCATTAAAAACACAAATTCACGAATATATCAGGGTGGCTTTGCGACAGCTTTAACATAACATAAAAACTTTGCTTTTTACAATAATGCATATCACCTATATGCAGGGGTGGGATTCTACCAGTTCACACCTATTCGCTAGAACCGGTTGTTAACATTCTAAGCAGTTCAGAGAACCGGTTGTTAGAAGAAATTACTGTCTTAATCCTGTAAGGAAGGCAGGAAGGAAACATTCTGGTGTTGCTTACAGAAACTGCCTCTCGGTTAACCCTTATTACATTCTTGGCAGGACTAGACTTCCGGTCTCAGGAACATCTCTGGAGTTTTTTTCCCCTCCTTTGCTGGTACTTTGCTTGTGTGGAGTGACCATTCAAAGTTACAATGGCACTGAAAAAAGTGACTTATGACCATTTTTCACACTTACAACTGTTGCAGCATCTCCACAGTCATGAGAGGCCAGGAGAGGAGATGCGTGTCTCGATGTGAGTGATATTGAGTTGGCCACGCCCAGCCAATAACATGACCACCAAGCCACGCCCACCAACTAAGCCATGCCCACAGAACCAGTTGCTAAAAAATTTGAATCCCACCCTTGCCTTTATAATCCTTTTCCAAGGATTTCAACGTAGAATATTTATAATTCTATTTTCTCTTAACGTCAACCCTACTAAATAAGACCAGCCAAACAGCCTTGATAAAGAGCGAAGATCATCATTTTACATCATTTTTCCCCACTGACTAAATTTTAAACTTATAACTGTAAAAACAAAAATGAAAGTGGTGCTGCTGATAATAATATAATATATATTATATTAATATAATATATATTATTATTATATATAATAATAATAAGGGCCTTGGTGGTGCAGGCTGTTAATAGCCTAGCACTTAGTTCCAGCTGCCTGCAATTAATGTAGGCTCGAATCCCACCAGGCTCAAGGTTGACTCAGCCTTCCATCCTCTCGGGGTAGGTAAATTGAGGACCCAAGATTGTTGGGGGCAATAAGCTGACTTTGTAAAAGTGCCGCTTAGTAATAAGCAGGCATATACAATGGTATGAAGGCTATTGCTGAGCACACTGGGTTGTATCCCAAAAATTGTAAGCCACCCTGAGTCTTCGGAGAAGGGCGGCATATAAATGTAATTTTTTAAAAAAAATTGCCACTGTTCAGAATCGCTTGATCTCTTTAGCATGCCGGTTCAGACAAGCTTTTGAGTTCTCCGAAACAAACATTATCTCAGCATTGCATAGAATCTGTTTAATATTTGAACATTAAAAATGGAAGAGGTTAATCCATTTCAGTTTTAGATTCTCTTTTCCGATGATCAGTACTGCTGCAAAGGAATATTGGCTTTCCTGGTACAGGAATAGTTCAGAAGAAATAGAATTTTAAAAGGGTGGAATAAGAGCTATTGATTCCAACCTTTCCAGATGTAAAATATTAACCATAAATCTTTATTTCGCACCAGACAGAACTGTTTGATCAATTAAAAATTAGGACATTTGGCTGTAAATATACACAAAATGGTTCTTATAGAACTCTTAATTCCACCTTGACTGCTCATCGATACCTGTTAAGCTTGAGATGATTCAGTCACCTATTTCAACAGAAAAGGAATAAAAGATTTTACTTTACTTTCACACATGCGTTAAAAAAATCACAATAAATTCCCATCCTGAAATGCTTCATCAGTTGTGCCACAGTAGATGTTTGCCTACTTGTCCTTAGGCAGTGTCTGTGGAATAGCAATATCAAAGCTTATGCATGAGCAACCAGACAGACACTGGTGAACAGCAAACAACACCATTTCTGTCTAATTTGGAATCTGTGCTCGTTTGGATAAAGATCTTTATGATTTATAGGTTGGATGACTAGAAAGGGTTGACTATGGAAAGAAGGGAATTATGTTGTAACCTTAGAGAGAGAATAGAATAGAATAGAATAGAATAGAATAGAATAGAATAGAATAGAATACAATACAATACAATACAATACAATACAATACAATACAATACAATACAATACAATACAATACATGAGTTGGAAGGGACCTTGGAGGTCTTCTAGTCCAACCCCCTGCTCAGGCAGGAAATCCTATATCATTTCTGACAAATGGTTGTCCAATCGCTTCTTGAAAGACTTCCAGTGTTGGAGCATTCACAGCCTCTGGAGGCAAGTTGTTCTACTAGCTAATTGTTCTAACTGTCAGGAAATTTCTTCTTAATTCTAGGTTGCTTCTCTCCTTGATTAGGTTTCCATCCACCCACAAGATAAAATATAAATGTACTTGGAACTATTGTTCAGAAGAAAAGAAGTTGCTTCCTTATAACTTTGTCCTTCCTTTTTTTTCTCTATTTTTTTCCTAGCACTTTGTTTTACCTCATATATTACTTTTATCTACTTTCCTTACTTTTCTCTTTCAAAATGTGTATTGTTCTTTTTAAAAAGTTAATAAAGTTATATATGAAAATACAGTAATAATAACATCATTGAAAATATCCAGTGGTATTTTGAGGGCTTTCAAAGTACTTCAATTCTCTTCAATAACAGGAAGATAACAGCACAGTGTCATTTATATCTACAGAAAAATACCTCTTTGGTCGAAGTAAATGATTACAAGATTGCAATGCAAGTAATCTGTCATACAGTACAGGCAAATATCAAGAATAGAAAGGATCCTCTGGGTTAGAAATATACCTGCAATTGTTAATAATAATGACATTTTTTATTTATTGCTAAAAGTTCTGAATAAAATTATTAATAATATGGATTTGGCTATCTCATGGCTGTAAATTAGTCGATACGTTGTCAGCATTGTCCTGATTTTATCTGAGCTTTCAGAATGTGGCAATACTTGATTATATTTCTTCAGGTACCATGTGGCCACATCTACACAACCTCCTTGCTCCACTCCAGTGCAAAGATAGGTCACCAATAATTTCCGGTGGGTATATCTGCATGCTACTGAGTACAACTCATGTTCAGCTTCAGTTGAGGTAGCCCAAAAAAGCAGCATTAGGTGCTGTTTTCCTTCTTAGTTTAGCTCAAGACCTGTAGGAACAAAAAACTTGAGGTGACATAGTCTTGAGGTGGCAGTAGTCTGGTCAACCTTGATTGATTTGAGGTGGCATGTCTGCCATGGGACTCCCTTCCATCTGGTCTTTGGGTTAGGGTTAGTTCACACCCATTTGTACTATTCAGATGACCCTGAGGACACAAATAAACCCCCAAGTGACCTCCACAGCTCTCTAAAAGAATGCAAATGACCAGCTATCTGCAAGGAATATAAATCCTTCCATTCCCCACCATCCAGCCAAAACTGAAGAAGCTTCTTGAATGAGAAGCAAAACGTCTTCAAAGAAAAACCAGAAAATCCATTGGCCTATGGAAAAAGCATTTGGGATCCTCCAAATGTTGCTAAACTATAACTTTAACACCCTAACTAGCATGTTCAGTGTTGAGAAATGCTAAACATTGTAACATTTGAGCCAACTATAAAAAGTACAACATATATGTTGCTATACTCAATGGAGATATTTATATGTTTTATTACTAGAGCACTCTGACAAATGCAACAAATTCTAGTATTTTGTAAATCTATATACAATACTCTCTTGAATCAAATAACCCTAAATTTTAGATTTAAATAAATCTAACAGTAACATAGTAGTACATTAACAGAAATAATTATGGAAGATACTGTACATTCAGAATTTGCTTAACAGTTGGTATTCAGACATTTATTTTCATATGCTTCATGTGTCTAAATATCAAGATTAACGTTGTAGCTAACATATACATTCTCAGAAAAAAAACATTACCTTATTTTAAACCATATTTCCATATTTTTAGAACCCCAAACTTTGTTTTATAAATACTGTCCTATTTCTTAGAAGTCTAATTTATTAGTGGTGGCCATCACAGATGAGGTTCTACAATAATCCTTTTTTTATAAAATTAAGGCAGCACCTTAAATTTGGCTGTCCCAAAATTTCAGAGGCAGGTGATCCTAGAAGAAAGCTAGATATTGTGTCATCCCTACTACACCAAGTAGCCATTCTGAAAGACAAGTCTAAAATCCTGAGATTTAATGCATATTTCTTTAAAAATCAGCACAGTTACTTGGTTTTTTTATATTAGCAATTAGCTTGCCTTTCATGTGTAACACACCCTTAATATTGATTTACTTGCTGGGAACAGAATGGACATTCTCTTGCTTTTCCCATGGTGCCAACAATCCTTCTGTATGTTTGATGCTCTCCTGTTGCCAAAATCTCTCTCCCTCTTCTTTGCCAAAGCCCACTAGACATTCCACCATGTGATTCAATTTCTTTATTGGGCTTTGTTAAAACAATTTCCCTTGAGGGATCCATGTGTTTACAAGTTGGAAGCATCTTAGCTACTAGCTATTTGAGATTTACTTGGACATTTGCTTATTTCATTTTGTTCTTGCCTTATTTCTTCTTCTTTTCTTTGAATCCCAACAGGGATCTTTTCTCAAGTCAGGGCTTTTGTGTATATTTAACAATTCGAAGGTTTTTCTTCTGCACACTATCATAGTTCATGTTGCACAACACATTTTATTGCCTAAGCCAAAACACAATGCTATGTAAAAAGCAAACTTGACTGGCAGTTGAATTTTTCTTCAATATTTGCTAGAGTACGGGTGCCTAAGTTTAGGGGAAATATAATAAGATGTGTGAAAAAAAATACCTGGTTCTATCCTACTGAATATTTGGAGGAAATTTTTAGAACGCTGCTACGGCTGCTGGACAGAAGGAAGCTCTGAGTGTTGGTAGAGAGGGCCAAGGATGTAATCAGATTGCATTTGCTCAAAGGTGACTAGGGAGTTAGTCATTGGCTTTTGCAAAATTAAACTTGCAATTCTTGTTCAGTAGTTAGAGCTTAAGTATACAAGGCTGTCCTATTTCCAACAGGTTAGCTTCTTAATTCCTTGTGTAAAGGCTTTTAATTATTTCTCATGTATATTGCTTAGATATATCTGTGCTGTTGAATGGGAATTACAAGGTATTATTGAAACCTATTCACCAATGTATTTTTAGTCTCTTTTTTTTAAAAACAGCTGAATGGTATGTTTATAATGAGAACTAAACCAGCCTGCTTACAGCCTAAGCAACTGACACAGTCCCAAAGGTTCGTCTTGCATCAATTTCTGTTGAAAAGATTGATAAAATTCCAAATTAGAAGAAATTGTTGTTGGAGGGTGAAGGGAAAAGAGTAATTATCATGCTTTCTCCTTATTGGTTTGTTTTTACAAAAACCAATTGTCATTCCACTTTCACTCCTTTTAAATTTCCTGTTGGAGCAAATTTGAACATATTTTTTTGTCCATACGGCATTACTTTCTCATTATATAGCTACCTATGTTCAGTTGACTATATAATATGGTACTTTGTAGTACTTTTTCTTTCTTCCGTATTTATTCATTCAAATATTAAGCAGGCGGTAGGGTAGGATTGTAGATTCATATCTTGGGTTACATGCACAGGACCATGGCTTGTTTACAGAAGTATATGTATCTGTAGATGCAACCACAACTGGATCACCACCAGTTCCATACAGCATCAAAACTGTGAAACTCTGAGGAAAATTGAAACAAAGGACCTGGGAGGCAGCGAAGATGATGAGGCAAAGATTCTTTCATGCATGTTGGGGGTGGATGGGAAATGGCCCCGAGCAACACCCAAAAGAAAATATAGTTGTACTTCATTGTTCAAGTGAGCCAAAATAATATTCTCAAGCACTATGGTACTCATGAAACTGCTCCAGTTTGGTCCAATAACCAGACAACATTCTTCTCCTTCCTTCCAAAATGTGCTCACATCTACTGCCAACATCTCCTGTGGTTTTTCTTCACGCTCTTATCCAAGCATCTTCTCAGCTTCTCTTCATAGGTAAGGTTCCAGCTCTTCTCATTCCACTGGTTTAGCTGCCTTGGGTGAGAGCCAACTTTCCTATTGTGCCAGTATGTGGGTATGTGATTGTCTTTTATTTGGCCTGAGAGAAAACATTGGGATGGCATGAGTTAACTGCCTGGAAATCAGACATATAAAACAGTTCAGTTAAATTGATACGAGTTTTGCTTCCTACTCAAATAAAATTTATCAAGGCTTATAAAAAGACCCATTGTTGATGGTATGTTAATAATATGCAATTGAGCAAATGGCTGAAAAGAACAGTTTGATCTCTAACTGAGTGGTCCCTACATTTTTAACCATTAACCTGATGCCTCCATCGTGTAGGAATATTCAATGTGGCAGCCACAACTGACTTTAGCCCAATGTATTAATAAGAGTAGGTGACTAGCAGAGGTAGTATTCAGCAGGTTTTGGCCAGTTCTGGAGAACCGGCAGCGGAAATTTTGAGCAGTTTGGAGAATCAGCAAATGCCACCTCTGACTGTCCCTGCCCCACATCTATTCTCTGCCTCCCGAGTCTCAGTTGATCAGCTGGATCTTCTTTTGTTGCCCTGCACAGGAGAATGGAGGTTAGTGGGGTTAGGAGGGAATGGAGATTTTACAGTATCCTTCCCCCAGGAGTGGGGAGGGAATGGAGATTTTACAGTATCCTTCCCCTGCTAAGCCCACCAACCCATGGCCACCAAGCCACACCACGGCCACCAAGCCACGCCCACAGAACCAGTAGTAAAAAAAAATTAAATCCCACCACTGGTGCCTAGCCTAGTTCAGTACGTTAAAATATTTATTTGTTTGTTTGTTTGTTTGTTTATTTATTTATTTATTTATTTATTTATTTATTTATATTTATATTGGGATTTCTATGCCGCCCTATCTCCCGAAGGACTCAGGGTGGCTCACAACAATAAAAAACATACAATACAAACCTTAAAAAAATATTAAACAAACATCCCAATATACTAATTAAAACTAACAAACCACCACTAAAACCCCTCCCCCCCATCAGTCCAGGTCGGCAAGCTGGAAGAGCCATGTTTTCAGGTCATGATGGAAGGATCGAAGGTCAGGAGCCATCCGAAGCTCCAGGGGCAACTGATTCCACAGGGTGGGCGCTCCCACAGAGAAGGCCCTGCCCCTGGGGTCGCCAGCTGACACTGTCTGGCCGACAGCACACCAAGGAGGCCTTGTCTGTGGGAGCGCACGGGACGTTGGGCAGTCATTGCTGGCAGTAGATGTTCCCGCAAATACCCCAGCCCTAAGCCATGTAGGGCTTTATAGGTGATTACCAGCACCTTGAATCTCACCCGGAGGGCAACTGGCAACCAATGCAGCTCACACAGGAGGGGTGTAATATGGGAGTATCGGGATAATCCCATCACAACCCGCGTGGCCGCATTCTGAACCAGTTGGAACTTCCGAGTGGTCCTCAAGGGCAGCCCCATGTAGAGAGCATTGCAATATGACATAGATGTTTCAGAATATGAGCAAATAAAACAATATGCTGCTGAAGTGTTTCTTTACAGCTCCTCTTAGTCCAGTGGTTTAAAGCATCAGACTAGAAACTGGAAGGCTGTAAGTTCAACCAGTCATTCTCTCTCAACCCCAGGAAGAAAACTATAACAAAACACTTCCAAAATCTTGTTAGGAAAACTACAGAGTTTTCTGCTTTTTCTATGGAGCAAAGGTCCTACTTTTCTTCATTTGTTTGTCATAATATGTATATGGCTGCCCATTTCACAAGAATGTGAGTTTTCCCTCCTAGCTATTTTTCCAGAATCTGTTTTAGTATATATTTCTAGGAATAGCTCAATGATAAGACCATCAATTATTTGTTGCCTGAAAAGTGGTTCATATGGTACTCTTTGCAACAGCTTTAGTTGACCAAGCGTATTGTGAAACTTCTTGGATTGCCAGTCTGAATTCTTTTAAGAAGAGAAATGGGTGGGATATGTTTGGAAACCACTCAAAGAACATGACTGGTTGTGAAGCTTTCTGCCAAATTAATCTCTTCTTTTAATTCTTCTCCAAAAGAGATGGCTTCTTTCCCACTGTGTTCTTTTGTTTTGAAATACTTAAAGTGGCTTAAAGAAAACATCAATATTTTGTCAAAAAGGTTTGCAGACATCTAACATTTTAACATCAATTCCTTCTTCCTAACTGACTTAGATGGATATGTTACTCAGTTTTGAAGGAGAGAAAAATAAAAGGATTATCAAAAATGATATCAAAGAGGTAATCATGGTTTGATACTCGCAACACTTCTTAAATCATTACCTTTCCAGTAGTGATAATAAGAAAGGCAAGATAAGGAAGGCTTTTCCAATGAGAGAGAAGCACTGAAATTTTGGAAAACGTATGCTATAGCAAATGCATTAACCTTTAAAAGTCACAGGATAAGGCAGTACTTGGATAATGTAAGCTAAGTAGGGTTAGACATGGTTCATTCCTGGATGGGAGTTCAACAGGAAATGCTTCAGCTGTAAGATAGATTGGTGACTTGCAAAACCATCCAGGGAAAAGTGCTTTTTCAAGAGGTGCTTTTTCAAGAGGCAACTGGACTCAGAAGCTTCTTGGATGAGGACCAAAATGTCTTCAAAGAAAAACCAGACAGTCCATTTGCCTCTTGAAAAAGCATCTTTGGGACAACCATGATCTGGATGACGGAGAATCTCCATAGACATCCAGGGAAAGAGTGATGGTTAACTATTTTTGTACTGCTGCCAAGAAAATTACAAAAGGCGTATCACCTGTAATCACCAGGAGTCACATTTAAGCTTAAAGAATCTTCGTCTTTGGAGACAAAGATTCGGGGAAGGTTAGGACGAGTCTGCATCTAATTTCCCTCATCCTTGTTTCTGAGCCCTAAACAGACCCAGGATACATTCATAGAAAATTTATTAATTTATTTTATTGGACTTATATGCCACCCTCTCTCCCTAGGACTCAGGGCAGCTTACAATAAAAAAAACCAATACAATTAATTAAAAATACATTAAACTAGTGAACTAAGCCCAATAAATATTAAAACCCAATAAAAATTAAAATAAGAATAAAACCCCACCCCTTACCCTTCAGTCCAGGGCGGACTGTCGAAACAGGTCTTTAGGCCGCAGTGGAAGGAACGGAGGTTGGGAGCCAACCGGTGCTTCAAGGGGAGTCGATTCCACAGGGTGGGTGCTCCCACAGAGAAGGCTCTACCCCTGGGCACCACCAGCTGACATTGTCTGGCCAACGGCACCCCAAGGAGGCCCTGCCTGTGGGAGCGCACAGGGCTATTGGAAGTCGACGCTGGCAGGAGACGCTCCCGCAAGTATCCTAGACCTAAACCATGTAGGACTTTGTATGTTATCACTAACACTTTGAAGCTCACCCAGAGGGCAACCGGCAGCCAATGTAGGTCACTCAGGAGGGGTGTAACATGGGAGTATCAGGATACTCCCATCACAACCCGTGCGGCCGCATTCTGCACCACAGAATAAAAATTCCACAGCCCAGGGTTAGGAAGTATGCCCGTTTGCCCAGAAATAGATATATCCTAGCATCAGATGGCTTCAGGCAGAGATTGAAAACTGTGAACCCCAGCAATATTTTCATCAGTGGTGTTAGGCACCATAGCTTGCCACTTACTTTCCTTAATGGCTAATGCTTTTCTGCTGTACATAGAGTTTACCCATATGATACTCTTCGAGTGTTTAAATTGCTGACAGTATATGGCCTTCATTAACATTTGAATGTTGATTCATTGATTAAAATCCTGTTCTTCACCCTCCCCAGTTCCTTTCCCCTTTTGCGTGTCTTCTTAGCTACCAAAAATCAGATGGTATAAACCTCAGTGGAAAAAGTAGTTGTTTGTCTCTTTGAAATATCACACATATAAACAGAAATAAAGAAGAGAATTTGTATGTATAGATCAGGGGTGGCGAACAAGTTCGACACAAAGAGCCAAAATTTTAAACTGTGAGAGTCAGAGAGCCACACCACGCAGTGACCTGCCAAAACAGACGAACACTCACACAAAAGCATATAATTTTAACAATAATATATTAAACACAGCGCTTTCCCATTCCGTTCAATAAAGAAGAAAGCATCTTCCCATTCTTCCAAAAATGTCCTGTGTTCATCTTCATATTTTCGTTTAGCTTTGCATTTTGCCATTTTGAGTGAGGGTAAAAATCCTGCAGTGATGGTAGGGTGGCGCCCTCCACACTAAGAACAAACGGCAAGATGTGGCACAACATGTGACACACGTGTCCCCCCGCTCGCTGGCCCATGCAGTTGTTTCCGAGGGATGGGAGACGGGATGACGCAGCCTGGGGCGGACTACGGCTGAAATCTCTCCTCAGAGGTCCCTCCTCAGAAGCAGCATAACAAAATCCAAACTTGGCAAAGAGCCACAGTATACAAAATAATGATAAGAGGCAAAGAGCCGCATTCATTTTGGCCGGAGCATGCTCGAGAGCCACGTGTTCGCCACCCCTGGTATAGATAGTTCTCAACTTACAATCATTTGTTTAGTTTACAACGGCACTGAAGAAAAGGGACTTATGACCATTATTCACACTTATGACCATTGCAGCATCCCTATGGTTACATGATCAAAATTCAGGTGCTTGGCAACTGGTTCATATTTATGACGGTTGCAGTGTCCTGGGGTCATGTGATCACCTTTTGCGCCCTGCAGTAATTCATTTAATAATTGTAGGTAAAATGAAGATAATCAGAAAGAACTACATTTGTTAATTTATCTGGGGAATGTAATAATTTTCAAGCTGAGCACAAACCTGCAGGGGGGATATAAATGAACAACAAAAACACAAAAAATGCAAACGTGAGATTAGAATTAACAGAACCATAATTCCCAAGTTATCGGTTGGATTTTATCTTCAGAATAAATGTGTGATGTCCTAGACATTAGTATGGCTCCCAGATATCTCCCTGCTCTAGCTGATATTTTTAAAAGACTCTTTTCATGGATTTAAATGAATAAATGAGAAAAAAGCGAATACAGTGTAAAGTAAAGCACCAGTCTCTATCATCATATTTATTTGTGGCTGATTCAGTTGTTTCAGCTACAAATTTTCACAGTTTCAGTCACAAATTGACTTCCGTGGACCTTACATCGCACTTAAGTGGTTAGTAGAGGAGATGTACACAAGTGCACTAATGTGCCTATCGTCCCTGTCATTGTACTTTTATTCTTTTATTCTTCTCATTTTTGTTTGACAAATTCTAATTAATTAATTAATTAATTAACATTGGATTCTACAGAGATCACAATGGGATGGCAGAGAGTGGATATTAGTTTACATTCTAGAAAATGGATGTTTTGTGACTAGCCATATTTATCATAAGAACTATTTCATAAATAGGCAAGTATCCTATGGCAACCATTTGTTGAGCGTACCCATCACATCTCCAAATCTGGTCTTTTTTTTCAGCTGTCATATAAGGTGGATAGCCCTAATGTCTGTGTTGTCCATGGCACTTTTAACTAATGGAAACAATCTAAGTTTCTTTCACATTATTCTGTCTGTCCATGAAAAATCTAATATCCAGTGCAACCAGATGTGGTTGTATAAATTGCACAAAAACATTGATGATACTCATGGAACTTACTGTAAAGGTGATAGTTCAGGCAACAATCCAAATTTCATGCCCAGGGGATCAACTAACAGATACCTTTTTAAAAGAAAAGGAATGGGGGGAAACATTTTGCCTCATCATCTATTTTTCTAAAGTTAGCAAAATAGGAAAAAGCTGGAAAAGTGGCTGTTAATGGATAATGACAAGTCATTTCCTGTGGTCTTAAAACAAGCCATCAATTACAGACAGCCTTTTAAATTCTACAGGCTAAAAAACGGAATTCAATATCATTCAGCTGCTTGTGTATTGCTGAGTGATTTGCAATGTGGGTAGAAAAATAATGTATTTTTAAAAAGAAGAAAATAAATTCCAGTCTAATCCTTCATCTGCATAATAGTACAGTACCAAACAGTTTGCTAAAAGTTTGCTAAAATTATGGTTTGCTAGAACCTTCTACGATATATACTTTCTATATTCTTTAGATCACTTGTGATTAGAATTCCTAGCCAAATAGCCAATATTCTAGCATGAACTGTTAACATAGTCTTTTTTTTGTGGAACACTTATCAATACTGTATGAGCAACAGAAGTCAGTTCAGGTTTTCCAGAGTTTTCTAAAATGTTTCATAGTAACCCACATGGTAGCATGTGGGTGGCCACAGTGGCTAACCACATGCTCCCATTTGCATTGCAGATCTAAAGTGGGATTGAATTTGCAGTGCTCCAATTATTTCTGGAGGTTGAGTTTCATAATCATAAGGATGTTGAAGACCATTGGATTTGGAGGATGACAAATTTCTCTAATCTTCTAACAGTCTTGGGACCCAAGAAACTGGGAGCCCACCTATTCTGATACTGCTAAGAAATGTAGACTGACTTTGGGTAAGACATGGGAGAGCTGTCAAAGGGCAGAAGGAACAAGTGAGCTAAGGGGAGGACTCTAAGAAAAGATTACATAATCCTGAGGTAAAGGAAAGCATGAGAAAGAATAGACTTACATGCCACTTCACAGCGCTTTACAGCCCTCTCTAAGCAGTTTACAGAGTCAGCATATTGCCTCCAACAATCTGGGTCTTCATTTTACTGACCTTGGTAGGATGGAAGGCTGAATCAACCTTGAGCTGGTCAGAATCGAACTACTGGCAGTCGGCAGTAGTTCTGCTATACTGCATTCTAACCACTGAGCCACCATGGCTCATCCTGCCTTGATTTTGTTAGTATAAGTTAGGAAAGTGAGAAACTGGGATTTTGTTATTCCACCCCAAAGCTTCTCAACCTCAGCACCTTTAAGATGTGTGGACTGCAACTCCCAGAATTCCTCAGCCTACTAGAGTGAAGTACATTCCTGGAAACCCTGCTATGTCTGTTTCTGGACTTTTTTTTTAATTACATTTATATGCCGCCCTTCTCCGAAGACTCAGGGCGGCTTACAATTTTTGGGATACAACCCAATGTGCTCAGCAATAGCCTTCATTCCATTGTATATGCCTGCTTATTACTAAGCAGCATTTTTACAAAGTCAGCTTATTGCCCCCAACAATCTTGGGTCCTCAATTTACCTACCCCGAGAGGATGGAAGGCTGAGTCAACCTTGAGCCTGGTGGGATTCGAGCCTGCACTAATTGCAGGCAGTTGGAACTTAAGTGCTAGGCATTTAACAGCCTGCACCACCAAGGCTCTTAATTTGAATTTGGCCTTCCTTAAAGGCTGACATCAATCTTGAAAGTCACACAAATACTTGTTACTTTTCTCACAAATTGCAAAGCCTCTGCTTCTCTTTTAGTTTTGGACCCTTTTGTTTCTGTTGCAGTTTCAATCTTTCCGAATTCACGTAGGAGTGAAAGACCCCTAAATGAACTATTTTTTTTCTAGTGTAAATGACACACCTGGAACTTTCTCTGGACTGAGATCAGGCTTTCCCTGTTACCTATCCAGGCTCTGACTTGCTCTTCCCTTTCCTGACAGTTCAAGAGGTGGACTCAGTTTTAAGAAGCCCATTTATGGTTGGGCTACAACTTCCTGGAGCACACATGACTAAAGTCAGATGTTCCTTTTGATATGTGTTTTCTTGGTTACATTTATTTATTTATTTATTTATTTATTTATTTATTTATTTATTTATTTATTTTATTGGACTTATAGGTCCCCCTTTCTCCCGAGGGACTCAGGGAGGCTTACAATAAAAAAAAGAATACAAATATTAAAATAGAATTAAACTAAACTAAGCCCAATAAAATTTAAAACCCGATTAAAACTAAAATTGATTAAAAAACCCACCCCCACCCCATTCAGTCCAGGCTGGCCTGTTGAAACAACCAAGTCTTTAGGTCGTGGCGAAAGGAACGGAGGTCAGGGACCAACCAGAGCTCCAAGGGGAGCTGATTCCACAGGGTGGGTGCTTCCACAGAGAATGTAGTGACTTGTTTAGAATATTGTCTTGCTCAGTATGATTTCATTGGTATTATTTATTTCCAAATATTAGGCATAGTTTAGCCTGGCCTTAGCAATCCTCCCCTCTTTTTCCCACAAGTACACAATGATAGGACTTGCAATTTAATTCATCTGGGTACTGTAAGTATGCCTGCATCCTCTTCTTATAGCAGTTCTTATAAACACACATATAATAAGCTATTTTATAGTTGTGCCAGTTCTGCTTTAACTTTGGCTGTGTGACTTCCACTTTGGCCGAGAGTGCTAAATCTTCATGATTAAGCGTCATTTGTACATAGGAACAAACAAATGTTTGGACCAAAATATGTCCTTATCTGCAAGGTTATTTCCAGACTGGCAGCGCCCTTGGCTGGCTCACGAAAGACAGATTACAAGAGATAAAATAATGCATCCAACCTTATTTCTAATTGCTGTTCTCCTTCAACAGATGTTGTTTCCCTGAGACAAAGTCCTCTGAATTATCCTTACGGTCTGAAGCACCAGAAAAAAGCTCACGCCTTATTTAAACATTTACATAAATGGTATTTCATATACATGGAAGATCGAAAAGGGCAGACACTGTCTCCAGAAACACAATTTCAAACATCACGGGAAATCATTTAGCACAAGTTCAACATCTGTAAAATCCAATTTGTCTAGAACAATAACAACACCGGCAAACAAAATATTGACAGGATTATGCAGGCTGACAAAACTTCCAACAGCATTTTGCAGTCTGGCATGCCCCTCCTCCATGTTTCAACTCCTCCTCCATGAGTCCTTGACTTACGGCCACAATTGAGCCCAAAATGTCTGTTGCCAAGTGAATTTTGCCCTGTTTTACGACCTTTCTTACCATAGTTGTTAAGTGAATCTCTGCCGTGGTTAAGTTACTAACAAGGTTGTTAAGTGAATCTGGCTTCCCCATTGACTTTGCTTGTCAGAAGGTTGCAAAACCTGGGACATTCCAACGTCATAAATATGAGTCAGCTGCCAAGTGTCTGAATTTTGATCACATGACCATGGGGATATTGCAACGGTCGTAAGTGTGAAAAACAGTCACAAGTCACTTTCTTCAGTGCCGTTGTAACTTTGAATGGTTACTAAATGAACTGTTGTAAGTAGAGGACTACTTCTACTGTGTCCCACACTACTCTATTTGTTAAGTTCGCATAGAGAGGCAGGACGCAGAGTGCTTCAACTCAAAGTTTATTGTGACTTCAGCTCAAAACGGACCCAATTTGGCTTAGCCGAGGCAGCTATATATAGCCGGCTGCCTCGGCTGACAGCCAATCAGAGTGCAGGGTTTTCCCACACTTTTGAACCAATGATTTCAAACACTTTACAAGAACAACCAATCATATTCAAACTCTGCATACATAACACTATTCACTTCACCTTTTTCTTAACTTCTTTATTTTCTTCTACTTCTAAAACATTCAGCAGGATGGGACAGGAGGGAGAGGAAATCACATACTTTCAGGCCATGTTTTGGTGAGAGAAAATTCCTACCATGATTTTCAGACTAAACAGTTCCTTTTCTGGTTCTTAGGGTGTTTTTTTAAATATCTTTATGGATATGCTGGAATTGCCTATAAAATTTAAAAGTGCTGCTATTTTATTGTAGATGAGTTGGACACCAGCTCCTACATATAACAGGAAATGGAATCTTTCCCATGCTAAAGTAATTCTTCTTTAAAGTGAGGCCTTTTAAAAAATAACCCTCCCTAATTAAATTTCAGAAACAAACAGAAGTCATACAAATGGTTTAAAAGGTTGAATGGAGACGGTGTGTCCTATTATTTTAGATTTCTACTAATTCTTTCTCATGGTCTTCCTCATATACTTCTAATTGTGGCATGGACAAGTCCTGCTAACCAGTTTGATATGGCATGACAGCATCCAGGGGTGGGATTCAAATTTTTTAACAACCGGTTCTGTGGGTGTGGCTTAGTTGGTGGGTGTGGCTTGGTGGCCATGTTATTGGCTGGGCGTGGCCAACTCAATATCACTCACATCGAGGCATGCATCTCCTTGCCTGGCCTCTCATGACTGTGGAGATGCTGCAACAGTCGTAAGTGTGGAAAAGGGTCATAAGTCACTTTTTTCAGTGCCATTGTAACTTTGAATGACATTGTCACTCCACACAAGCAAAGTACCAGCAAAGGAGGGGGAAAAAAAACTCCAGAGAAGTTCCTGAGACAGGAAATCTAGTCCTGCCAAGAATGTAATAAGGGTTAACGGAGAGGCAGTTTCTGTAAGCAACACCAGAATGTTTCCTTCCTGCCTTCCTTACAGGATTAGGCCAGTAATTTTTTCTAACAACCGGTTCTCCGAACTGCTTAGAATGTTAACAACCAGTTCTAGTGAATAGGTGTGAACTGGTAGAATTCCACCCCTGACAGCATCCCCACCCAGTCCATAGCTTTGGTTGTCCCAGTGTTGACATAGTGTTTTCCCTCTTATCCTGTTCTAGCATGCGTCAACAATAATTTTGTGAATAACATGATTAAGGGCTGCTACCTGGACAGCCCTTATTGGTCTTTTTGGGCTAGTAAGGACACACCTCAGAGGTGGTCTTCAGCAGGTTCTGACCAGTTCTGGAGAACCAGTAGCGGAAATTTTGAGTATGTCAGAGAACTGGCAAATACCACCTCTGACTGGAGATTTTACAGTATCTTTCCCCTGCCATGACCACCAAGCCACCAAACACATAACCAGTAGTAAACAAATTTGAATCCCACCACTGACACACGTCCTCCATTCTGCTTACTTGGTTTAGTTCTCAATGTCTGTTTTGACTTGGGCTGTAGAACCGGACAAGACCACAAGTTTTCACAGATAACATCTGTTTGCCAAAGTCTAACTAGCACTTTCTAAAATGCTTCTAAGATCTTATGGAAGGTCCTTAACATACACAGGTTAACCTCTTTTCAAAGCACATAATACTGCTATTGAAAAAAATAGGCATAATGCTAGTTCTCTATGGCACAGCAGACCACTCTTAACTGGGAAAGAGGCTTTGGTCAACAATGGTCGTGTTATGGCTTTTCTGCTCCTTCTGCTGAAAGAGGTTTTATGTAGCTGTACTTTTCCTTGTTCTTTGATTAGTGCAGTGGAGCAAGTGGCAACATTTTGCCTTGGTTACTTTGGGATGCTTCCAGTCACACCCCCTCACTGTCAGCACTGCCATTTCCTTGTAGCATTAATCAAGGACAGAGGTTGCTTGTTGTCAATGACTTCCTGTTGCTTCAACTGCGTGTCCTTTCTCTGTGCTTGTGAATGGTCAGACTGTTGAGGTTTTTTTGGACACTACAGCTTTCATATGTAGACTGACTGGCTGGTAACACACAATGGGCATGTCCATTTTTTGAGTTGTTAGTTGTTGTTAGAAAGAGGGCCACTCCAAATGCCTGCGTAAGTTTGCCCACTCCTGCCCTACCACACGTTAAACAGAGTGCATGGCCCTAGTGTTTTTTGTTATTGGGAGGAGGTATAAAGAAACAAGGCATCTTCTGTTTCTCTTATATTACCTCCCGTTAAAACAATAAGGACTGCATCACTTCTTGGTCTCATTATTGATGCAGAATAGGGGTCAGGAACAGGGACTGGCATAAGGCGCTTTGATGCAGCTGCCTAGTTGTGCTCATAGACCAACTGAGCATTTGCAATCAAACCCACAGACAAGTTTTAATAAATCTCTGTGCAAACGTATTTTTTTAAATAAAAAAAAATGGACATATAAACATTCTCTGAAAACTGTGTCTGGGGAATGGTGTGCAAGCAAAAAACCATCCATTTTCTTGAGAGTCCCATTCTCAGTTGTAAATGCCATCATTGTATCTCTATCAGGCGGATATCATACCACTTGCCAACCTTGATTATTTGACTTTTCCAATAAAGATCTTCATCCTGAGTTCATCTACAATTGATTACAATTGATTACCTCCTTTTTGCCATCAGTCCATCCCAATTTAAAGCCTATGTTGGTTTAGCCACTCCATGCATCTGACAAAGTGAACTACACAAAAACATATGTATTTAATAAACTCTGTTAGTCTAAAGAGGTGCTACCAAACCTCTGAATTTATGCTACCATAGAGTCTTTCTGCAATGTGATTTTGCTATTGATAAAATGAAATCTTGCTACATGATAGACTTTTGCCTAAACCCGTTTAGCTCTGGTCATGGCACCCAACCCGTAGGCTCTCAACAATTAGTAATGATTATTCACTGGTTTCACTGCACTAAAATTAGTTGACAAAAATTCTCATTCTGATTTTCACTTGTAGCACAATTGTGTTAACACAGTAAAACATTCCCAGTTCCAAGGAATGCACAATTCCTTGGTTGGGTAAGAGCTTCTCCTCTCTGTGTGTGTTTTCAGACATGACTCTTGGAAAGAAGGCAAGGAATAGCATCTTCTTGCCTTCCACCCATCTCAGGAACGCTTCTTAATATGGCAGATACCTCACAAACTACCAATCTCCATCAAATTGCTGACAGGGAAGGAATGGAGTTTCACTGCTACATGGAGTCAACAGGAAGAAATTTTAAAAACCCCACTGATATGTACTTAAATTTATTCAGAAGAAGGATAAAAGGAGGTTCCCCACAATCCCCAGGATGCTTGAGCTTCAAGCAACACAGAGAGGAACAAAGAAACCTCTTTCCTTCTCTTTTCCTCCTTAAAAGGAACCAGTAATGAAAAAACTAAATGCTTGGAAGAGCAGTTGAAGGTCAATGTGGACCAACCACTACCTAGTTAATGACTATTCATAAAATTCCTGGAGGCCGCACACCTCATCTTTGTCATTTGTCCCCAGCTCTTCCAAATGGATGTCATTTAGCACTATGCAACCACTGAGGTTAACATTCTTTTATTTATCTTGCTATAAATACGGCTAAATCCTTGTCAACATTTTTATTGGCTGTGTTTCTCAGCACTGTAAAAGCAGGCTGGCCTAGACCAATAAAGCAGGGGGTGCTTATTGCAAACCACTTTTTTTTTAAGTTGAGAAAATATTTAGGTGGTACGGTAATATCTCTATGGCAGGCTGGAGGTGAAAAATACAGAAATGGATTCAAGAAGAAAAGTTACTCCACCCAGGACTAGGAAAGGACGTTTCTTTGTGCAAATCAAGCACTTTGACTAGTAATTTTTGCAAAGTCAGGATATAAATAAAACAAATGTGAAGTCATCCCCCAATGGCCCAAAGGTGCTTTTTCAAGAGGCAACTGGGCTTTCTTGTTTTTCTTTGAAGATGTTTCACTTCTCATCAAAGAAGCTTCTTCAGCTCTGACAGGATGGTGGAGTGTTAGTATATCTAACGTTTGGGTTTTTAATATATATAAACCAGGATTGAAAAGTGTATGTGACTTTAAGAGCAGCCGGAATGTGATTGGCTGAAGTTACAGCAAGCGGCCATAAGATGGAGCCAGAAACCTGGTTCTCTCTCTCTCCGTTTTGGTTCTCGTTGTTAGCTTGCTTACTGTTTTGGTTCTCCGTGCCTCATCTTCGACTTTGACTGTTGAATGTGAGTTTTGCTACTGTTTGGCAAACTACAACTGACTGATATTTGGTAAGGACAAGGACATTGATATTTGGAATAGCATTTAAATACTGACTGATTTGCTCGTGTATGACTCAGATTGTTTTTGGACTCTGATAAACCATTCACTGATAGTAAAACCAACATTTTCAATATTCAGTATACTCCTTGTGTCAAGTGTATTATTCATTGTCTCTCTACTCATGCTATCCTGGCTGCACTCATTTCTCCTCACGGAGATATATACTAACATGGAGAATGGAAGGATTTATACTTCTTGCAGACAGCTGGTCATTTGCATTATTTTAGAGAGTTGTTGAGATCCCTTAGAGGTTTGTCTGTGTCCTCAGTGTCACTTGAGTAGTGTAAATGCATGTGGAGCCTTCTTGGAACTGCTGAAGGGGCTTCAGAGGTCCTGTAGTTTGAAACCCGTTCAAAGTTCCAAAAAGGCTTTGCACCCATTTGCATTACTCGGGTGACCTTGAGGACACAGGCAAACCTCTAAGTGGCCTCAATGACTCTCTAAAGAATGCAAATGACCAGCTGTCTGCAAGGAGTATAAATCCTTCCATTCCCCACCATCCAGTCAGAGCTGAAGATGTTTCTTGGATGAGAAGCAAAACATCTAAGAAAAACAAGAAAGTCCAGTTGCATCTTTGGGAGAACCATGACCTGGCTAACTAAGAATCTCCATAGTTATCTCCCAATGAATCTGCTGTGTAAAGTCCATGTTATTAATTCAACACTGGCTGAACAATAAAAGCTGATCTGTATTACTGAATCTGGCACATGTACAAGAAACATGCAGATCATAGTGAAAATGCCTGATGTCCACCAGCTTATTAAACACATTTCAAATGGTGCTTATTCCATTCTCCATTCCATGATTTTATCTGTGTGTGTGTGTGTGTGTGTGTGTGGTGTGCATGCACGTGCGTGCATGTGTTTAAAGCTGTATTATATCCCCAAAGATAAAAATCATTATGGTGCATTACTATACTAATAAGGCAGAGTTTCTAAATCTTTGGGGTGTTATAACCCTTTCAACTTTCTAATAGGTTTGGCTTTCTCATCACTCTGATATCATAAACTCAGAGATCTGCTCAAAATAATACATTTTAATAAAGCTACAAATTGATACTCTCGAGAAATGCATGGGTTTGGAATGGAAAACAGAAAATATCTTCCATATATAAAGAATTCCCCTTGAGCTGACATTTCTTGATAATGAATAGTTTAAAAAATGATCCTGGTTGTTTTGCTCAGAAAACTGAAGGCACAAGGAGAAATTGCTTAATATTCTTCTCAGATGTGGACAATGTAAGTAGGAAGTTTTTTTTCCCCCTTATTTAACCCTCCTGTTTTGAATATGGTCAATATAATACACAGATTATTAAAACAGGCTTATTCAAAGGCTAAATAAATAAATAAATAAATAAATAAATAAATAAATGGCTTAAATAGTTAAGAGATATTAGTGCTACATCATGAAATCACTAGCCACATTTCTGTTTAAACCTGGCTTGATGTGATACAGTTTTGTGTCTAAGTTCATCTGAACTGAATTGGTATTTGAACATATAAAAATCTGGGAAAATTCACATACATAAGCCATAATTATTGGCATCAACTTCTATTGAACATGATCAATCAAAGTGAAATGCTTCATACAGTGCTCAGCAGCTAAGACAAAGCCAAACATTTTAATCCACTCTGACTGGAAAAACTGGTTGTCCAGAAAGGCCAAAACCCAACCTGTCAGGTTTCTTCCAATCAGAAAAGACTAAAATCACTATTATGCCATGTCTCCATGTCCCATTCAAAATATTGTTTCCAGAACTGCTCTGTCCTACTAACTTTGTGTGTGTGTGTGTGTGTGTGTGTGTGTGTGTCTGTCTGTCTGTCTGTCTGTCTGTCTGTCTGTCTGTCTTTGTGACATGTTGGGTCATGCTTCTGTTTTATTCCAGAAACAAAAACACGGTTGGAAGTTTAAGAGATTGTTAGGAATTAGAACAATGCCCCAACAATCACAGAAGACTCAAAGCATAACTAGTTAGGTGCTTCTTTCCTCCTTTTTATTAAATTTAAGTGAGTTACTGGCAAGGAGTTTCAGATGTCTGCAAATGTTTGCCTGATTGCCAACTAGCTACTTCTCCCATGAAAGTAAATCAGAAAACTGGTTCAATCAATTGGAGTCCTTGATGCTTTCGTTGGTTGAGTCTACTCTAAACCTTTCATTAGTTGACTAGGATAACATCATCACTGCTACTGAGTGTGGGATTTGCTCCCTTTTTATATATAGTAGTTTGTTTTATATATAATCGTGTTTGCTTTCTCCTTAGTAGTTTCTTGATTAGGATATTGCTTTCTGTTTAATTGTTTGTCTCCTTGATATTTCCTTGATAAGGATATAGTTTTCTGCTTCTATGAACCAAATTTAGTGGTTCACACCATTCAAAAGAGGCAATAAATGTTAAGAGGGAAAGAAAAAGACCTGAACGCATCATCTCAAGCAGCCAAAAACCATATAAGATGGGATTAACACCAAACAAATAAAAAATAATACCCTAATTAAGGAACTATCAAGGAAAAAACATCCCATCAACACTGGTTGAGCAAGCTATGATATATAAACAGGTAGCAAACCCACATTCACTAGCACTGATGATGTTACCTAGACAGTAATGAAATGTCTACAAGCAAACAACCAAGCTCGGGGAGCACTAAGGACTTCCCAGCTCAACCCTGAGCTATAGATATGCTCTTCAATTCGGTTTCAATCCTGAATTTTTCATGGTTCCAGTATAATCAGGACCGGAAGACATCACTCCAAAGAACAAGTCTCTCTGAATATCGATCAATAAGATTAAGATAAAGGCTAAAATAACAGTTCAAGGATTCTGATGAAAATGTTACCCTTTGGGTGAAAAAATGTTCAAAATCTAGGCAAATAAAAAGAAAGTTTGGATTCTTTCTTGCGTTCTTGTGTTCTTACAAGTTAAGGGGAAAGAGGCATGTTTCTTTTTTTGAAGGTAGATCAGTCTATATTAGTAGATCATTTCAAAAAGACTTGTCTTTTTATCAACATGAGAATCAACTCTAATAGCATAGCTTCTGGGGCAGGGAAAGTTGGAATAACAAAGAACGGGCAATTAGCACTATTTCAGATGAGAGTCTTGTAAGAGTGGAATGGATGCAATTTTGGAGCCTCCTGATAAGCTGCACACAAATCACTTCTGCATTGTGGGCTCCCTTGTCCCCTAAAAAATCAAAAGAGAAAATTGAATCTCCATCATTTTCTAATTCACAATAAGCAGCATTCAAAGCTCTGACAAGATATTTCCAATTGTAAGAATGATACTGTGTAGCACTTGCTTAACATCAAACAATCTGCCAAATGGAAGACTGAGATACATTCTTGAGTGCTTCAACAAACTCCTGCTCACCCATCTGTCCAAAACCATTTTTTCTACTCAAAATGTGAAGTATTTTCTCACATCTACAGAGCTTTTCAGTGTGAAACAGCTGTTGTGAGAACAAATGAAGTCAGGAAAGCTTGGGATAGGCTGCAAGGAACTTTTTATAAACATCTGGAACCCACATTTCCAGACCCAATACACTAAACTATAAAAAGCTTGTATTTATTGGCGGACATATTCTGCATATATTTGAAACAAACTGACCTTCTGGTCTATATATCCTAAAGGGAACTCACCTGTACTTTTGGGGGTTTGATACAGTGGTGGTATTCTACCGGTTTGCACCGGTTCTAGCGAACCGGTAGTTCTGGTGAGCAGTTGGCCCTGTGCCTGCCCTTTCCTGTCCTATATTTCTCTGGTTTTTAGCTCAGCTGATTCACGTGGCACAGCAGATTGCCGCGCGTCAGCTCTTTTACTCACCAGCGCTGACATAGAAGGTAAGTTTTTAAGCTTAAAATGGGCAGTTTTTGAACAGTGCGCACGCACTCACCAAACCCAGTGTTAAACTGGTTGCATCCCACCACTGGTTTGATACCATGAATTCTGTGACAGAATTCTTGATCGAAAAACTACAGTTGTCAAAAACATATGCTCTAAGATACATAAATTAGGATAAAACATACTGGAGAAAAAAATCCATTGAAATACATATTAAAAGACAAAAGATTTGTTTGGATTAGCTGAAAAGAAACAAATGCAGTTTAAATGAAGCAACACAAGCCTATGAATTAATAAATTCATGCTGACACTGGGAAATAATATGGCTATGGTCACGTGAGAATGACTAGGCTAGTAAATATTCATAAATTGCCCTCCTTTTTAAATTATAACAATATACTTTACAAAAGTCTCAAAGGTTTGGTGGCAGAGGCAGAAGGGAAATTATCTCCACACACACACAAAAAGTCTCTATCTAAAATATATTTTGTCCTTGTTTTCCACATATTATGGCCATGGTTGGTAAATATCTTGAAAACAGAAGATGGACATTTTAGGTTGTTCACACACAGCTCTTGCATTTCCTGCCATGAAATGGCACTTTGACGGAATTCCTGGGGGATGCCATGAAATATTCATCAGCTTCAATTTGTAAATGGCCTAGCAACATACTGTGTAAATGAACCTCGAATAAAACAGCCACATTAAAATGGAAGGCAGCTACAAACAACACGTGTTTTGAGAGCATGGACAAGCGGCAAACACAAACAAAAGGATTTTTGCTTAGATGCAATCATGAGGTCAAACTACAAATAATGTCTTGCCTGTTCCCTTTGGAGGTATGTGCTAGTACAACTGCCCACAACTAGATGCTCCTTAGTGTCCAGCACCAGGAACCTTCATTATTGGCAGGGTGACAGCGTCTCCCAAAATTATAAAATGGTGTAGCGGATATTGTTTTTGTCCTTTCTCTACAGGCAGTTTTCTTAATCTATGCTGGGTTAGAGAACCTGTAGATGTGACTCACCTATAATTGCCAGTCATCCTGGGTGTGATGGTATTAAGGACTTTGGGTACATTTCATCAACATTTGGAGTACTACAGGCTCATAATTCAGATCCTTTTGTGAAGCGTAGTAAAACATATTCATTCTCAGCCAAATACAAGCTTAAATTATAATTAACAGTTATTTGCTCCTTGTCTGTCCTTCCTTTTTCCATTTCCTCTCTTCCTTTATCTGTCTCCTGTTGAAATTTAAATTCCACAGAGCAGGAAATGTATTTTGCTGTGTCAACTCTTTAAAGCATGTTGCATATTATGGAAATTACACAAAACAGATTATGAGGACCTGTCAAATGCTCCAACACTGGAGATTTTTTTATGAAGAGATTAGACAACCATATGTCAGAAATGGTACAAGGTTTCCTGTAGAAGACCTCCAACTCTGTTATTCTGCTTCTGCTTCATAAAATTAAAATAAGTATAAGAGTACATATTACATGCATATTTGAACATGATTTCTTTCCTCTTTAAAATGCAACTTAATGCGAAAACATTAAATGTGAAACCATAATGATCAGATATGTCTTAAGCATATACAACATTTTTCACCTCTTAATTTATTATCTTTTCAAAGATGAAAATTACCTCTTTCAATACTTCCTTTACTACCTTTTCCACTGTTAAGGTAAAGGTAAAGGTTTCCTCACACATCCGTGCTAGTCATTTCCAGCTCTGGGGGATGGTGCTCACCTCTGTTTCTAAGCCAGAGAGCCAGCGCTGTCTGAAGACGTCTCCATGGTCATGTGGTCGGCATGACTAAATGCCGAAGGCGCATGGAGCGCTGTTACCTTCCCACCAAAGTGGTCCCTATTTTTCTACTTGCATTTTTTTACATGCTTTCAAACTGCTAGGTTGGCAGAAGCTGGGGCAAGTAATGGGAGCACACCAGAAGTGGCATTCAGCAGATTCTGACCAGTTCTGGAGAACCAGTAGCGGAAATTTTGAGTAGTTCAGAGAACCGGCACGCTTCCCCTGCCACGCCCACCAAGCCACGCCCACAGAACCACTAGTAAAAAAAATTGAATCCCACCACTGGAGCTCACTCCTTTATGCGGCACTAGGGATTTGAACCTTCTGATCGACAAGCTCAGCGTCATAGCCACTGAGCCACTGCGTCTCTTTTTCCACTGTTACCACTATATAAAAGACATTTATTATAGATTTGGTTGTAATATTTACACATTAACCTATTTCTGAACACGACTACATCCAGGACTGCAGATTGAATATCACTGGATTTCCACAGGCATACCGTATTTCTTTTGATGGTATGTTTCCCTTTTTACTACTTGGATTGTTTACAGGGATGGGTTTTTTCTCAGATTTAATTGAATCTTACTTGCAGATGCTGAGGTAGGCAAGGAGGTGGCCAGGTCTGCAAAGCATTCCTGCTATTCTCAGTACCCTTATCAGAATGATCCACTCCAGAGAGAAGGATGGAACCACAAAGCCATTTCAAAAACCTGCCAGAACAGTCTTGGCAATCCATGATATGCAGTGGCAATTAACTTCAGCCAGTTTGATCATTTGTTACTAAGGTAAAAGAAAATATACAAAAGTTGGCCGAGTGCCCCAAATCCTATCCTAAATAAATCAGAATTACATCAGAGAGGGGGGGAGGGAGAGAGAGAGAGAGAGAGAGAGATTGGGAAGATATACCTTTAGTCAATACTCATTGTACAATAATGCACTAGGCTGCAAATAATAATACTAAAAAGTAGATTATAAGCAAACATCACCATCTGGTGGCTGATGAGGAAAAAAACCTGGCCTTTCTCTCATCTGCTGTTATGAATATGGTCACACGTTTGCTTAGATGTCATTTTAATCAAATGGCAATGTGGTGATTTGCCACTTTTCAAATATCAATGCGCAAATATTGATCCCTCACTCATCTCAGTCTTCTTAAATAAGATGAAAGAGAAGTAGTCTCAAACCCTTATTTTAAAATCTAGAAACACTGAGAATAATAACCCCAATAAAGAGAATATTTGGAAATCTGTGGGGAACCACTTTCCTTGATCTTCCTTCCATCCCTTCCAACTATATATTTGGCATTAATTTCTCACACATATTCTAAAATTATCTTGAGAGTTAAATAGAGTAAATGAAAAGACCACTGTATCATTTGATGCATGATCTATCATATGTTCCTTCTACATGGCACCTCTGCAAACCAGTCACTAAAAAAACCATACAATTTTGTGCTCCTCTCTTGCTTCTGGACTTTCCACGAGGTTACAGAGACTGGCTGTGGGAATCAGGAATCTAGAAGGACAGTCCTGTAGGAGTTCTTCATATATTCTGCTATATAGGTATTTATTTATTTATTGATTGATTGATTGATTGGTTGATTGTTTGGACTTATATGCTGCCCTATCTCCCAAAAGACTCAGGGTGGTTCACATCCTAAAAACATACAATACAAAATTTTTAAAATTATTAAAATTATTATTAAACCACAAGCCAAACAATTATCTAAAACCCATAAGAAAACTAGACATAAGAACGTATATAAAAAACCCACCCCCCTCAGTCCAGGCCGGCCTGTTGGAAAAGCCACGTCTTCAGGTCACAATGGAAGGAATGGAAGTCAGGGGCCAACTGCAGCCCCAGGGGCAACTGGTTCTACAGGGTGGGCGCTCCCACAGAGAAGGCCCTACCCCTGGGGGTCGCCAGCCGACACTGTCTAGCCGATGGCACCCCAAGGAGGCTCTGCCTGTGGGAGCACACAGGGCGATGGGCAATCGATGCTGGCAACAGACGTTCCCGCAAGTACTCCTCAATGTATGACCATAAGTACTCCTCAATGTATGACCATAAGTGAGGCCAACATTTCTGTTGTTAAGTGAAACATTTGTTAAGTGAGTTTTGCCCCATTTTACAATCTTTCTTGCCTCAGTTGTTAAGTGAATCACTGCAGTGGATAAGTTAGTTATTTTGATTGTTAAGTGAATCTGGCCTCCCCATTGATTTTGCTTGTCAGAAGGTCACCAAAGGGGAATCCCATGACCTTGGGACACTGCAACCGTCACAAATATGAATCAGTTGCCAAGCATCTGAATTTTGAACACATGATCATAGGGATGCTGTGAAGGTCATAACTATAAAAAACGGTCATAAGTCCCTTTTTTCAGTGCCCTTGTTACTTTGAATGGTCACTAAATGAACTGTTGTAAGCCGGGGGCTACTTTTACTATTAAGAAATAAGCTGAAAATTCAGAGTTGCCTTAGTAAAAATGGATGGCTTCCTTCACTAAACAAATGGATTGGAAGAAACCATCAAATCCCAAAATGAGAGGACATGATTAATTGAATAGCATATTTGACTAAGCATCAGTAGAGGTAATCCTCAATGTATGGCCATAATTGAGCCCAACATTTCTGTGGTTCAGTGAGACAGTGGTTAAGTGAATTTTGACCTATTTTACCTCATTTCTGGTTACAGCTGCTGAGTGAACATCTGCTGTTGTTAAGTTAATAACCTGGTTTGTGCTGTCCAGACAGTATATAGTTAATTGGGAATTGAATAGTTAATTGGAAATTGGGAGATGTCCCCTTAAGGGAATGCCTCATGGTAAATGCAGTTAATGCATGATGCTAAACGTAGTTCATGTCATGTGGTCACATCTGTAATCCTGATTGGTCACTGAACTGATCCTTGGTTGGGTTGGGGGAGTTTTCTTTACTCTTGCTCGACCCCAGCTTCGTGCAGGTGTCTCACCCTTTGCTCCATCGTTATGGGATGAAGATAACTGTATTTTTACACTACGGAGTCAACTATGCAAAGATTTGGACATTAGATGGATCTCGACATAACCATGAGTTATACTTTGAGGATGCATTGTGACCCAATAAAGAAACTTTGTATGGAAGCCTTTGTAGAGTTTGCCTGCCTGTCTTTGTATTCACACAGCAATTAAAAGACAGAACACGGTTGTTAAGTGAATCTGGCTTCCCCATTGACTTTGCTAGTCAAGTTGCAAAAGGTGAGCACAGGACCACAGGATACTGCAACAGTCATAAATATGAGTCAGTTGCCAAGCATCTGAATTTTGATCACGTGACCATGGGGATGCTGCAACGGTCATCAATCACTTTTTCCAGTACTGTTTTACAACTTTGGTTGGTCACTAAACAAAGTATTGTAAACTCAAGGACAACGTGATGACCTGGGGCGTGGCACAAAAACAACAAAGTCACAAAAGTAGGTAAAGTCCCTTTAATACCTCCAACTTGGCCCCCAATGTCCAATTATCATCGGCTGGAGAAAAAACTCTCCCAAGAACAGTCTTTAAAGGGAAGAAATTCAGTCTGAACCCCAAAGTACATATAAATTATAAATAAAAACCAACACAAACCACACTGCAGCAATTAACGAGACAGGGCAGGATAAGGAACTGCAGACTTCAAAAGATAACTGAAACACACACAGTTGGGAGGATGCCAGAACCCAGATAAGACTTGACAAACAAAAATAATTCATGCTTTGTTTCCAGCAAGGTGCTGTGCACAAACACCCTTTTTATCACATAGGTGATATTTGCTACAGAATCAACTGAAAGCACATAGCTGAAGCTTTAATTTTAACTTACCACAACAAACATTCTAAACCTGAAAGTCACTCCTCTAAAGTGCCATTATAGTTACTCAGTTTCATCGCTAACATTCCCATTGCTTTGGCTGTAATTCTTCCCTGTAATTGGGTTATAGTAAATATTGTATTCTATGGTACTGGGGAGAGGGGAAAACTTGCTGCTACTCTAGCAAAAAAAAGTGTGTGCGATCATTCAAAAATTATGGAGAGGTGATGACATGGCAGATTTTTAGATGAAAACAAATATTTTGTTTCTCTCCGCAAAAAAGAAAAGGAGGCTCCAATCTTCTATTGATATTGGGGGAAATTCTAGAGGAAGTCATTGAAAGACTGCTCTATCGACATTTTAATAACATGGTTATTAACGTAAGAAGTTAGCTTGGAGTTTTCAGGAATAAGTTTCACAAGGCTAACCTTACCTCGATTTTGAATGAATGATTTTGTAAGGAGATTGGGAGAATGCTGTAGATGTAAGGTAATTTCAGCAAAGCATTTGAAAAATATCCCATGACATTTCATTAGCAATTTAATTAAGTAGCAGCTGAATGGATTGTCAATTAAATGGACACACATCTGATTAAACATTGTACTGCAAGAGTGCTTATCAATAGTTCCTCATCAAAATGAAGGTGGGATCCAAATGGGATGACCCAAAATTGGTTGAGGCAATATCCTAGAAGACAAAAATAACATTCAAACAATCATGATTGGTTAGAAATGGAACTGAAATAAAATGAAATTGAATAAATAGAAAATTATTAACTCAGAAAACAGTAAGGCATAACAGTACGTAAAATAGCTGATTGCAAACTGATTTTGCAAAAATATAGCTCAGTTAACTGCCCCTGGATATCTCCACTTTTTTATATATATACAGCTATTGGGAGCCATGTGGAGCTAAGAGGGTGGTGGAGCAGAAGCTTTCTTGCTCAGCTACCTACAATATTTTATTTGTTCTATATATGTAAAAAAACAACTTTCAAGGAAATTGTGTGACCCTTGCAAAATATGTGGTTGCTTTAAAAGTCCAAAAGAAAATGCTTTATTTGCAGTCCCATGCACTGCAAAACACCTCTTTCAGCCTTATCAATTAAGAGTCAGATGTGTATCTGTGATTCCATTAATAGAAATATATCTTCCAAATCAGGAGAAATAATGGTTTTACTTTACTTTGTACAGACACTGTGTCAAGGACTCAGAGAAACCGGAATAGTTTTAGAAAAGGACAGCAGGAAATGAAATACAACAAAAAGAAACTGAAGGAATTGTGAAAGTTTAGCTTTGAGTAGACAGAGGGGGGTTATGCCCTCTTCCAAAATGTCACAGAAAAGAAAATCAAGACATATTATCTTGCATTGCTCAACATCCAGGATTTAAGTTACAAGAGGGTGGATTCTACTCATTAAAAAAAACTTTCCATTTGTAAAAGTACTTGAAGGCTGTAGTCATTATCCAAACAGGTGAGAGGTTTTCCTTTATTGGCTCTGTTCATTAAAAGATGGGACAACCCTCTGTCAGGAATGTTTTAATTTGAATTCCTGCCTTGAGCAAGTATGCTGGATTCATTGGTCTAAATTATCTTATCCATGTACATGAATTATGTACATTACATATTCTATTTTCAAATGTTCCAGCCCTCACCAGAAGGTCAGAGAGGACTAATAACATTTCTGTAATACAAGATGTATTTACAAACATTGTTTAGCCTGAGTAGAAAGGTAGGGATTCTCATGGTTAGCCCCTATAGATCCTTGTTCTATAGCCAATTCATTGGGTAACCCATAGTACCACCAAATTTTTGACAGGCCGCATCAGCATTCTGCCTCCTTTTCAGACATTGTTTGAGTTAGATTTACTTTCTGATACTGATCTCACTTATTCCATCTTCTTGAAAGGGCAAATGAAGGAAGAAAGACAAGATCTTTCCATCTTAGGTCATCCTAGTTACACCTCTGATCAAACAATGTCTGAAAAGGAGGCAGAATGCTGATGCTGCTATCTGTCAAACATTTGATGGCCCAATGAATTGGCTATAGAAGAAGGATCTATAGGGGTGCTAATCATGAGAATCCCTATCTTGTGCAGTATTCTCACAATCACCTCACAGAAATGTTAGAGCCAAGAATTAGCAAGCTAGATGGCTTCCCTTTTGATTATCTTGACTACTCCATAACCATTGCCAGTATTAGGTATGTTAAGTTCTGGGCAAAGAATGGAGTTGGGGACAGAATGATTTCTAACAACTCTTTATGCAATACTGCCTGTGAGGCAACTAAAAACTCCCTGGTTGACACAGCTCCTTTTATAGGGAACTGATCAGCCAACAACCAATCAGGAGAGAGTATTTTCCTGCTCCAACAGAGAACCAGGATGAGAACTTCAACTGATAATTATCTACAATACATAACAAGGAATGTGATATATATGTGTGCAAATATTGCTGTACTGAAAAATGCTGCCTGTTCCACCCGGTATAATAAGGAAGAAGTTGAATGGATAGAGATTGATCAGGAACACTGAGGGCATAAGTTTTAATATCCATTAAACCATAAAACCTCTGTCCCCATTCATAAACATAACTATTTGAAGATGTGCAGAAAAGGGAGACCGGTGATACAACAAGGCCCACACTTTAAATCAGCCTGTTCTCCCATCTCACTAGATCCTTATTAGAACAAATCTATATCCTTTGCTTTTGCAATCATGCATCATACAAAAACTGAAATGGTGCGTGCAAACAAAGGAGAAACAATGGTTTGTGCCTTACTTTATGGGTAAGTTATTAGAAAGATATCAGAAATGTTTGAGGAAAGAAAGAATAGAAATGGATGGAAGAGAAGAGCAGACCAGTAAAGGAAGAACAAATTTGCAAGGTTGATGAGGATAAAGAAACATAGGATTTATGATCGTCTGGAAAGCATAGAAAGGCTAAGCAATAGAGGATAACCAGAAATTATTCAGTGCCAAATTTGGTAATTAATATTTCTCCCATGGATAGAAAAACTCCAAGTCAGGACACTAGAATACTTCTAACATTTACACCATTGAAACTTGAACAGCAACTGTCATCTTAAGCGGATTTGATGAAGTATATAAGCTAGATATTAAAATCTCCTATCAAAGCCGATCTCCGGAGCCTTTGCCTCGGGAACAATGGAATTTGCAAAACCATAGTATGCCATCATGAATAGCAATCAAAAAACTGCTGCAGATTACAATTACAGACTGTAAAATATGGCCCCTTAAATTCTCAGTAGTTCTTCAAATATAAGGACTCCTACAATAGATGATCTTAATATTTAAATACCATATACTCATTGATAGGATTTTCCCTGCTCAAAACATCGAAATAAATTCCCTTCCTGATAAGAGTTCTTAGTCTTGCCATGAATGGGAAAGTAGATTTTGCAGATTATTTTTTTAAATGGGCATTTGTGGATGGCAGTTCTGTCCCTTCCCCAAAGGCTTGTACACTGCTAAACAGCAGCTAATTATAAACTTACATCTCTTTTCATTATTGTGCCATTGAAAGGATAGATGCTCTCCTTCCCCAGCTGAGAAAAATGGCAAGGGAGTCCTGATTCAAAATAGGTTAGCCTTACTAAATAACTGAGAAGAACTAACAAGTAATTTCCTGACAAGTTAGAACAATTAATCAGTGGAACAACTTGCCCCCAGAAGTTGTGAATTCTCCAACACTGGAAATTTTTAAGAAGAGCTTGGACAACCAGTTGTCTGAAATGATACATACAATAGATACAAACTCAAGGTTAACCGCACCAAACTTGATTGCAGGAAATACGACTCCAGCAACAGAGTGGTCAATGTCTGGAATATTCTACCTGACTGGTTTCTTCCCCAAACCTCAAAAACTTTATCCTTAGACTGTCTACTATTGACCTCACCCCTTTCCTAAGAGGTCTGTAGGGTGTGCATAAGCACACCAAAGTGCCTACCATCCCTGTCCTATTGTTTCTTTTATTTTCTTATATGTATCCATGTATCTATAACTATGTTTATACTTATACCTATTATCTTGTAAGCAATTGACTAATCAAATAAATGAATGAATGAATGAATGAATGAATGAATGAATGAATGAATGAATGATATAGGGTTTCCTGCCTGAGCAGGGGGTTGGACTAAAAGACCTATAAGGTTCTGTACAACTCCGTTATTCTATTCTGTTCTAAGATAATATGCCAGTCTACTCAGATTTGAATTCAATGGGCTCTTATATCAGTACTGGATTGCAGCACAAACATGCAAAGTGCCCCATGGAACTAATGGATCAACAGTGAAAGAATGTAATGGAAGAGAGATTTACTTTTTTGTTAACATGCTATGCAGCGTATTCTCTGTAAGTGCTTCTCTGTCCCATTATCTTGGATCGTTGTTGTTCCTTTACTCAGACATTGCAATCAGTGACCAATCAAACCAGGATCAAACCAGGCTATTTTGTGGTCCCATATCCTTTTACAGAGCGTTGCCTTGTTCTGTGAGTCACTCCATATCTTCTGACAAGAAGCCAATCTGCTGTTTGGGGCCTATGGGGAGATTTCTGATTGCAAATACCAGCTTCAGGAAATATGTTCTCTCTTCAGAAACTCACCAAGGAAAAGTCTTACATTTGCCTTTAGCTCTGATATCTTGATCAACACCTCTCTTTTTTTTTTGCTAACAGATGCATTAAAAAGAAATACCCCTGCATTTTAAATGAAATTCTATCAATTCTGGCTCTGAACCTGTCAACCGAAAAGGAATACTGTAGATGCAACAGATAGAATTCTGTCTTATATTAGTCCTAGTTCCAAACCACACCATTTAATTGGGGAATGGGGTAGGGGTATATTTTTTTGAAAACTATTTTAATCTGCATAAATGATCATTTTTAATGACCCAGAGTCCTTAAATTTTAATGACCCAGAGTCTTGGCTAAGCCCACTCAAAAGCTAGGGCTAAATTCATTGCCCAGCCCAGCCCTCTCCTCTTAACACGTAAATCTCAGAATTTCTTTCAAGAAATTGTTTCATTCTCTTCATTCCCAGGACTGAAGCGACAGCCTAGAGAAGCCCCAAGGAAGCAGAACTTATCTAAAAACCCTTATGGTTGTCTTCACAGTAGTTTTCATTATCCTGGGTCATGGTAGGATAAGAAGTTGTAGAAAAGAAATACTTCATTTACACACAATCCTTTGGTATCGTTGGAAGAAAAATACAGTCCGGTTCCAAGCCAGGAAAAAGATGCTGGAAATAAAATGGAGGCTGATTGGAAAGAAGGACTCTGTTTATTGATGAGCAGAACCAACAACAGCACGTGGTTCTGGGACAGCTGACAAATTTGTTTGATGAGTACTTGGATTTTTATAGGGTTCTGAAATGCTGCTTGGGGTGTGTGCAATGTAGTGAGCCTGTTGCTATTCTAATGGTGGTGGGTTAATCCTATTATGTATGTTCCAAAGGTCATGTCCTTTCTTAGAATTTGGGTGGAAGGGGATGTAAATTTTAATCCATCTCTGGAAGTGAAGGTGTTTTGTTTGTGAATAGATCAGCCCAATCATTCCTAATGGGCACAAAATATCCATCTCTAAAGACTTTAGGAATCTGCTGCTGGAGCAGCCTGTTGGGGCTGCTTTCTGCCTTTGTTGAGATTTTTTCTCCATTTCTCCTTTAGGAGAAATATAATATTCTGCTTCTTTTAATATTCTCCAAAATATTTCATTCAGGGGGGGCTTCCCACAGTATGCAGGGAGGGGGGGAGAAATCCACCTATAAACCATCTATGCAGACTCTCAACCATCCAAGTCATAGTTGTTCCAAAGGCCCTTTTCAAAAGGCAACTGGACGTCGTGAGCTCTTGCCACACACACACACACACACACACACACACACACACCCTCCCAACTCATGTACAGCCTGCGCTGGGTTTCCCAGGATCTCCCGCATCTCCTTGTGGTGCCACCCATACTCTTATCTGGGACTCCTTCTGCTTCCCACTTAATAACTTCCTTGTCTGTAATTACAACAATTAGGACTGCCCGGATTGCTCTCACTAAGCATGTGGTATCCCACTTTATGACCACATTACTTAACCATAGAAATTCCAGTCGTAACTCAAGGATTACTTATATATTCTTATTTTGTTTTCCTCTTTTCTATTTTTCTTTTGATTTTTTTTTTCCATTTTTGCACTTTCAGTTTTTTTAGCTTGTTATTTTAGCTTGTATAAATTTTAATGTTTTATTATTGTAACTTTTAATAAAATTACAATTTTTCTAAAAAGGCCCATTGGCATGGAAATGAAGGCAAGCCTCCAAGACTTACATCATTAGTAAGATGCCATAGTAATGACTGCTGCCATCCTGTGTCCAAAAGTCTTTTCTTCAGTCCTTTTTTTTTTTTGGTCACATTCTATTCTTTATAATATCCCACAAGAAAAGCTATATAAAGACTTTTCTCTGATAAGAATCTTCTATGATTATTGAAAGCTAGATGGGACATAAACTGTTTCACTGGAAATGGTTTGATCTGATTTTTTCTTTTAATGATCAAAGTAAGCGTGAATACATTTAAAGCTTGCAAAAGAGTTTTTCTTCTATCCACACGTGGACTTGAAGCATTGGCAAGGAGCACATTATGGATTCTTCATTATTAGCAGAAACCAGTATGAAACTGAATGCAGAAAACAAGTTTGCCTGGCTATTCTGCCTTTATATTAGAAAGAGGAAGTGGGCAGGCTAACTACCAACCCTGATGACAAGAAAGGCACCATTATTACACCGACTCTCCTCCACAGAGATCATGACAGCGCTCAAGGTGGTTCCTGTCCTCCTTTCACTGATTTACACCACCGTCAGCATCACCGGATGGCCTACACACATAATCTGCAAGAACAATAATTTGGAAGTGAACTACAGAAGCTGTGGTGAGAGCTCATACTTCTTATGATAACCTTGTTTTGTACTAGCAGCTAGTGCAGTAGGTTGTGCAATAGACCGTTGGCTAGATGTGTTTGATACTTCAGGTTTTGAGGAAGACTCGTTTGGGGCAATTCTCTTTTGGCACTTTCCATTTCCACCGGATTAAGAAAATACGAATAAAACAAGATTATGAGGACCCAGATTGTTGGGGGCAATATGCTGACTCTGTAAAACCATTTAGAGTGGGCTGTAAAGCACTGGGAAGCAGTATATAAGTCTATTGCCGTTATATATAATGGTAACAGAGAATTAATATGTTACAAACCTGCTCATTTTAAACTCATTTTAACCTTATCATATATTCTCCCAGTTTCATTTCAAGTAATGCTTGAAGCATTTTTAATACAGAAGCTAAAACTCTGATCTGGTGAATGGAGCTTTAATGCAGATTCATCTTATGCTAACCAACACCCACCCCAAATTTTCAGATTCATCTTACACTAACCATCATACCCACCCCACTTGGAATGGTGAGAATCCTGATTTTTTTCCCCATCTCCTCCGCCATCTTCTTCCATCCCCACCTGTGTAATAAACAAGGCAGTGGAGACATTCCCTCAAGTCATGCAAATCTGATATTTTCTCTCCTTTCCCTTTTCAGTCAGCCTGAATCAGCTTTAATGTGTAACTCAGGAAGGAACCATGCTGTCAAAGGCGGGTCGCCAGGTTTCCCCCCACCCCCATGCAGTGAGCTTCTTAGACTGGCAGCACTTCCCATAGACAGTTGGTTTTTCTAATCTGCTGGCAGAGAAAAGGAGCAGGCACCTCTGAAATGAATGAAAATGAATCTGCTTGGCAGTGCTTCTTTCCAGAGCTTTCCAGCTTGACTGGCTCTGTGCCTCAGCTGCTGCCCTGATGCCGAGGGGATGAAGGGAATGAGCTTCACAGACATCTCATTCATATGAGGCACGTGATATGAAAAGTGATCAGCGGCACACGAGAGCCCAAGTGTTTGGGTTTTTTCAAATTCATCCAAATACAAAAGCTGCCCTCTGTGAGTTTGCCTCCTTCCCTGAAGCTTAGGCACCGCTTTAGTGCCTTTGCGGAAATTATAGAAAAAGAAAAAGAAAACAAAAACAGCGAGGGACACAAGGAGTAAATAAATATTTGGAATGAAATCTTTTACTAGTCAGTTCCTAGGAGACAAAGTCAGCTTTCAAATATTATAAACGGATCTCCAGTAGTAGACCCAGGACAGGAGGCAAAATAAGGAAGGTTGCTTTTTACGAGTCAAACGATGACTTCATTTTAGTTAAAATGCTGTATACTCCATCTGTCTGTGTATCAATATGTACCTGCAATCCATTTCTGAGCGCCTTCAGGAACTGACATTCTACATGCAATCCAGCTGTTTTCTTGCTAAGCTATGGACCCAACTCAAAATAGGAGCCATTTCTCCTGAAGAAATCAAACCTTGGTTTCATATAGGCTGCTATATTTCTCAGAAAGAACAGATAATAGCAGTAACAGATACAGGCATATTACTGTTTTTTTCCATAACAAATTCACCCTGTTCACACAGTAAGCATACACAAAACCCATTGGTTCATTTACAAGGAATAGAATGGCATGGCATGGCATGGCATAGCATAACATAGAATATGATCAGGGGTGGTATTCAAAAATCTCAGCAACCAGTTTGCTGCCCAGTTGCTGGGTGGGTGTGGCCATGGTGGGCGTGGCCTACCAGAACTTCCAGGAGGGCCATTTTTTTTGCCTTCCCCAGGGTCTGGAGGCTTCTGTCGGCCTCCAGGAGGGCAAAAATGGCCTCCCCAGGGTCTGGAGGCCCTCCGGAAGCTGGAAACAGGCCCATTTCCGGGCTTCTGGAAGGCCCAGTTTTCACCTTCCCAGAACCTCCACGTGGACCCTGCACTTACCTGCATCCAAAACACTCCAGGGAGGGGAGGGGTGGGGTGGGTGGGGCCAGCCAGTTGGTTCAACTACCAGTTCGGCAAACCAGAGGTAATTTTAACATCCAGTTCACCTGAACCGGTCCAAACTGGCTGAATCCCACCCTAGAACCCCCAACTTCTGAAGGCAAACTGATTAATTGTTCTCACTGTTAAAAAAAGTTTCTCCTTAATTCCAAGTTGTATCTCTCCTTGATTAGTTTCCATCCATTTTGTCATGCCTCTGGTGCTTTGGAAAATAAGTTGACCCCTTCTTCAGCTACAGCTGTTAGCAGCTATTCTTTTTGCATTGTTCCCTTATTCATATGTCCCAAATAAAGGAAAGAACTGGAAATCGGGCTTCTATATATCAACAATTTTGTTTTTTAGCTAAAATGTCATCTAATTCAAGTGAATGCAATTTTATGTTCACCAACTTGGAAACAAGCCTCACTGAAATTCATGGGATTATTTCTGAGTAAATATAGTTAAGCTCAAGCTGTACATGTTTTTGTAAAGTGTTACTAGCCAGAGCCTGTCTTCAGAAAGCTGGAGATTTGCCCAATATAATAAGTTTAATTTGGGGACTCAGTGTTTCTTGTATGTAAACATATTGCAATGGGCTAGGTTTTTTTTAAAAAAGTATTTTTTTAAACTCTACACATTGGGTACTGAATACATAAAAGGCACAAACTGACTTTAAATTTATTTGGTAATGACATTTGTTCTTTTAATCAATGGGCATTATCAAAATGACTGTGAATTATCTAAACAAGTCACTATTGGTATACTGAGCTTATACTTGTTTGTTCAACCCAACACCAGTAATCAAGGTGACTAGCAGTAATAAAAATAAAATATAGAAAACCACTGTATTTAAAATCATAATAAAAAGCGTTTGGGGTTTTCTTAATTAAAAACCTAAATTATACCACTTCAAAACTCAGTTTATTCACCAAAGGGTGGTCAGAATAGATCCATTTGCCAGAAAGTTATAGTCAAGAGAACTTGTAAATTTATTTATATATATATATATTCGTAGATTTTCACGGGTAAAGGTATGTAGGTCTTGGTGTATTTGGGTCTTGTCCCGTGTAAGATTGAGAATACCTTGGCAACGTTTCGATGAGATCCCACTCATCATCTTCAGGCTGGTGTCTTCGGCTTCGTGCTTGTGCCAGCAAAGCGTGATCTGAGATGCCTTCTCTCTATAAATACTGGAGGGGTGTGTGTGGTGTGCTGGCTCTGCTGTAAGCGGGTTGGTTGGCTGTGTTGTTGGCTGTGTTGTTGCTTCTTGATTAGTTGGTGGAATTGGTGTTTGCTGATTGGCTGGCTTTTTCGTAAGAGCCTGTGTGGCTGAGGTAGTAGCTGTGGCTTCAGCCTTTTCAGACAAAAGGCAACCACCATCCAGAAACCAGACCATAGCTGCAACTCCAGCTGCTACACCCCCCTCCGACCCCCAAACTAAGCAAACTGACACATGCTACAAACACATAGCCAGACCTCAAACTCGGAGCCAAACCAAGGCCCAGAACATCACATCACAGCCTTCCACCCAGGATACTACATCATGGAACTCAGGAGATTACAACACAAAACCTCAGGAGGTTGCAACACAGACAACGACCCAGGAGATAACAGCACAAGACCCAGGATGTCACAGCAATAAAACTCAGAAGGTCATCACACAGCCCACTACCCAGGTAGCTACAAAACAAAAGGCTGAAGGACACACAGCCACTACTTCAGCCACACAGGCTCTTACGAAAAAGCCAACCAATCAGCAAACACCAATTCCACCAACCAATCAAGAAGCAACAACACAGCCAATAACACAGCCAACCAACCCACTTACAGCAGAGCCAGCACATCACACACCCTCTCCAGTATTTATAGAGAGGAGGCAGCTCAGACCTGCATATCTTTACCTGAAAATCTACGAAAACAAATATATATATATATATATATATATATATATATATATATATATATATATAACTAGAAGTTAGGCTTCCCTTATATATATAAACTAGAAGTTAGGCTTCCCTAATCTACCAATGTATTAGAATTACAAGCCCTCAAATTCCCAATTGGCACAGTTGCTGCAATCCCAACAGTTCTGGAGAGCACAGCAGCAGCTACAGATGGTTACAAATGACAGACGGTAAATTATCAGCATCAAATTTCATATCTATTTCAAAATGATCTTCCAGGAAAATTTGTGGCTGATCAGGCCTGTGTTACTGTTAAGGCACATGAAGTTTGGGTGGCTTTTCGGTGGCCAAGGACCACCGTGGGAAGAGGGTTGATAGTTGCAGGGTAGATGTGAAGATCCACCAGTCATTTGAAAGGATTTGCATTTGTTGAGAAAATCCTTTTTCAAAGAGAGTGTGAAAATTTTCAGAGCTTATACTACAATTTTCATGCCTTAAGCCATTTCCTCCCTGTCGCTTACAGCATTTTTTAAGCTTCATCCAATTAATCATTGAGGAGATTTAAAGCTCATCTGTTCCTGTTATGTTATTTTGGCACAATAAAAGTTGGCTGGTTATAGAAGACCCTGTAAGTGACTAGGGTGATGGCATTCACACTATTCCTCACTCAAAACAGTGGGAAATTGAGGGAAATAGTCACAGCTGCTGCAAAAAGGTCATAGATTGCTCATTCCTGAATTAAGCAGATAGATAGATAGATAGATAGATAGATAGATAGATAGATAGATAGATAGATAGATAGATATAACCCTATACTTTTGAAGATGAGTGATTTCAGGAGAATCCCATTTGGAACAAAAAAAATATCAGCAGAGAGACAAAAATACTTTTTTTTCCAACATTAGTTTTTCTCCATACAGGTAGTAAGTCTTGCATTCTGCATCTGTTGCAGAAAAAGCAACCTGATAAATCTGGAACAGAGAAGCTATCTGTATGTGGGGAAAAATACTTACTCCAACCCACAACTCATAATTTCACTCACACACAGAATCTGGTTCATTGCTTGTATTCTTAAGGTTAAGAGTCTGGCATAGAAATCCAGAGCCCCACTTAGCAGAATGAGCAGGAGGGCTTCTAATACAGCAAAGCAGGCTTCCCACATTTTGGAATTAAAACAAAAGCAATAATAAAAAGCAATAACCATTACGAGGGGGCTACTCTAGTAAGAGCTTTGGTGGCGCAGGTGGTTAGAATGCAGTACTACAGATTAGTTCTGCTGTCTGCCAGTGGCCTGCAAATTGGCAGTTTGAGTCTCACCAGGCTCAAGGTTGACTCAGCCTTCCATCCTTCCAAGGTCAGTAAAATGAGGACCCAGATTGTTGTGGGTCAATATGCTGACTCTGTAAACTGCTTAGAGAGGGATGTAAAGCACTGTAAAGTGGTATATAAGTCTAAGCACTATTGCTATTGCTAGTATTTTTATAGAGAACATCCTTCTCTCTGAAGGACTGTCAGAAAATAGTCCTCTGTCTGAAAGTGTGTTCAATTTGACGGGCTATTCAAACCCCTTTAGAAAGCTGTAGTTATGAGCTATTGTGTCATAGCAAACATCTGTTGCCTCTGGAGAAAAGTTCTTCAAGCGGTCCTATCTGTTGCCATTATGGAGTTTTTGCAGGTGCATTTTGATGGCTTTCAGTACTCTGTCTATCTGCATGATGCACTGTCAGCCTCATCTTCTCCTTTCTCAACTCTTATGATGTATCTGAAGTATGAAACTTTTTGTTTCACATTCCTCATTTTTGGTTAACGTTCTGGTTTCTTCTTCTCTAGTACTGAATCAATGGTGGGATTCAAATTTTTTTACTACCGGTTCCATTGGGCGTTGCTTGGTGGATGTTGCTTGATGGGCTTGGCAGGGGAAGGATAGTGTAAAATCTCCACTCCCTCCCCACCCCACTAACCTGCTTTCCAGCTCTGTTCTCCTGTGCAGGGCAATAAAAGAAGACCCAGCCGATCAGCTGGGACTCGGGAGGCAGAGAATAGATGGGGGCGGGGCCAGTCAGAGGTGGTATTTGCCGGTTCTCCGAACTACTCAGAATTTCCGCTACCGATTCTCCAGAACTGAATGGTTGATACCTGTAGCTGCCCACGGAACATTAAGTAGCCGCCTCCAAAACCTTAGGTCAAAAGAGTCCACCTTCTTCCGCTCACCTTTAGTGCAGAATCAATGCCTTACACTTATGCATCATAACAAGGAATACCACTGATTCAAGAATTAACCTTGATTAAATGTATGCAATTATTTGACCATTTTGTATCTCTCTCTCTCTCTCTCCCAAGTAGACCACAGCTCGTTTACCATACACACCACTCCATATGACAGTTAGTCTCAGTTCTGATTTTTGAAACTGATTTTCTTTTTAAAGGGGTGCAGTATTATCAGAGCTGCTCTGGTTTTCCCCATAGTGACTGGCGAGCTTAATGACTGCAAGAGAGCTGAAAACATATTCCCAGTCCACTTCCCCTCTGTCCTCACTTTACTAGGCCAGTGCTCAGATTTTAGGCCAGGAGTGTCCAGACTTGGCAACTTCAGTTCTGGGAGTTGAAGTCCATAAGTCTTAAAGTTACCAAGTTTGGAGACCTCTGCTCTAGGTCTAGCGTCATGTCGGTGAAATGGGGAACTATATTGGAGGCAACATGCTGACTCCATAAACCACTTAGGGAGGCCTGTAAAGCACTGTGAAATGGTATGTAAGACTATGTGCTGTTACTATATAAATAAAATAAATAAACCTTTATTAGAAGATTTATCACAAGGTTCTTTCCCTTAAATAATTGCCTTTACATTGAGGAAGTTGTCAAGAGATACAAATAATGGCATGATGGATGCCTTTGGAAACTAGTCTAAATGTTGCTTCTCACTTTGGAAATGCTATTTTGCAGGAGGATTTTACCCCTTTTATAGGTTTTTCTCTCTCTTCTTTTTCTTTCCTCTTTTCAGTACTTCTTTCCCCTTGCTTCACTTCTACCCATTTTGTTCTTCCTGCCCTGCCCTGCCCAGTTTCATAATTCTCTTTTTCTTCTCCTATCTCCATTCTGATAGTTGTTTCTTATTTTTGCTGTTTCCTCTGGAGAGACAAGAATGAAGATGAAAAAGTATGTTGGTATGGTTTCTCTGTGTGAGTATAGTTTAGGCACAGAATGATCAATTAATGTTTCAGAGGAGGTGCCTTATTTTACAGATCATTAATTATAATCACTATTTATTCATTCAGTTAATCAGTTTGTTTATTTTTGTCCTGGGCTTGCCCTTTTTAAAAGTGTGATTTCTGGAACATACAACTCCAGGCCTGGTGTAAACTGGAGTGGGTAATCCTAGATTGATAAAGTAGAGTTACTGGGGATTCCTCAGAACATTTGCTTGTGTTTATCATGTTAATCTCCAGCTCTCGTTTTTGGGGATCTTCAATCTTCATCTTCAATTCAGATTCATCTTCACCTTCCTTTTGGCAAGTCAGGTCACAAACATGTCTAAAGAAAAAACTAAATCAAACCAAACCACAATTGGTATATGCAAAGGGTCATAGAATCCAAGCTCATTAACCATGGTGATGAATAAGGGAACTGCTATATTTCAGATTTGTCTTTCCCAGAAGCTAGGGGCTTAGATTAAACTCTATCATTTAACACAAAGTATCACCCAGCACTATTTCCAGAAATCGACATCATGGCAGCCAGAAAAATATCCATAAGCTTCAAGGTTCAAAAATGGCTCCCAAATGCATCTTTAAGAATCAGCAATAAAGACGGATTAGGCAGCAGATGGTTTTGGACATCATGTGAGACAGAAATCGGACTGTGTCAATACAGGACAACTTATAAAGCCCACAGATATCTGATGATACCTAGGATGACATCAGATTAGGTAGCTGTGGGTCTTACTTTGGAGGAGATCTTTAGAGCATTACTTGAAGATCTTTTAATTTTATATATTTATTTGTCAATCGCTTACAAGATAATAGGTATGAGTATAAACATGAGTAAGAATACAGGAAATAGGGTATGAATAAATGGGGACAATAGGACAGAGACGGTAGGCACGATGGTGCACTTCTGCACGCCCCTTACAGACCTCTTAGGAATGGGGTGAGGTCAATAGTGGATAGTTTGAGGTTAAAGGAGTGGGGGTTAGAGGATATAACAACAGAGTCAGATAGTGCATTCCAGGCATTGACCACTCTGTTGCTGAAGTCGTACTTTCTGCAATCAAGTTTGAGTGGTTTAACATTGAGTTTGTATCTGTTGCGTGATCTTGTATTTTTGTTTTGTGATCTTGTATTTTTGGTATGGCCATACTTGGCTACCCTAGATGGACCAAGATAGTAGATGATGGACCTTTTTCTTTAGAAATCAAATACAGAAGTGTTATATTCATACAGGCAACTGAAGGATACTACTTAAAGTAAGCACAAAACCTCACTTTGTGTGGGAAATGGCAAAATTCTCAATCCAGATTAAAGGCCTATGCACGGCTGTTCTGTCTCCCTTTCCTTTCCCCAGAAGGTAAGGAACTTGGCAGCAACACTAGCACAGAGAGTCACGCTGGCCTGTCTCCAAAATCCAAGTTATCTCTCCCGATAAGAGTGTTGGCAGTCACCCAGGCTCTCACTACCAAATTTGGAGCTAACAAGAAATGAAGTACTCACAGAAGGACTGATTTATTCTCAAAGTCCAGAAACCAAAACAGGCACAACACAGACGGAATCCTCGACTTATTCCACACTTTGTCACGTACAGAGTTTGTAACGTAGGCACACCCACTTTTATACCTGGTGGGGTGTGGTCCAGCTCAATCTCTGGCCCTCCCACGCCCCCTACGTTGCTGCTGACATTTCTCCCTCCGACGTTGCCTGGGATCAAGCCAGGAATCCTCCTCCTCCCTCCCTCGCCGTGGCCGTACTGATACGCGTCTCTCAGGCTGTTCCTCTTGGCTTTCCGAAGAAACCTGAGGCATTGCCAGGGAGGAAGGTCCTGGGGAGGGGGGCCTTGCCAGGGAGGAAGGTCCTGGGGTGGGAGGCCCTGGTGAGGAAGGCATTGCCCGTTCCTCCTCTTCTTCATCATCCAGGTCCTCTTCCTCTGTCAGCACAGGCTCACGAGGCGGGGCCACAACACACGGCTATCATTAAGATCCATCTGCAAAACCACCAAATATTTTATTGTTTTTAAATTATTTTTATTGTTTTAATTGTTTTTATAGTTTTGAAATTGTAAACCACCCAGAATCATTCACTGAGATGGGGTGGCTATCACAATGAATGACTCTGAATTGAATGAATAAATAAATTCATAGATTAGTTGAATAGAAATTGAATAAATGGAATTAAGAGAAAAAAATCAGAACAAGCATGAGCCCAATTTGTCTTTATGAGGAGCATCTATTAGGATTGTTTTTTTTTCTTTGTAGTACTTGTAACATATGTCATCCTTACTGATTAAAATGTCTCTAAAAACGAAAAAATATTTTTGCATTTGGTACACTAGCTCAAGTCTATCTAATTGCAGCAACAGCCACATGATCAAACCACAATTGGCTGGGGCAATCATGGCTAAATAAAGGATAGCCATCATGAGTGAACTTCTTGTCCCATTCTTGTTCCTCCTTTTGTTACAGCCACATTGGAACGGGGACTCAGTGTACCAATTCTGAAATTTAACATGGCAGCATGATTATTCTGGTTGGCAGCTATCTCTTAATTTTTACTGAAGAAGTCCACACTGAAATAAAGATGATCTCAGTGCAAACAAACACTTTATAAATGTTGTACCATCTCAGACATAGAGCCACTGCTAACAAAAAGTAGTTTATACAGCCCAATACCTGAAGTGGCACAGCCTACCAGATTCAATGTGCTTCATTCCTCAATGGGAAATAAAAGAGAAGGAAGGGGGAAAGCATTTGGTATGTCTACAACAGGGGTCCCCAACCAGCACTGGGCTGCGGTATGCCAGAAACTGTGCCGCATAAACAAGCGAAGTCCCATCCATGGGATGCAGGCAGAACGCAAAACTACGCCCCCTCCAGTCCATGGAAAAATTTCTGTCCACAGAACTGGTCCCTAGTGCCCAAAAGGTTGGAGGCCACTGGTCTATAAACAATTAGGGCTTAGTGGTTTTACTGGGGGTAGGGGCCCTTTAGATGCACTATGAAGCAGGGTACAAGCAAGAACACTCTCCAAAGTCCTGCTCTTCTGACATTATAGAAAAGATGTGTCCAACCAGCTGCCCATGGGCCAATGTGGTCCTGGACAGCTATTAATGTGGCCTCCACAAGATTGTAAACTTTTAACATTATTTATATCTCAGCATGCATTAATTAATTATATTATATATTTCAATTCCTCTTTACTCAATGCATCCAAAAGTTTGGACATGCCTGCAGAGAGTTACTTAACAGAGTTAGAGAAGAGGATTCAATTTGCTAATATCTTGCCATCACATGTACATAAGCAAGATTTCTCCAAATATGCTTATAAGGCTACAAGTCTCCTTTTTATTATTATTCTTTTAATTTTAGAAGATCTTTAAAAAAAACAAGAAGAGAAACAAAGAAAAATGAGATTTATAAACATTACAAGATTAAATAAAAAAAGCCAACTAACGCTAAATAGCACTGTATATTAAAGTAACTGCTATCCGTTTATATATTCAGAACATTATTAAAAGTTATGTAACAATTAACAACAGCAGACAGTCTAATATGAATTATAAATCACAATGAAAAATTACAAAAAAATTATGTCTAACCTAAGAATTCTGTTATTTTGCAAATCAAAGACAAGCAAAAAAAAATTTAAAGCCACATTTCACATGTAGAATAAACTTCATTTTATAGCACTGTAACCCAAGCATGATTTCTCAGTTGAATTCTGTTTTTCAAAGGCTCTGTGAGGGAGAAAAGGAGATTTTAAAAAAGATTGATGGGGGCAATATGCTGACTCTGCAAACCGCTTAGAGAGGGCTGTAAAGCTCTGTGAAGCAGTTATGTAAGTCTAAGTGCTATTGCTATTGTCCTTTTTTATGTGTGGTGCATCTAGACATCTTTTTAATCCTTTCATGATGTCAATACTTTGAGGTCGTCTTGGCCAGGAAACCAAGTCTGCTAGTTTGATTAGAATTATATTTATTGCTAGACATTCTAGGAACAGAATCTTGAAAGCCTAAATGCTGTTTTTCCTTATATCCCAAAGAATTTGGGCAGAAACAGACTGAGTTTCTTCCTAACGTTTTGTTTCCCAGACTTAACCATGTTTTTGTACATATTGTTCTAACCATCTCTGCATAGGTTCCCCAAGGTCATCCTGTCCATGGATATCCTGCCCTTACCACTTGATCCTTGAGGCAAAAGACAAAATTGTATGTGCCTTCTCCTTTCCACTTAGAAAGTCGAAACATTGGTGATAGGATACTGCCTTCTACTGTTCTCAACCAGTGTACACAAGTACACAAGTGACTGTTGCATGTTAAACTAACCAGAATGAGAAATAATGCCTTTTTAAGTTGGAATACAAAGATAGAAGAACAGAAACAGAAGTCAGAGCTGCCAGGAAGTAATACCTCAGGGGAGTTTATTTTATTCATTTACTGATATCCAGAACTGGAGCAACACTTGAGAGTTTTGGTCTCAGGAGCCAATTTAATTTAATCTAATTTAAATATAAAATAGTTTTGCATGGAACTTTGCTGGCTTCTTGTTATCTTTTTTTCTGGCTTTGATTTTGAGCAAAGCTGCCTCTATTATAGCAAACAATCCCCATGAGTTCTCCCTAGTTGTTTTAGTTGCAGCAGTATATTCAACAGTAGTTTTGGCATTTTAGGATTTAAAGTTTACTGTAACCAATAAATAAAACAATTTCCTGTAAGCATATATGCTGTCTTGTCAGAAAATGTATGCCTTTTTTCTCTCTATCTTTTTTCTTTCCACCTCATTGGTACTCAAAGCTGCTGTTACAGAGTAGTTAATGGGATATATAGGTTCAAGAAGGAAGCAGTCTAGTTTATGGGGCCTAGATCAGTCAGAACTTAACTAATGTAAAACTAATTCCACTGCTCCACCCTGCCCAATGATAGGACCAGTAGTGAGATTCAAATAATTTAACAACCAGTTCGTCCAGGGTCAGGTTGGCTGTTGTGGGAGGTGTGGCCCAACCTGACACTGGGCGAACCAGTTGCTAAATCACCACCACCACTACCACCCTGCTATCAAACTGGATCCTGGGCGATGTGCTGCACTAGAGAAACGGGCAATGGAACATTTGGCACGAGGGGGGGAGGAGGAGCAGGGAGAAGAAAAAGGGAAAGAGGACTTCTCCTTCCCTCCTTCCCGCTCTGACTGCTCCGTTGCCCATTTCTCCATTGCAGCTCAGTGCCCAGCATCCACTTTGATAGTGGGGTGGTGGTGGTGTAATTTAACAACCAGTTTGTGTGAACCAGTGCGAACTGGCTGAATCCCACTACTGGGTAGGACTCTTGTCTTGAGCAAGTGCAATGTGCTTCCAGTTCTAAAATTTAGAAGTACAGGATATGAGTGATCATTATAAGAAATTTAGGGAACACTGGAGGTAATTTATTTCCCTAGCTGGCATACCACTGGTGAGAAAACATTTTAGCTGTGATTTTTTTAAAAAGTTGTTTGTAATCATTTCCACACCAGGACTGTGGTTAGAATTAATTAGAGAGTATCTTATTTAGGTGTTTGGAGGCAGAAACCACTATGGAAATGCTAAGAATTAGTCTATTGTGTGTTCATTTTCAATTCTGCTCTATTATAGCATGAACCTGGAAAAACAGGAGCTAAAATAACCCACCGCCTTCCCGTTATTTAACTATTCCCAGGAGTGAAATAGGGAAAGTCCAAAAGCATTGATGTACTCTGCAGAGTAATGGGACCTCCCCCCACCCCAAACTATGTGAACTCAACCAGATCAATGTCTGGAAACATATGCAATTAATCTACTGGAGATTGTTTCCCCAAAAATCATTTAAATCAATAATTAGTTAGAAAATTATCAACTAACTGTCCAAAAGGTATCGAACCTGGAATGGCACGGGAATAAGAGAGAAGGGGGAAAGGAAATTGAAATGTTTCATTTGTGATTTCAATATGATGGTTGGAGCCTAACGTGTTGTTATCATAGAAACATCAGCTATTCATTGGGTAGGATTTCCACTATTTGGAAAACTTACTTGTTCAGGTAAACAGCTAAAACAGAATGTAAAGGAAGAATGGACAATTCCTTAATGCATAAAGACTAACACATTCTAGCTTTACAACTGAGGATTGCTAGAGAGAGGAATATCAAGGATATTATGTCAAAAGACAGAGATTCTCAGGGAAATGTAAAAGCTTGAAAACAGCAAAACTCCTAGGTATTATTCCTGCGAAAGTATATGTCTAAAGATAATTCAATTGTAATAATTTTGCAGAATTGAGACTCTGTGGCTATAAGGATGCTTGGTGATCTATGGAAGACCCAACCTTAACTAATTAAGTTGGTGATTTGTACAGCTAAATAAATTATGCCACAACGTCGTCTTCATAGATGGACGTATTTTGGTAATATAGTCCAAGAAATGGTTGATAGGTTTATCAGAAACCAGCATGGAGCACCACAACTATGGTTAATAAAATATTGTTCTTTGCAAAGAAATAGTATGTAGAAATGAAAGTGAGAATAGTTACGATATTAGGCTGGTATCAAAAAGATCTTGATTCAAGTCTACCCTCAGCGACTGACAAGTGCAGTAATTAAATTCACATGTGAAGCGTTCAAGTTGACTACTTCATTGTAAAAGTAAAGGTTCCCTTCTCACATATGTGCTAGTCGTTTCTGGCTCTAGGGGGTGGTGCTCATCTCTGTTTCAAAGCCGAAGAGCCAGTGCTGTCTGAAGACATCTCCGTGGTCATGTGGCTGGCAGGACTAAATGCCGAAGGCACACAGAACACTGTTACATTCCCACCAAAGTGGTCCCTCTTTTTTTTACTTGCATTTTTACATGCTTTCGAACTGCTAGGTTGGCAGAAAATGGGACAAGTAATGGGAGCTCACTCCATTACACGGTGCTGGGGATTCGAATCCCTGAACTGCCAATCTTTCTGATCAACAAGCTCGGCGTCTTAGCCACTGAACCACCGCGTCCCTTACTTCATTGTAGTCTACCTATAACAGGGGTCAACCCCTGGTCCTTGCCATGTCAGAAACTGGACTGTGCAAACAAGCCAAGCTCCATCTGCAGGATGCTGGCAGCATGCGAAACCACACCCCTTCCAGTCTGCAGAAAAACCTCTCTCCACAGAACCAGTTCCTGGTGCCCAAAAAGTTGGGGACCACTGACCTATAATACACCAGAATCTCTCCAGACTGCTTACCTTCTCTTGAGAACAACAAGAGAAAGTCTTGTGGAACTTTGGGGGGGCTCAGCCCTAGGTCTCACTGTGCAAAACAGCAATTCAAGGCAAATTCCCCACTTGATCCCTCCTCTTTGCCTGGCTGGCATATTCCCAGCAGCCACGGAGGCTCATGGGGTGATTTTAATCCAGTTATAGTCTTTTGTCTCAGCCAATCTAAAAAAAATTAGTGGGAGGAGTGCTGTGTACATAGCCTTGAATCTCTAAAGCAAAGGGAGGACATATATCTAAGAAATAAACAAATGAGATAAACTCCTACTTGGACACTTGATTCAATTTAGATTTGCGCTGTAATTCAGTTCATTCTTTCCAATCAAACTATAATCAGTGCAGTTTGATTCAGACATCTGAACTGCTTTGGAGACAGTATTTCTAAAGGCACAGAATCTAGCATCAGAATGCCTGGTTTGAGTCATATCACTTTGCTAATTCTGTTTGGAAATATACTTCAGTTTAGAGATCCAATCAAATCGCCTTTTGTTATGTATGCAGGTTTGAATGTCATTGGTTTAGTTTGAACTGTTCTTGTAAAATGTCAGAAATGATTGGTTTAAAAAGTGCGGGAAAATCCTGCACTATGATTGGCTGGCAACTGCAGCTGCTGGCTATAAGTAGCAGCCGCAGCCCAGCCAAATCGGGTCCATTATGAGCTGTAGTCACTAATAAACTCTTCACTGAAGCACTCCACGTCTGACTCTTCATGCAAACCTTACACTGGCGACGAAGGTGGGATCCTTCCTGAAGAGAAGATGACGCGGTAAACAAGCTGAGAGAGATGGGTGCGCTGAACACCCCCCCCAGCCCCGTTCGATCCGACAGCAGAAGACTGGGACTCGTATGCAGATCGCTTCCAAATGTATTTGGAGGGAAACGATCTCGCCGACATTTCCGAGAAGCGGAAGAGGGCGGTCTTTCTCACGCACTGCGGTCCGGCAGTTTTCAAGATGGCGAAGGCATTGGTGGGAGCTGCAGACATGAAGGTAATGGAATGGCCTGATTTAGAAAAGCTTTTAAGAGCCCATTACACCCCACAAGTATCGTGCCTCATTAAGAGACACGAGTTTTACCATCGCGATCAAGGGGAAAGCGAAAACGTTAACGACTTCATGGCAAGTTTAAGAGACATTGGGGTGCATGCGAGTTTAACAACTTGGAAGAGGCCATGCACGATCGATTTGTTCTAGGCCTCAAAGACAAGGTGCTTCAGAGCAAATTGTTATTAAAACCTAAGATCACGTTGAAGGAAGCCATAGAAGAGGCCTCCTCAGCAGAAGCCACCAAGTCCTCAGCAGCAGCCATGAAGAAAATTAACAAGGCCTCAAGCCATCCTGATGTGGAAAAGTCCACAACAACTCATTGCGAGCAAATAGATTCTGAGTCAGACTGTAGTGAGGTGGAGGAAGGAATTTATAGACTCAGAATGGAGAGGAAAAAGAAAGACCTGGGAAGAAAGAGGCAAGATTTTTACTGCAGAGGTTGTGGGGAAGCCACCCCGCACTGAATGCAAGTTTCTTGATACCATCTGCCTCCGTTGTAAAAAAAGAGGTCACCTAGCAAGAGTCTGCAAATCATCCAGAACTCCACCCCACAGAAGGAAGTTTCCTGACAAAGAATTCAAGCCTAACAACTTCAGTGAGAAAATGGGGCGTAGCACAGAAGCAAATGGGAAGAATGAAACTCATCAAACAGTCACCATTGGTCATTCTTCACCCTTAAGAAGCAGAAAAGTACATGTGAAGGTACTAATTGAAGGAAGGCCTTGCCAAATGGAAGTGGACTCAGGCTCCTATTTATCTATGGTGTCATGGGACACTATTCACAGACTACTCCCAAACATTCAGAAGAAACATTTCCAGAAGCAAGCACTGACTCTTAAAGACTACCAAGGGAACAATATTCCAGTAGTTGGAACAAGAGAATTCAACGTGAAGTTCAAAGGCCACACCAAACATTTGCCCCTGACCATCGTGGACAAGGATCGCCCAAGCTTGCTGGGACTTGAGTGGTTCAATCCATTAGGCATCGAGGTGACTGGCATCAATCACGTGAGCAACACTGAATGGGAGGAGGCCTTGAAGTCTGAGTTTCCAGAGGTCTTCAGCGATGGATTGGGCAAGTATATGGGGACCCCTATCACTTTCAACCTAGATCCCAAGGTGCCCCCAATTTGTTTAAAGCCCAGAAGGGTCCCATTTGCATTAAATAAAAAAATGATGCACAATTAGATAAACTAATAGCTCAAGGAGTTTTAGAGCCCACTGACCACTCCAGATGGGAGACACCCATAGTCACACCAGTCAAGACTGATGGGTCAGTGAGAATCTGTGGAGACTATAAGGGGACATTGAACCATGCACTTCAGCAGAGTGCATATCCAGTTCCATTGGTGCATCATTTATTACATTCACTTGGCAGGGGTACAGTCTTTGCCAAATTGGATCTGGCCCAGGCATATCAACAACTAACAGTTGATGATGCCACTGCAGAGGCCCAAACCATTGTGACTCATAGAGGTGCCTTCAAATGTAGAAGGTTACAGTTTGGAGTAAGCATGGCACCAGGCATCTTTCAAAGCCTTATGGAAAGGATGCTCCAAGGACTGCCAGGGGTAGTACCTTACTTTGATGATGTGTTAATCTCTGCTGAAAATGACACTCAATTACAAGAGAGACTCAGAGAAGTCCTTACCAGATTCAAGAAAGCGGGTTAAAAGTCAAGGAAGAAAATGCACTCTTAGAACTGACAAGGTTGAGTTCTTGGGCTATATGATTGACAAGCATGGCATCCACCCTACAGATGCCAAGGTTCAAGCAATCAAAGAAGCCCCTAGACCAAAATGCGAAACAGATTTACAAGCCTTCCTTGGACTTATTAACTTTTATCACATGTTCCTACCTCAAAAGGCAACCATTGCAGAACCATTACACAGATTACTGGACAAAAAATCTGCTTGGGTCTGGGGCAGGAAGGAACAATCAGCATTTAACAATATTAAAAGACTAATCATGTCTGATGCTGTACTGATACAATTCTCTGAGAATTTGCCTGTTGTACTGACTTGTGATGCATCCCCTTTTGGAGTGGGGAGGGGTTTGAGCGACAAGATTCCCAGTGGGAGGGAAGCCCCTATTGCATTTTACTCTCGCACTTTGACCAAAGCAGAGAGGAATTACAGCCAATTGGACAAGGAAGCATTTGCAATTGTTGCAACTGTCAAGAAATTCCATGAGTATCTATATGGGAGAACATTTACCATTGTCACAGATCACAAACCTTTGTTGGGCATTGTGGCAAGAGACAAAACTACACCCACTATCCTGTCACCAAGAATGCTGAGGTGGACTGAATTTCTTGCTGCTTATTCATACAAGCTCATCCACAAGCCTGGCAAAGATATTGGCCATGCTGATGCTTTGTGTCGCTGCCCACTTCCGTTTCAAACTGAGGACTTTGAACCTGAGGCGCACACCTTTTTCCTAGAAACTGTTGCCAAGCTTCCAGTACACACTGCTGAGATTGCCAGAGAGACTGCCAAAGACAGTTTATTGGCTCCTGTTATAGGCTGGATTAAGAAAGGTTGGCCTTTTCAAGATCTACCTCACCTTGCCCAACCTTTTAAATCCAGGCAAACTGAATTATCTGTATTAAGAGAATGTATTTTGTGGGGTAACAGGGTGGTTATTCCTGCAAAACTGCAAAGAGAGGTTTTGGAAATGTTACATGAGGGTCATCCAGGTATTGTAAGGATGAAGGGATTGGCCAGGAGTTATGTATGGTGGCCAGGTATTGACAAAATGGTTGCAAACTGGGTTGCATCTTGTCCCAACTGTCAGGTAGTCAGGCCTGCCCCACCTCTCGCCCCCACACAGGAATGGGAATGTCCTAGGGGCCCATGGTCTAGGATTCACATTGATTTCGCTGGCCCTACCAGAGGGCACACCTTCCTTATTATAGTAGATGCATATTCCAAATGGTTAGAGGTCATTCCTATGGCATCCACCACAACTGATGCTGTCATCAAGCAGCTTTAAAAGCTTTTTATAACCCACGGGTTACCTGATGTTCTTGTCTCTGACAATGGCCCTCAATTTACATCCAACCTTTTTGAATCCTATCTAGCACAACAGGGTATCAGACATGCCCTGACTGCCCCTGGGCACCCTTCAGCTAACAGCTGGGCTGAATGCCTAGTACGTTTTACCAAGGAAAAGCTTCAGCAATTGGGTCCTGGGGACATCACTGAGAAAGTTGAAAAACTTCTTAGTGTTCAGCACATCACTCCTAACTCATCAACTAACTTATCGCCAGCAGAGTTGTTGATGGGTAGGAAACTTAGGTCTTCCTTTGACCACCTTCATCCCACTTACGCACCCAACGCACCACTAGATTCCACTTCCAAAGTTCGCACATTCAGTGTGGGTGATTCTGTTTATGCTAAGAACCTTATGGGTGAACCTTTGTGGATTCCTGCTGAAATAACTCAAATCACTGGCCCTCGTTCTTACAGGGTGCAAACAGAGGATGGTGTCCTCTGGAGCAGGCACATTGATCAGCTTAGATCCAGATTACCTCAGGAACATTGCAATTGTTCCTCTCTAGTTCCCAATGTCTTTTCTAGGGGGGAAGGGGAGGAGCATGAGGATAATCAGCAAGCAAGAATCAACCCCATGTGTAACGAGCCATTACAACAGGAACCATCCCAAAATCTGTCACAATGCCAAAATCCATCCTTACAAGTGGAAGATTGCACATCACTACCTGACTTGGGTGCTGACATTGGGTTGGAGATGGGTTGGGAGGAGAGACCAGATTCTAACAATCAAACAGGGTCTTCTTTCACTGGAAGCCCGAGTAGGGAAATGTCAACAGACACATTTCCTCTCTCACTGGGTGAGAACATTAAAACTTCTGAACCACGAAGGTCTCAACATACATGTAAGAGCCCCACCTATTTAAAAGAATACATTAGATAGGTTGGGGTTTGAGTATGGACTGAACCTAGTGGGGAGGAGTGTTATGTATGCAGGTTTGAATGTCATTGGTTAGTTTGTTCCTGTAAAATGTCAGAAATGATTGGTTTAAAAAGTGCGGGAAAATCCTGCACTCTGATTGGCTGGCAACTGCAGCTGCTGGCTATAAGTAGCAGCCGCAGCCCAGCCAAATCGGGTCTGTTATGAGCTGTAGTCACTAATAAACTCTTCACTGAAGCACTCCGCGTCTGACTCTTCATGCAAACGTAACACCTTTGAACTGAACTACCAAATCAAATATTCAAGAATGGAATTTAAAAACAAAAACAAAACCCACACACAACACATCGGGAGGGGGATTTTATAAAACAAGTCGTTCTGAAGAAAAAGGTCTAATTTGGCAAGTAGTTCTAAAAAAAAGAAGAAAAATGCATAGAGAGAAATCTAGAAATTCAGCAGGGCTGTCTGCTTCTCAAGCGTGGAGGGGAAATGAGAGGTTGAAGTACAGCATAATTTCCTCCTGGGAAAGGGAGATAAACATTTTGACTCTGTGAGAATTCAGGAAGTGTACATTTTCAGCCTGCGGATAGATTGATGGATGGGTGAATGGAACAGAGTAACTCACTAAGCAGTAAACTGGATCTCACCCACCCACCCCCACCCCCCCCCCCACACACACACATTCGTGCATTTTTCCTGCACAATTTATTCTGCATCAGTTTTTGGAACTTTTGAGACAATAAAGAGGAAAGAGAGTTTTACAGACTGTGTAGAGCATTTTCCCTTTATCAATTCATTCTCACCCCCACAACCTGCTATTCAGACAACTGGTAAAACAAGGATGGCTGACAAGTTAGACATCATAAAACGCAGACTAACACCATCAACATCTATTATATTAGAAAGATTATAAAATCATTATAGCAACTGGCTACCCCCAAGCTCATAATCATGTGTGCCATCAGCTGCCTGTAAAGGCTTAAATTATCCAAAGCAGCAACATCATTGGAAAGAGTGGGGGAAATAATAGCACTAACTGCAAATACACAGGCAACAATTCGCCTTTTTTTGTGTGGCTTTTTTTACTCTGTCTGAAAACATACCAACCAACAAAATACCAACTGCTACACATCTGTTCCTGCTGCAGGTATACAACTAATCTACCCTTGAAGACGGAGTGCAAAGACTGAAAACACTACAAGTGGCACCTATAGCAAACAGGCCCCTTTATAGACCTTTTTCTACACTGTACCATCTGCATGCATGAATAGGAAAAAAAAGGAGAAACATTTTTGTGCAAAGTCAAAGAGTTAACCTAAAAAATCAACTGAGGACAAAAAGGGGAACTGATAACATGGAAAAGAGATGTCAAGACATTGGTGTTAGAAAATGGTTTCATAACCTACTTATGATAACTCAGTGATGGTGGGATTGCAAAATAATTGTGGAAAGTGTTGAAGAAGCAAAAATATTAAGCAATGCTCTGTTACCATGTAATGATAAAACAAAAACAAAACTGACTTTTGACAGGTAGAGAAGAAAGCACAAAGGGTTCTTTCTATTCCTGTTTCTTTATAATACTACCTTCCTTGTTACCTGTGGCTTTGTTTTGATAACCAAAGCATAAACTTCTATTAAAATAGTTCCCACTGCATCCCTTGGTGAGATCACAAATATATGTATTTGTGTTTCCAACTATCAAATGAACATGTTGTAAGATACGATGCTGGTGTTCTCTGTTTGGGGGCTCTTTCTCTCCATTCATCCTATGTGCCATGGAGCCACAGAAACAGGCCACGCATTTTGAACAAAACAAGGCCGCTGGTGCTGCAAAATTTCCTACACTGTCTATGTGCAAAGAGGAATGCCACAGAACAGTTTGTCACTGTGTGTTCTGTGGACACGGCTGCTAAAATTAAACATAGCATCTGTTTATCCACAGAATAACAGAGAAGAAAATCTGCAAAACATACAGATATAAAATTATTCTGCGTTAAGGGAGTCAGAGAAATTTCTGAGATTGATCTATGGGGCTGATACTTCAAGGGAGGTCTGAGAAGGCCAACTATCCCTTAGAGGGTCTGCCAAAAAGAAATTGAGGAAGAGCTTGAAAAGTTGGAAGGCTTCTTTGGTGGTCCGATCACATACTGAAGAAGCAAGGTGCTTCCTGTTTAAATGTCAACACTGGCATTGCAGAAGTGGCATTGCAGGGCAAGCTGCAACGAAAAGTCTGGTCCTCCACATTTGCTTCTACTCAGGAAGCTCGGTTGCTAAATCAAGTTATGGTGTCAAGAGGACAAGAGTCACAGGCTTTGAAGTTCCTTCCCTGTTGAATCTTCCAGGCAGAAAACAAAGTGATCTACAGAGATCACGTCCACAGGAAATGTGAAGATGATTGAATTGAAAACTTATGAAATATCTTTCTGGTGTTTTGTCATCTTATTCTATACTATTATAACTCTTATCTAGACTACTGAAAAATCAATCACTTGTGGTTTGCATCTTATTTTTCTCTGCAGATCCTCTGCAAGATCTTGCTTTGAGTGTTGACAGTTGCACCTATGTAGCCAGCACAGATGTTAACCTCCGATTAGCAACTGTTTTAAGTAAGTATAGCAATTCACTGCTCTGTAGTGTTGCATCACAGTACACGTGGGCAGTTACTCAATGGTTAAGAGAATGCTTTGTATCCTGAATTAAAATTATCAGCTACAAATTATTTGTTTTATCATTGGATTTAGGTTTTAAAACAATTTTGTGCAGCTCACAAATCAAAGAGAAAACAGAATAAAAAGAGAGTACTTTACAAACAAGCATATGGCATCCAATTGCTCCATATACACATGTACAAAAACCTCCTTCATCAAGGGGGCCCCAATTCACCCTAATCCAAAGCCTGGGGGAAAAGGCAGGTCTTCAGTGCCTTCTAGAATGTGATCATGGTGGGAAATGGAACCACATGACCTTGGGGAGGCAGGGGGTCTCATTCCAAGGGTAGGTACTGCAATAGAGAAGGCACACTTCCTGGGTTCTAATAGATGCCATTGTTTAATCCAAGGGAGGTGGAGCATACCAACTCTGCCAGCCTGCGCTGGTGAAGCAGAAACTAGGGGATATTTGTGTTGCTAAGTAAGCTTACTTCTGGAAAGGCATAGACTGGTACTCACCCTGAAATATTTTAACCAGATATGTATTTCTAATAAGCTTATAACTGCCCAATATATTGTAGTACACATATCCTCACTTGCTGATTACTTAACTGAGTAACTCAATAAGGGATTTGTGATGAATGAATGTTACATGACTTACTGTGAAGGATATTTCTGAAAGGAAAGTGTGCCAAAAGCTGTTTTCAAAAGCAACACAGATGTCAGCAGTGAATATTTTCCTAGCTTCCCTGTGGCCCGTCATGGGCATGATTTTGCAACTCCTTCAGCTTTCTCTGTATGGCATCCCATCAAATCTGCTCCACATGGCCAAGTTGCAGGATAATGAAGTTCAATACGCAACTGATCTGGAAGATCACAAATTGCTCTCCCTTGGTGTAAGCCAGGACTGCAAATATGACCTAGCAATAATCTTTTTGTGATTGTCCCCAAGCTCTAATTTAGGAAGGATTTAAAGGATACACTGCCAGCTTTAAGACTCACAAAGGTTTAGGGCAGGTGCCCCAAGCCCTGGCCATGGCTCATTACTGGGTCATGGCCTATTTGTAACTGGGCTGCAGGCTGGTGTACACACATGCAAACATGCATCTTGATTCATGTGAGTGTCGGGCTGGCGCGCATGCACATACATGTGCAGCTCAACTTGCACTTGAATTGCAAGTGCATGCATGTGTGTGCTGGCCCGCCACTCCTGTGGCCCAGATCCCCTCCCCTTAGTTGGGCTGCCAAGCTGCAAAGGTTGGGGACTGTTGGTTTAGGGAATCAATTTCACTCATTAATACACCTGAAACCCCTTCCTCAAACAGTCCAGCCCTGCTAATTTTTGGAGTTTAATGTGGATGATAATGACAAAGGTACAGTTGTTCAGAGAGCAGCAGTTGCACATTGCCTCTTAACATTGTTTGCAACCAACCCAGTCTCTTAAAATCTGAAATTAAAGTCCATTTTTTTACTAATGTGTTCACTTAAACCAGGTTTTGGAAGGTGATTAGGATTTGGACAAAACCAAAAACAAAAGGTTTACACAATGTACAATTAAACTTTGGAATTTGCTACACTGAATGTGGTAGGGGTTACAGGCACGGCTGGCTTCAAAAGATTGGGCCAATCCATAGAAGTCATGGGCATCAATGACTATTAGTCTTCCTGGTAGTGTGACTGCCTCTGAAGGCCATCTACAGGTAGGCTGATTTTTTTTAGATCCAGCTAGTTTCATTCAACTTTGGTCTTGCAAGAATCAAATAGGTTTTTAAGCCAGCCTGAACCACACTATAATGTTCTCCCAGCATGAAACTTACTGAGGATGGATTTTATACTTGTTGGATCAAAACCAAACTCCCACTACATCCCAATGTAGATATTTCTCTTAAGTAATTGAGTATAAGTTGGAATGTCCACTTGCTTTAAATTTTGGGATTCATAACAGGTGAAACATGTTGTATCAACCACATTTCACACACACATGCATTATCACTCTCTCTCCTTTTATGAAAACTAAGCAAAGTGGCAAGGCCTTGTTCTTGTGTACTTCCTGATAAGATTCATACTACATCTATTCTACAGGGCACACCATCAATGAACTCTCTGTGGATTTGAGTCTTACTATTAATGGACAGATTGTACCACTTTACAGCAAACAACTTTGTAAACGAAATCAGCCCCAGTTTCAATTCTGTGGAAAGAAGAAAGGAGGTAATTTTTTTTACTACAATGGCATTGAAAAAAAGTGACATTTTTCACACTAATGACTGTTTCAGCATCCCCAGGTTCACATGATCAAAATTTAAATGCTTGGCAACTGGCATGTATGTATGTTGGTTACAGTATCCTGGCTCATGTGATCACCGTTTGGGATCTTCTGACATGAAAACTCAATGGGGAAGTCAGATTCATTTAACAACCATTTTACTAACTTAACAACTGCGGTGATTCTCTTAACAGCAGTGGCAAGAAAGGTCATAAAATGGGGCAAAACTCATTTAACATCTGTCTCACTTAGCAACAGAAATTTTAGCCTCAATTGTGGTTGTAAGTTGAGGACTACCTGTACTTCCATAAAAAAACCCAAGTCTGCTCTTTGAGACAAGTGACTTGGAAGTGGAAGATCCAAACTGGATTCTTGACTCACAAACAATTACAAAGTGCTCCATTACTTCCTGGATATGCCCCCAATTACTCCCCTTAGGTCCTACCAAGAGAGGTGTGCATACCGTTCCCTATAATGGCTGCCATATTGCTTCCTCTTTGACATTTTAGAAGTCTACTAAGAAGCTGTTCCCGGTTTCTGAATGCTTGTTTTTCACTTCTTGGAAGTTGTTACAGGTATTTTGCTGATTGTGTTTTATTCTGGGATCTTAATGTTGGTTGTTTTATTGATTTGTAATATGTGGCGGTTATACTGTCTTTGTTATGTTTCTATCTCACCTTATTCAGAATCAGTTGTAACAGAGAGCAGCCTGGAAATTCTGTAAATAAAGTAAAGAAAATATTTAGTAGAAAATTTCACATAGTCATGTATCTTAAAGAAATATTCTCAAGGCAAATGCTGTTGGCAAAAATATTAAGAGAGGCACATGAAAGTTCTAGCTACTGTTAATTCTGTGTTATCCAAAAGAAGGTCACATTTGCACCATACTAATACATAATTGAATACATACAGTAGCTGAAAATATATTGTGCTAATAACAATTTTTAACTGTTAATGAGGAAACATCCATTCACAAGAGGGATGTATCAGTGAGTTCAGAGGAACCCAAGTTCACCAAAGATCTTCAGAAGAAAAGCCAGAGAAGCCAAAACAATCCATTAGTGGTTGAACAGGAATCTTGGAATTCTAGCTAATTGAGGTACAAGAAATCCAACCAGGTGGAAAAATAGAATGTTATAAATAAAAAACTTTTTATAAAAAAAAAGAAAAATAGAATGTTATATACAGGATGACTTACCACTTATATTGCAGTGATGGTTGAGCACCTCTTGAAAATCAACAACATAAAGTGTGGTGAAGAATACAAAAACAAATAATTTATCTCTAGTTTATCACTGATTAACTAGAAAAAAAAGAGCTTGACTATAAGAAGGCAGAGAGTCAGTCTAGTGCAGTAGCATAAGGTAACAAACTAGAAACCAGAAGCTTGTGAGTTTTAGTTCTACTTAGGCACAAAGCCAGCTGGTGATCTTGCACCAATCACTTTCTTTCAGCCCTCGGAAGAAGGCAATGGCAAATGATGTCATGAAAAATGTAGGGACTTGTCCAGGCAGTCACCAGAAATTTTTTTTAAAAAGTGATCTGAAGGCATACAAAAAAAAAGAGGAGGTGGAGGACAGAAACCAAAAAGCAAATCAGGAATAAGGGCTCTGAAAGTTTAAGCTTTGGTCTATTTTCATAATTAGAAAGTTGAATAGGGTTGTGTGTTAATAAAAAGTTATAATCTTCCTTGAGATTAATAACAATGTTAAATAACATCTGTGTTACAGTATTTTTTTAATCAATAATGTAGAACTAATTAGCATTACCTTCTTCCAGGACATTTTTTCAACTTCATATTCTTGGGCTTTCTAATGGTTTTCCACAGGGGTGGGATTCAAATATTTTAACAACTGGTTCTGTGGGCGTGGCTTTGTTGGTGGGCATGGCTTGGTGGTCATGTGACTGGGTGGACATGGCTTGGTAGTCATGTTATGGGCTGGGTGCGGCCAACTCAATATCACTCACATCGAGGCACGCATCTCCTTGCCTGGCCTCTCATGACTGTGGGGATCCTGCAACAGTCGTAAGTGTGAAAAATGGCCATAAGTCACTTTTTTCAGTGCCATTGTAACTTTGAATGGTCACTCCACACAAGCAAAGTACCAGCAAAGGAAGAAAAAAAAACTCCAGAGACGTTCCTGAGACAGGAAGTCTAGTCCTGCCAAGAATGCAATAAGGGTTAACAGAGAGGCAGTTTCTGTAAGCAACACCAGAATGTTTCCTTCCTGCCTTCCTTACAGGATTAAGCCAGTAATTTCTTCTAACAACCGGTTCTCCGAACTGCTTAGAATGTTAACAACCGGTTCTAGAGAATAGGTGCGAACTGGTAGAATCCCACCCTTGGTTTTCCATTTGAGTACTAATTAATTCTGACCCTGCTGAGCTTTTCCCAGATCAGCTGATGTTGGAAAAGTGCTGTGCTCTTTTCTGCAGGATGTGTGCTACTTCTTATCTGCTACTTAATTTCTTGCCCCAAATCAAATACAAGCTTATCTTAGCCCCAAAGGCTTTATCTAAATGCAAAACTAGGGCTTAGAGGAAAAAAGGGAGACCAGCAGTGGCTAACATCCTGTCTTAGTTGAGGGCTTTGTATGTAAAGCTTAGCCACTAAAGCTGCTTGGTGCCTGAAACTGAAACTGAAAGATTTATAGACGACTCCTAGCTTACTAATGCGTGCTTAAGCTGCCTGAACTGTCAATGTGGGTTCTGCTGGTTTTGGGAGGAAAAATTAATAAACAGGAAATTCTGCCTCTCCCTACCAGCATCCATCAGTATCCATCTGGCTAACATCCTGTCAGTGTGTGAGAGAGTTGAGGGCTGTTTGGAAAGTGAAACAGTATTTGTTGTGTGAGCAAGGAAACAGCAAGGAGCCTGGGTGTGGCTTAGCTTAACTGTTCTGTACTAAAGCTGCTTGGTGCTATGAAACTGAAACTGAAACTGAAACTCCTCTCCTCTGCTTGTGATTTGCATTTGGCACAGATTTCTTTTCAGGTGGGGAGGGGGAATATAACTCCTTAGTATCAGAGCGTGTTAATAATAATATACGAAATACTAATGCTCTGATGGTCATTTTGAAAAATCCTTTCTTAGTGAGCACCTAGAAGCCTAGAGGAACATATGTGCCAAATTTCAAGTTTGTAGGCTTTACGGTTCTAGAGATTTTGTGATGGTGCATGAGTGGTATTTTGCTTTTGTATATACAGATTTAGGAATTTGGGCTAGGAATTAGAGGTTCTCTGCTTGGTCAAACAGCTGATTAATACCACCTGCTCTGCTTAATAATCCTATTTCACATATATGAATACATAGTGTAGCAAATGCGAAATGAGCATCATTTATAGCACAATAAGATAATCAAACTGATTCAAAGGTATCTTAAGTCTTCCATGTTGACATCTTAATCAGAGTTATAATCATGAATACAGTGCTGTGAGCTTCATGCTGATGCCACAATCCATCCATTAAGATGTGCTCTGAGGATCTGCTAGCACTATTTTTATATAGCTCAAAGATTGCAGGCAGTAATAACCAAATGCCATCTAAGCACACAATCATGCAAATTATGGACATGAGACTGATGACAAACTTAAATTCTCATATGCTCACCAATCTCCCTGACAGCTACCTCATTCTGAGGAAGTACTTAATAAAAAAGAAAGAAAACCTCTGGAAAATTCAAGAGAAAGGAAGGCAATCTATTGAAAAAGCCACACAAACAGTCCCTTATGCAGATAGAAAGCAGTGTTCTTTCATTATTGTTTGTTTGTCCATTCAACTTACATAGCTGTCCATCTCACATACATGACCCTGGATTTCTTAATGAAGTTTTTTTTTAAAAAAAACCACCAAAACATCTAAATGCAAAAATGAAATATTGTAACTATTAAAATCATAAAAATATAACCAGTGGGAAAACATAGTAAGCTCGTTAATAATACAGTCCCTTTGCTGGTGCCACAGCGTCACTGCCAGATTTCCAGGTCAGATGGCAGAGCCATGACTTCAGGTCCTTCTGGAAGGCCAATCATGTTGGCACCAGATTGCCTACTGGAGGAGTAATGATCCAGAGGGGGGTGGTTGCCATAGCAGAAATGGCTCTCCTTCTGGGTCTCATCAGGGTTATTCCTTTGTGTTGGATGTGTGCAGGATCTGTTGCAGTGGTGGTATTCTACCGGTTCGACCCGGTTCTGCCAAGCTGGTAGCGCTGATGAGCAGCGGAGACCGAACCGGTTCTCTCCAATGCTCTGCTGTTGGGCCCACCTGCCCGCCTGGGCTCCCATACTAAATTTTATTTCCTGCTTTTGAAGCGCAGCTGCTTTGCACAGCATAGAAGAGTGCCATGTGGCAGCTGCTGAAGCAACAGGGAGACTGCAGAATTGCACTCTGCGCCTGCGCAAAGTACGTGTTTGGCACCCGCACATGCGCAAAGTGTGTGCGCACACGCAAAGCACGCCCACCAAACCATACCCACTGAACCAGTGGTAAAAATGTTTGAAACACACCGCTGACCTGTTGGGATGGGTAGATGTGATTGGAGAGAGAGAGAAAGACTCTCTCGAACAGGGACCACCTCAATTTTAGGACTCAGAATTTCTGAATCTTGAAAAGGAAAGGAAGTTGTAATGATATATACCACAATATGTCATTTCTGATTAGATTACATGAATCAGTTGAAGATATAACCCCCAAAAAATCTTTATTAGGACTACAAAAACAAATAAACTAATATTAGTTTATTAAAATATTTAGTTACTAATATTTAAAAAAATCCTTCTAAGTTATTTATTGTTCTGCCATAAATTTTGCACACCCATTCTTCAGTTATCATAAATCTAGCAGCTTTTGGATGTCCATCAATACATACAGATAGTCTTCAACTTACAACAGTTCATTTAGTGACCGTTTGAAGTTACAATGGCACTGAAAAAAGTGACTTATGACCAAGGGTGGGATTCAAATTTCTTAACAACTGGTTCTGTGGGCATGGCCTAATTTGTGGGTGTGGCTTGGTGGTCATGTGACTGGCTGGGCGTGGCTTGTATGTAAATATTATAAATATATATGTAAAGATTGAATTTTTTATTTTAAAAAAGGAGCAACTTTTACCCAAAATCAGGCAAAGCAGGCAGGCAGATTGAGCTGCTTGCAGAATCACAGCTTCACTCCCAGATCTACCTTTCTGCAATCTGCTGCCTGAGTCTGCACTGAAAAATAGAAGCTTCAATCCTAAGGAAGGTTCAGCTCTGTTCTCAGGCCACTTCTCCCTCCCCCAACCCCCTGAATATCACCCCTGGCTGGGCCTCAGGGAAGCCTCCTGAGTGGGGTGGGTGGGGAGGGGAGGGGCCAGGCAATGGTGTGATTTGCCGGTTCTCCAAACTGCGCAGAATCGTAACAACCAGTTCTATAGAACTGGTCCGAACTGGTAGAATTCCACCCCGTTTATGACTGCTATTCACATTTATGATCATTGCAGCATACCCATGGTCACATGATCAAAATTCAGCTCCTTGACAACTCACTCATATTTATGATGGTTACAGTGTCCCAGGGTCATGTGATGCACCTTTTGCCACCTTCTGACAAGGAAAATCAATGGAGAAAACAGATTTACTTAATAACTAAGTTACTAAGTGAACAACTGCAGGGATTCACTTAGCAACTATGGCAAGAAGGGTTGTGAAATGGGGCAAAATCCATTAAACAAATGTCTTGCTTAGCAACAGAAATTTTGGGCTGAATTGCGATCGTAAATCAAGAACCACTTGTACTAGACAACCCATCCTCTAGATAACAAGGGGGGTCTTGGCTTAGGGCCGGGGTATTTGCAGGTATTTGCGGGAACATCTACTGCCAGTAACAACTGCCCAGCATCCTGTGCACTCCTACAGACAGGGCTTCCTTGGGGTGCCAGACAGTATCGGCTGGCGACCCCCAGGGGGAGGGCCTTCTCTGTGGGAGTGCCCACCCTGTGGAATCAGTTGCCCTTGGAGCTGCGGATGGCCCCTGACCTTCGTTCCTTCCATCGCGACCTGAAGACATGGTTCTTCCAACCGGCCGGCCTGGACTGAGGGGGGTGGGTTTTTTTATTGGTTTTTTTAGAGGATATTGGTCATTGTTGGTTTTAGATAATTGTTTGGGATTGTTATTTAATATTTTTTTAATAATTTTAAATGTTGTATTGTGTGTTTTTTTACTGTTGTGAGCCGCTCTGAGTCCTTCGGGAGATAGGGTGGCATATAAATCCCATTGAACTTAAACTTAAACTTTTTAGGAAAAATATTAGTTTTTTATTTAAGCAATTTTAGTTTTATAGTACCCAGTTTGATTAAATGTTTGCCTCTTGGAAACATATGTAATATTCCATGAAACTTACACAGTGATTACATAAGTGAAAATCAAAAAATATCATGTGCACAGCACAACCATATCTCCAAGGTCAAGGGGAAGAAAGAAATAATGTTAGCTAACTGACAAAAATATAACTACAATGAGGGGGAAGAAGAAGCTTCAGAGTTGAACCAGCCCCTTCCCTGACATTCTTCAGTTCTGAAGTACCACTTTTGGTGGTGAACAGCATCTCTCTCTCTCTCTCTCTCTCTCTCTCTCTCTCTCTCTCTCTCTCACACACACACACACACACACACACACACACACACACACACACTGTTCACTAGAAACCAGTCGTCTGGGGAACCAGGAGAAGATTGTAAAGGAAATCATCGCCCCACCCTGGCTCTGGCCAAACACTGAAGGGAAACCAACATGAGTCTGGAGCTCAGCCAAGCTGAGGTGGCTGATAGAAAGCCACCGATCAGGACTGAAACAAAACATAAAATTTGAGGAGTTTTTTGTTAGTAGACATTCTGCCTTTTGTTGTTGCTGTTTCAGGATGCCTTTAAAGTATGCATGCATAGTTCTGCTATTATTCTTTCTCTGTGGAAAAATCAAAAAGATAAACAAGAACATTTGGGTGGGGAATGTAAGGAACTTCTAAGCACATATGCAGCATGACCTACACCAGAATTATAAATAGTTTCATGACCATAAAACGAAGAATCTAACTTCCTCAACGCACTTAACAGACTATTCATTGAATCATATAATGAGAGTAAGGCATCTTGGTTGAAACAGTTACAGCAATGCAATGCAATATTATCTCACTATTACATAAAAATTCTGATTCATTTTGTCATTCATCTGTTTAGAAGTCTTGTCTGCTTACAATTTGTTTTTAAGCAATATGTGTTTGCAGTCTTTACGTTTCCTAGAATATTCTGACCAACTCTACTTTCTTTCAGTGACTGTACTATGACTGTATTACTCCACACCTACAATTATTCCTTTTATGTTTATTAATTTTTCACTCAAGGATTGAAGGCGGCACAGCGTTTTCCCTTATTATATTTTTCTCCATTTTCTACATCTTGGTAGGGTCCTTGCTCTGGTCCTTGCAGGATGCTAATGACATTAAAACATCAACTACAGAGGATCAGAAATATTTTGGATTATCTGAATCCCTTCCAGGAAGAGTTCAATCCTGGGCATATGTTTGAAACTGTTGAACATCCTGAGTTAGGATCTTCTATAGAGCAAATGTGCCTAGATAGAGTTTAGTAGCATTTAGCATGGTATCCTTTAAATCCTTTACAAAGGTTGGGGGTCATCAAGGCACTTTCACATGGTTATTCTACTCCTTTCTGAGTGGGTAGTTCTAGTTGACAGTCCTGAGGGAGGAATAATCAAATTCCTGGTCACTCCACTCATTAGAAATCTGGAGTACCATCTTAAGACACAAAGCCATCTGTGGACCTTGGGCCACTTCCTCTCTCTCAGCCCTAGGAAGTAGGCTGAGTAGGAAATAGGAAGAAAAACCTTGCCAAGAAAACTGCAAGGACTTGTCCAGGCAATCTCTGAGAATCAGACATGATTAAACAGAAGAAAAAAATATAATCAATATATGGATGATATCCTGTTTATATCACCATCTGTGGACAATAGTGGAGGTAGTTGGAGTCTGCAGGCTATGAGTAATTGAATGGGACAAAACAAGTTTAAACTGCATTCCAACAAGATGGGTTTACTATTGGTATGTAGGCTCTCTTCTGGGGAGGGTCACAATCTTCCTGAAAGAGCAAATTCATGACTTGGTTCATCTCCTGGATTTATGTCTCTGCTTGGGCAGCAGGTAGAAGGCATAGTTATGGCATCATATCCCAGCTTCAACTGGTGCACCTGTTATAACTTGTTTGGGCTGGATAGTCTTACAACAGAGATTATCATGCCCTTCTGCTGTGTGATTGTGACATGTTCTACCATGGGCTGCCAAAAATTGCAATTGGTTCAGAATATGACAGCTTGGCTTCCAGTGGGTGAGAACCACTTCAGCAGCACATCACTGTACTAGCTGCCTTTAGGTTTGGAAATCCAATTCCATGTGCTGGTCTTTACCTGTAAAACCCCTACATGCTCAGACTTTCTGTTACCTTTGGCACTGCCTCCTCCAATTAGAATCTGCCCACCCAATGAAACATTATGTCCTCACCTCATGAAATACTAACAGGATGAAGACTTCAATAGTGGTCCAGACATCAGAGTAGCTCCCCAAAGTTGTATTGGCCCCATAGTATTGGGGTTTCATTGAGTGACAAAAACTATTCCTTTGAGAGGGACCCTGGGACAACTGTGGTAGAATTGAACTGCCTTTTTTTTTCGTTAGTCTTTTTGACTTTAGTTATGATTCATGTTTTAGGTTATGCGATTGTGCATTTGATTGGAAAGATTATTTTGTATTTACATAATAGACAAAAACAAAGAATGCATGTTCTCAGTAACCTCTATACTGACTTATTGCAGGGTCATTACAGGGCCTTTTAAGATTGTCTGACATGTGCAAATAATTAAATATCTACTATTTTTTTTTAAGGATTGGAAATTTGGGTATAGTGGAGTCAGTTGGAAGTGGGCTATTGGCTGCCATTTGAAAAACCACCGTAAATAGTAAAGATTACTTGTTAATAAATAATATTATTAACCTTTGAACCATACACAGAGACAGGAACAGTATTGTTTTTAAAAAATCAGCAGCTCATTATTTCAGAAAGCTAAAGACAGCATGTGAAGTCTGTATTAGAATAGTAACGTTGCATCTAAATTAATTACTGAGCAGGGATCCGATTCTTGGTTTCTGTCCAGGGGAGTGTTTCTCTGTGTATGCATGTGGGGTGTTTTAATCATAGAGGTTATTCACTGTATAAAATAGGTTTTGTCTCACCCAGTTTTCTTGCTCATCGCTGGAAATGTTTGTTTTGCAGAATATATTTACTTCTCAGGGCCTGTCTCCCTGAACATGGAGAACATCCCACAGGTAAGTTTTTCCTAATTCTTTCTAAATTTTATGAAGGAAAAAACATTATTTGTCAAGGGCCTTGGTGGTGCAGGCTGCTAAATGCCTAGCACTTAAGTTCCAGCTGCCTGCAATTACTGCAGGCTCGAATCCCACCAGGCTCAAGGTTGACTCAGCCTTCCATCCTCTCGGGGTAGGTAAATTGAGGACCCAAGATTGTTGGGAGCAATAAGCTGACTTTGTAAAAATGCCGCTTAGTAATAAGCAGGCATATACAATGGAATGAAGGCTATTGCTGAGCGCATTGCTGAGCACATTGCTGAGCACATTGGGTTGTATCCCAAAAATTGTAAGCCGCCCTGAGTCTTCAGAGAAGGGCAGCACATAAATGTAATTAAAAAAAATATATCTAATAGGGTGCAGTAATGCTACTTTTAGAAATGAATGTACTGGGGAAGTAAGACATGTTAAAGAGGAATGTGGTTGTTGGAACATTATCTAGTAAAATGTCATGCATAAGGATCATGTATTCTCATATGACAGCCTGGGAGCAATTGATATCATTGCTTGACAACTGCTTAGGATAGAGGTACATAGCCTGACTCCAGGGTTATTTGAATACTCTAGAGATAACTGTTACTACAGTGCATTGTAATTTCTAATGTGGCAGACAAAGATAATTAAAAACAGCAGAGGAGAATCATTAACAATTTTAAGCTTTCATTAAGTTTCAGTGTAAAGCAAAGCAAATAAAACCTTGTCCAAACAAACTGTGAAGTGTAGCTCCAACTGCAGCACTTACAGATAAATATAATTCTTGGCTTGAAAAAAGGAAGACTGGTTAGAACTTTATATTAGAATATGGCCATAATGAGAACAGAAGCCAGACTAAAGGAAATTTTGGTTTGATCAGCAGAGTACTTCATAGGCGATCACTAAAAGCGTATGGGCAAATGATTTAATCCTCTAATGCAATTGTGGAGAACTTGTGTTGTTGTTGTTGAAAAAAATCCTAGCAGTGACAACTAGCATGCCAAGTAGTAAGGGAAGTTTTGTTCAGCAGCATTTAGGGGACTTCCTGTCTTGTCCTGCCCTAATAAGTGATGGCAGTTAACTCTGAAGTACAGACAATGAAAAATAAAACCGGAAGAATTATGTTTGTAGAAAGCCCCTATTGCAGACTGGTGTTTGTTAGAAAATAAATATATAAAACTATCAACTTTATTTAGGAAAGGGAGATGAAAATACAGGAAGTGTCACCCTGCTAGTTGTCATTACTTATTACTGCAACAGCCCCCCTTCCCCATTATCCTGGTATTTTAAGGTTTATAAAGTGCAGAAACCCAGCAGATGCAAATGATGAATCTTCAGACAACAGGATCCTCAGATCCCTTTGCTAAAGCAAATAACTTTAGGTCTTCCTTTTGCCTGTGACTGTATTGCTTGCAGCCTTCAAGGAATTATGCGGTAGCAGCATGAGGAAAAGAGCACTTTCACCCAGTTAAAACGATCTCATCTTATTGGTCTTTCACAAGTCATTTGAAAGTTTTACTTTCCAGTTTATTTCAATGCCAGTCTCATTTTCAGGATTGCTTTTGACAATTTCCCATATACTGGGTTGTTTTGACTTATTCAGAGCAACAGCCACAGTAACATTCTGGAAGAGAAGTGGTGGTCTCCACAAATTAATTAATTTCTTCAGAACATATTCCTTCCTTTCTTTTTGTTACAGGGAGAGTTCAACGTGACAGCTCAGCTCTTCAATGAAGACCATCACACAATTATTTGTGCTGATTTTTATATCAGCAATCTCTGAGAAATGGCAGTTTGTTGCTTTCCGACCTGGCATTGCCTAGACCAGTGCTTCCCAAATTTTTTCTTTCAATACCCAAAACCATTTATTTTAAAAAATTGAACTTTGAGGACCAGCTGGAAGTCCCTTCCTTCAGCACCATCGTAACATCGAACAGTCACTGAAGGAATGGACATAACTCAAGGACTACCTGTATCATAAAAGCAGTATCATCAAATGAATTCATATTATTTTAACAGATTACCTTTCACAATTTCATCAAGTTTTGTCTTAATGGAAATACTTTGGGAGGTTTTTGAATGTATTTTAGTACACGTGACCATCTTTAAGTCAATTTAAACATCCCTTTTGTGATGGATAATGAGCTTGAATATTGTTACCCCCCAAAAGCCCACTTTTACCCAATTTTGGAAACAGGGTAACTCTTGACTTACGATCAGTCGCTTAGCAACCATTCAAAGTTATGACAGACCCCTCCCAAAAAGTACTTACAACAACCCAGTTTCATTCCATCCTTCTCTCCAAGTCACATGATTGCATTCTGGACACTTGGCAACCAGTCTGCATTTATGGCAGTTTACAGTCACATGACTGCGATTTATGAGGGGGCTTTGCCAGAAACTGGCATTTACTTCAGAAGAAATGCAAAAAAAAAATGTCCATGGGCTACAGTGGTTTCACTAAGCGACTGTTGTGTTCACCCAACAATTGTCACAAAAAAAGATTGTAAAATTGCCCGCAGTCACATAGCGATGTCCTTAACAACCAGCATAATTTACTACTGGATTCAACTTTACATAATTTGTAAGTTGGGGGCTACCTGTAATTTACCTAGCTTTGGGAAGAACTAGCCGAGACAATTAAAATCAGCCTAAGCTTTAGAAGTTCAAGGAGAGCTTATTTCAATCTACCCATTAAATAATATGTTGAAACTTTGGAAAAGGAGGGTGATTGAGTTCAGTTGCTTTTTAAAAATTGGATGAACCTGATACATTCAAACGATTCATCATTGTACATTTAATTTTACTTTCTGTAAAACTCTGCTTCCTTTTACAAAACATTTTGTTAAAATGGAAGGTTGTATGTGTGTGCCTCTATTAGGTTCATTCACAAAAAATTAATTTCCCAGAGAAATTCCCTGTTCAAATCACTGTTAACTCTCTTCCGGGAGGTTCGTTTTCCTATTAACTCCCATTCACATCCAAGCAAGACTGAATGCGCTTTTTTCAGTTCCTTCATCAGTCCAGCTCAAATTTAACATTTGGGATTTATGCAGGAACACCCAAGGGTGGTCAAAAGAGTCAAGATGTGGCCACTACTGTGTAATTAAAACTTGGGTCTTTTTGACCATGTCACCAGTGCAAACAACCTTGCGTGAAAACGAGTCTTTTGGAAGAGTAAGAATGGTGGAGATCCACACTCCTAGGAGTCTGCAGCACTACACTGAAAACATCTTGCACTAAAAATAAGGCTTGGACAAAGCAAGCTAATGAAGCTACAAATGCTAACCCTACCTCATTCTGAATCTCCTGGTGTCAATCCACACATCTTAATTGTTACATTGCACACTTGGCTGCACATATTTTGTTGTTTCATGGTTTCCTTCTCCCCCCACCCACAATCAGTTCCTGAGGAAAAGCGCCTAAGTGGACGTGTTTGTTTGAGAGCTTTTTAAGGAGGGGTAGAATGCTACCGGTTCTGCCCAGCTCTATACAACTAGTACCTCTGAAGAGCAACAGTGTTTGCTGCTGTTTGGCCCACCCACACGCCCGGGCTCTTACCTGTCCTTTATTTCTGCGGATTTGTTCCTCATCCAGCGGGTCGCTCACTCAGGGGTCAGAACGCATCAAGAAGGCGACACATACAGAAGTCTACTCGGGTGAGGTGGCCCCTAGTGAGGTTTGGGTGCCTCTTTTATTGGTTTAATGTGGAAGCGTTTACAGTGTTATTCCCATTGGATTAGGTGAGTAATATCTCCATATATGGTCAAATTAATTTTAGCCAATCCTAGCAGAATTGAACCTTTTGGTATCTAGGGTCTGCGGCTGTCAGTTAGCTGTTGTGCCCTTGGCCTAGTTCACTGCTGACGCAGCCACCCGGACACAGCGCTCCTTCACACAGCGCTCCTACACACAGCGTTCCTACAATTTCCTGCTTTTTCAACCTCAGCTGCTTTGCACGGCACAGCTGAGGTTGAAAAAGCAGGGAAAAAATGGCTTTTCAAACACTGCACACCCGCACGCAGTGCTTATCAGCTGTCCGGGCAGCACAGCTTAAGGTTTTTTACATGCGTGCGCAGCGCAAAATGTAGTCACCGAACCAGTAGTAAAACCAGTTGAATCCCACCCCTGGAGAAAATGCTTTTCTTGTAACAGCTTCATAGCGTGAATTTAGCACAGAGAACATTGTCCACAGCTCCCTCCAAGAAACAAAATTAACACTTTAATGAAGTGGCTTCAGAAGCAAAAAGGGGCACTACATATAGTGTTTTTGAATCACAGAAAATTATCTTCTTCCAACTGGAGTCTTTGATGATCCATGTAACTCTCGATTGTGTATGCAGGTTGATAGTAGCAATCCAAGGTTTTAAAAGCTACTATTGCCCAGTGGAAATGTTGGAAGTGGAAATTAAGATCTTTTCTATGCAAAGCTTAGTAGGTTCTATTGTGAGCCACTCCAGCCGAGCTGCATGTTCTCTTGCTGGTTTGGAACCTTTAAAGTGGGCTTTTCTTTCTTTTTCTGTTATCAGCAGAACTTGAAGGACATATACATTGGCTCATTAGCACTACTGAAATGTAAGTCTGTCTGCCAAAAAAGTTTGTTGCTTGAGACTGAACCATGTATCGGTAAACCAAGGAAGAAAGCTATCCTAGAAGCGCAAATTCCAGACCACCTTGATTTTCACAGCAGTCAACTATTAACTGAGCTGAATCTTTCAGTGAGAATGTTTTCACAGCATCTAGATCAGTGATGGTGAACCTCTTTGTTGTGGCGTGCTGAAAGCAGGTGCGCGCGATAGCGCATGCGCACGATATCGTGTGCGCACCAGCACCCATAATGCAATGCACGTGCCCCTGCGCATGCGTGCGCAACACCATCCTCCCCGCCCCCATTACCTTCACTGCAGAAATACTGGAAGTGATGAAACGGGCCTGTTTTTCAGCCTCCAAAGGCTGCAGAGGCTTTCCTTGAGCCTCCGGGAGGGCGAAAAAGGCCTCAAACAAAAATCAGCTGGGAGGTGCATGCATGCGCAGTGCAGTTAAGTTTGGCTGGGGCTTGCATGCCCGCACAAATGGCTCTGTGTGCCACCTGTGGCATACGTGCCATAGGTTCGCCATCACGGATCTAGATCATGATTGTCCAACCTTTTGGCTTGCTTGGGTCATGCTGAGGAAAGAGGGATTGTCTTGAGCTGCATATAAAATATATAATATAGTTAATGTATATAAATAACAAACGTCTTTACTTTTTTATATTTTTCATTATCTTGTGGGGCTGCATTACTATCCATCCAGAGCCACATGCAGCCCATGGCCCACAGGTTTAGATCAAAAACCATTACTTTTAGAACACAAAGAATCCATGAGAGTGCCTACTAATCAATGAATCCTGGCTCTGGAGAGGACTGTCAAGTTCTTGTGATATTGTAGACCTTCCTCATTTGCCAGGCAAACAATGGCAGAAGGCATTACTGCAACCCTGCTGACGCAGTGGTTAGAATGCTGTATTACAAGCTAACTCTGCCCACAGTCTGGAGTTTGATCCTGAACGGCTCAAGGTTGACTCAGCCTTCCATCTTTCCGAGGTCAGTCAAATGAGGACCCAAATTATTGGAGGCAATTTGCTGACATTTGTAAACCGCTTAGAGAGTACTGTAAAGCACTATGGGGTGGTATATAAGTCTTATTGCCTATTGCTATTGCAGCCGATCAAGATTTGTGAGGCACATTCTGTACATTGGTAGCATGTTTTTTTTATGAAGACAAAGGCTTGGGGTTTTTTTCAGCTGTTCTTCTCCAAATCTTTTTCTTAAAGGACTAGAGATGCCAAGTAAATGAAGTAAGTCAGTTGAAATTTTTCCTTTTCTTCAAGTGATTAGTCAAATTAATTTATTTGTGTCTGACCGGGTCTATCTTGTGGTTTATTGACTGGAGTGATTAAGCCCTTTTACATGTTTATAAACCTCACTGTCTGACAGCTGATGGACTGTACAGTGCACCTTGTCTAATCCCCAAGATTAAGCAGGGTTTGACCTGGTTAATACTTGGATGGAGACAACCAAAAAACTCCAAGGCTTTGTCTTGACTACCAAGTCAATAAGCCTCTAGAAGAGAGCAATGAATTATATGAATGTATCTATGTAGTAATTAGGAGCTAAACTTCCCTTTACTTTTGCAGCACATTAAAATAGTGAAGTAAAGCTAATGCTTTAACACCTAATCAGAAGTTTTCAAGCTGTATGTAACAAAGTGAGATGAAAAACAACACTCTGTCCCTTAATGAAACTTTACAACTCAAGTTCTTCAGTGATGGTTAAGAGTGGTATCTTCTCTGCTACTATTTGCTTAGTCCTTTCATAACTTATGATATTAAAACCCAAACATAACCTTCCTTTAATAAGTTGCACAACCATCACATTTTTACAATGGGATAGAAAAATCTTTCATGTATGCCTGAATGCAAATCATGGATTTTTATGAGCTCTGCGCTCTAAATTATAGTATTCATATCCACAACATAGTAGGGACTTAAATGCTTGTAAAATCCATCTATTTCTTGTAATGTCTCTGTAACAATGAAGCATTTCATAGATCTCGAGCAGCATGGTGGCTTTTTATAACCCAAATCTATCTTCTTAATACATTTTTGTCCTTAGGTTCTTTAAATCAGAAATAACAAAATCCAAGTCTATGAGCAGTCCACATGGTACAAGAGAACATCTGAAAACAGAACTATATTTTGCAACCCAAAATGTATGATCTCATCATGAAGACAGCACATTGGGAGAACTACTGGACCCCTTACATGGGGCAGGTAGAAAATATAGAAGAAAAATAGTTCACTAATACTTGAGTTCACTAATTCAATTATTAGTCCGGCTCTTTGTGCATGCCTGATTTTTTAATTTTTTCTTTTCGTATAAAAATAGCTAAATAGAAATCTGGAACATAGCAAAACAGACTACAGCATTTAGCATCATGGTTATTTTCTGTAATGGTTAGTTTCTAGCCTGATAAGCTTTGTAAACATCTATCTGCAAGTTCCTTTTTTATCAGTAAAAGAATCTCTCATTGGTTCACAGAAAGCTGTTGGAACGAAACGAAGAAAGTTTCCACCTAGTTAAATTGGTGAAATGAATTGATTCTAAATTAGAAAGAGTTCAATTGCTGAAATTCTTGGTACTCTGTTCTCATAAATCTTGTTAAAGAAGACACAATGGGTATTGTGCTTGGAAGAATGATTTTTTTGGATAAATTGACTGTTCAATAACCTGACATTCCCAAGAATACCTCTGGGCCCAAAATAAGGTTGAAAAATCATTTCTGAAAAATAAGGCTATTGACAGCATAGAGCTTTGTCTGGAAATGTTTAGTTCTATCCAACAGAAAATAGAAGTGGGTGATTGGAGTACAATATCTTGGGGTACTAAAGTATGAATTGAAAAGTAGAAAAAAACAAGCCCATCGGTTCATCATTTGATAACTGCAAATTTTATAAAAGCATCTCAAGCATCATGGCAGCAATTCTATTAAGAGTCAAGCTTCACCATGGCAGCACACATAATATGCTCACAGAATATTTCCTAAAATATTCCCACTAGCCCCCAAAATTGCTTTCTTCTGGCCTCACCTATCTAAGCTCTTCAATATCAAAGATCTTGCTGTCAGAAAAATCTAGCAAAATGATATCCAAAAGACTCAGAACTGACTGAATAAACAAGAACCCACTATCCTCCACCAGGTATTCCTTCAAGGGGTAATGTTAGGTAGCTTTAAATCTTGTCATTGCTTGAATGGGAAAATAGCAGGCCACCTCCCTGATTTCCAGTTTATTAAGAAGTTCTGTTATGAGATTCAAGGTTCTCGTATTAACATTCAAAGTCCTACAAGGCATGGGTCTGGGGTATTTACGAGAACAACTCCTGCCAGCATCGAATGCCAACCGCCCTGTATGAGCACACAGACAGGGGCTCCTCGGAGTGCCGTCTGCGACCCAGTGTCACTTGGTGGTGACCCGGGGGAGGGCCTATTCTGTGGTGGCTCCCACTTTATGGAACCAGCTTCCGCCGGGGCTCCAGTCAGCCACCGATCTCTGCACCTTCCGCCATGATCTAAAGACCTGGTTATTTGCGCAGTCCGGGCTATGCTGACCTCCTGGGGGTGGGGTCTGATGTTTGTTTTAACCATGGGGTTTTAATTCGGATTTGACTTGTTCGGTTTAATATGGTTTTAGGTAAATAATTTATTGTGTGATTTTAGTTGTGAGCCGCCCCGAGTCCTTTTGGAGAGGGGGTGGCATACAAGTCAAATTAATAAATAAAATAAATAAATAAATAAATAGATCAATAACAGGTTAAAGAAGAGAAATCAGAGAGAAAGAATATATACCGTGTTTCCCCAAAAATAAGACACTGTCTTATATTTTTTTTGGCTCCCAAAAACACACTAGGTCTTATTTTCGGGGTAGGTCTTATATATATTATAAATAGTGGGTGTGAGTGTGTAGGGGCGTTTGCTGGTGCACAGTTGCTCCCTGAAAAGTCTTCCTGGAACTGGAGATTTACACTAGGTCTTATTTTCGGGGTAGGTCTTATATTAGGGCAGGTTTAGAAAATAGTGCTAGGTCTTACTTTCGGGGTAGGTCTTATTTTCGGGGAAACACGGTAGCAATGCCTATACTGAGTGGTGTAAACTGTAGAATCCCAGAAGAATCCATATTGGCACAGTGCTTTTAAACCAGTTCAGAAATTATCTGAAGTTAGGAATGAGCAGTGAGATCACCAAATGTGATGAAACCAAATAACAGAATTGTGTGTTTTTTTTAAAGAATGATGGCAAAAGATTCCAAACCACTCCCTAGGAATTGGAGGAAAGGGAATTAAAGTGACAATGTTGACTGTAATGTGATCCACATTGGGGGAAAATGCCTAATTTCAACTAGACACCAGCCATGGTGGCACAGTGGTTAGATTATGGTATTAGAAGCTAATTCTGCTGACTGCCAGGAGTTTGATTTTCATTGGCTCAAGGCTGGCTCAGTCTTCCATCCTTCTGAGGCCAGTAAAACAAGGACCCAGATTGTTGGGGGCAATATGCTGACTCTGTAAAATTGCTTAGAGAGGGATGTAAAGCACTGTGAAGTGGTATATAAGTTTAAATGCTATTGCCATTTTCAGTGAGATCAGATGCTTCTGTATTGTCTCCCTAGGCCAGAGAAAATGTATGGGAGGGAGCCAAGCCAATAGTTCACAACCTTTTCTTGGGTTCCCAAAGACATCTGATTGGCCCCTGGGAAGGTTGCACAACAGATTGGAAATCTAATAAGTCTGTGAAAGAAAACTGGAATATAACTTGGGAAAACTAACCTGGAAGCAGAAGAAGTTAAAATATCAGTAATTTGCCAATGAATATCAGCAACCTAAGTGGGGTTAAATGCAGTTTCCTCCTCCCGGTTCTCCCCTAAAAGCATTAAATCATATTATTTTAACAAATGTGGGTGTGTGAACACACACTTGCCAAGGTGACATGTAGTTTCATCCTGATTTAGATCTCACTTAACAATGACTGTATCAGTCTAAAATAGACGTATAATAATATCAAACAAAGCTAGGTCTTAGCAACTTAACAGATCTCAAGGGGGACAATATCCTTGGGTGACACATAGCTCTTGGAAGGAAGAGAACACTTTTACAGGAAGGAGATCTATGATCATCTACCTCCAGTTTCCTAAAAACATGGAATCTGGATCTGGAGAGGGTACTGAATGCTCAGGGGTTTTGTTCAAAACTATTCTTGGCTCTGGGAGTTTTGGAGTTAAATTTTATCATCTTTGATGCCATTGTTAAAGGTACTACTGAATTTTGGAGTATTCTTTGAGACATCTCATTCTATTCTTTTGTGTGTTTTTTTTAAATAGGACAGTAGAAAAATTGAAGGTCAGCTCTACAAGGTCAATATAGATCTGCCATATAGGTCAAGGCTTCGGTCTCTTTACAATAACAGCTATACTAACAGAATCCTGCTAGTCTGAATATCCTTCTTCCTTCCGACATTTAATCTTCATGTGTGAACAAAGGAGGGGCTTTCCTGAGATGTTTTCTCATGTTATTTTCAAGCCTACTTTATCTGACTGTTGCCTTAGGAGCAGCCCTTCCTCCTCTCCTTCTAAGACATTCCAATATCTTCTATAATAATGGGTGAATAATATTTTCAATACCTTTCTGGGTGGAAATTCTAGGAGTTATGGTCTGAACACAAAACTAGGGAAATTTGATATGCATAGTACAATGAAAATTAAATGTTGGGGAAAGTTAGGTCTCCTTCAAATTCCTGATAGATCAGGCATTGACTCACTCCTATCAATGACCAACCAGATAACCTCTTGTAGGAATCCTATAGTATAGCTATAACTATAACAGTATGACTATAGACATACATATGAACACACTATAACTAAGGAGAAATTTCCTAATGGTGAAAAGAATCAGCCTGTGGAACAGCTTCCCTTCGGAAGTTGAGGAGGCTTTCAAGAAGAAAATGGACAGCTACTTGTCTAAAATGGTACCCTGCTTGTTCAGGGTGTGCTGTCCAGACAGTATATAGGTAATGGGAATTGAGTTAGTTAAGTTAGAATTGGGAGCTGTCTCCTTAAGGGAATGCCTCATGGTAAATGTAGTTAATGCATCCTGGGAAATGTAGTTCATGTCATGTGGTCACATCTGTAATCCTGATTGATCACTGAATTGGCCCTTGGTTTGGTTGGGGGAGGTTCCTTCACTCTTGCCTGGACCCCAGCAGCATTGCTCCTTCGTTATGGGATGAAAGATCACTATTCTTTTACACTATGAAGTCAGCTATGCAAAAATTGGACATTAGATGGATCTCGACATAACCGTGAGTTATATTTGAGGATGGCTGGTGACCCAATAAAGAAACTTTGTATGGAAGACTTTGTAGAGTTGTCTGTCTGTCTTTATATTCAGCCAACAGTCTAAAGACAGAACACAGGGAGCTGGACTAGATGACCTCCAAGGTCCTTTCCAACTCTGTTGTTCTATGTTCTAATATTCCATTTTTGAATAAATATTTCCCTCTGAAGGAATGATGCAAAGAAGGTAGAATCACTGTAGCAGTGGTCACCACTTCTAAATTGGAAGAAATGAGAGACAAGTGGTGCGGTAATGGGAGAGGAGGGAACAAGGATAAAAATGCCTAGCAATAATTACGGATTTACTCCAGATTTGAGAGAATACCAAGCAATAGCAATGATGGGCAGCAATGCTCCAAGACAGCATCAAATGGAGAATGTGTACAAGCTATCTTTTTATTTCTCCTGAAGTTATAGAGCATTCTGCAAAATTTTAAAAATCTTAGATATGGAGTTGTTCCAGAGGAAGACAATACAGTAAGTCTTGCCCTATTAATGACTAAGTGGTGTTATAATTTTGAGTTTGCAATTAGAAGCCATTTTGAGCCATTTGTGAGCCAGTGGCATTCTGTCAACAAATAAGGAGTTCCAATTTCAGGGCAGGGAATTGTCTTCAGAAAACATGGCTTGAAAGCGTGATCTGTGCTCTCATTGGATGAGATTCTTGGCTCATCCCACCATTCAACTCCTGAGATCTCATGATAGCAGCATGCTGACATGATTAGGTACAGCAGCCCAAATGCATCAATTAGAATTAAGAGCAATTTATATTTATTTTATTTTTCTGAATAGAGTGAGTAATAGATAACAGATGTAAGTGAAAAAAATGGATAGCAAAACACTAAATTTAGAATATAAAAACTTTAATTTGTAATAACATGATGATAGAAAAGCCTAAATTACTTCTTTCTACATCTAAGAGCCTGGAATATGCTCTCCTTCTTAATGGAGAGAATATGAGTCAAGTTTTTATTTATTTATTCATTCTATTTAGATAGACACCCATATCATAAAAGTAACTCTGAATGGCATACAGTAAAAAGCAAACCATGAAATAAACATTAAAAAACATTCTGCAATTAAAATATCCATCAGCGTTTACTATTAACAAATTAGTAAAGAGGATTTGATATTGTAGCCACCTCGTACAGCACAAGTTAGAGACAGAAAAGAAAGGAGAACTAAACTGAAGGGAATGGTGAAAGTCTCAAGAATATCAGCTGAACCAATAGGAAGCATGGTTAAACAGAGGTTGCACAGAGACAGGAACATTAAGTCTTTTTTTAAAAAAAAGGATGTAGAAGTACAAAGTTCCTCTGCTAAGTATCACTGTTGGTTGACTTAGTGGTCAATAGGTTTATAGAAAACTGATGAGTGCAAAGTTGAATTTCAACATAGAGTAAGCAAAGACTTGAGAAAGAAGATTCGACATTCAGTTATTGGCCAACAACTAAGAAATGACTAGCTGACAGTTCTCGGTGCTCCATTGGTGCAATGGAATGTAGGAATGACCTTGAGGATTAATGGTTAGAGGAAGAAACTTAGGAAAGACCTACCTTAACTGTCGGAATGGGACAACTCACCACAGCCAATTTACCATGGCCAACTTGCCACAGGACAACTCATCATAGCCAACTTGTGGGACAATTCACCGTGGGATTCACTTAGTTCCTTTTATTTTTGCTGACCACATTTTCATCAAAATTATTTTATCTCTTGTATCAAAGGAAATCATTCCTATGATTACTAGCTTATGTAATGCTTTGATGAATAATGAAAAGAACTAATCCCATGTTGAATTATCCCATGGCAAGCTGTCCTGTGGCAAGCTGGCCATGGCAAGTTGGCCTCAGCGAGTTGTCATAGACCCCCCTAATCTAGTTGTGTTTCGTGCCTGGTTTACCTGAGAGAGCTGACAATTGATTCTTTGCGGGCTCCTGGCTTCCAAAATTGTAAATGTGCTCATTCTCAGATGGTTGCGATGCCCACGGAGTTCTGAAAATAGAGAAAACAGCTCAATCTCAAGTTTGAAAGGGATGCAAAAGGACTGGGAGGGAGAAAGACTGGTTGTCTGAAAGAGCAGTAGCTCATTCTGTGAGATGTCTAAATCTGGAAAAAGAATTCAAGGAATTCTCAGGTGGTGATCAAAGGAATTCATGCACAGCAGAAGTGGTATTCTACCAGTTCAGCCTGGTTCTGCCAAGCCAGTAGCGGTGATGAGTAGTGGAGACCGAACCGGTTCTTTCCGCCATTCTGCTGTGGGGCCCACCTGCCACCTGGGCTCCCATACTGAACTTTATCCTCTGTTTTTGAAGCGTAGCTGCTTTGTGCGGCACAGCAGAGTGCTGCGCGGCAGCTACTGAAGCAACTGGGAGAGCGCAGGCTTTCAGGAGGTGAGTTGGACCGCTCTGCGCCTGCGCAAACACCTCTGCACCTACGCAAAGTGTGTGCTTGGTGTGCGTGCACACGCAAAGTGTGTGCACGTGTGCAAAGCATGCCCACCCAAACTAGTGGTAAAACTTTTTGAATCCCACCACTAATGCACAGGAAGAACCCTGGCCACTCCCTTCTCTTAGTATTCAAACTATAGTCTTCTGGAGGGCTGAAAACCTAGTTCAAACTTTAATTTTAAGTTTATATGAAATATTTATTGACTTACACACATGTGAGTAATAAATAGTGTGTGTGTGTGTGTGCGTGTGTGTGTGTGTATATAATTTAAAATCTGTTAAAAGCAGTCCCAAAGCAGAGAACGAGTAATTAAAAAGAGATTAAAATAAATTAACACATTTAATCTGTGCTCCAGCCTCCTGTAAAGCCTCACTTAAAATAGTTCATGCATTTAAAACTTGAAAACTGCTGCCTACACTGCAAAGCTACGCAATTGCTAGTACAATCTATCAATAAGAGGGATGACATGGCATGCACACTGAATTTGAATTTATCTGGATGAACAATTGGGCTTTAAACTAGCATCACTTCTATTAAGAATGCCCTTTCAGGTTTCTGTTTAGCAACCCTCTAGCAAATATTGTACCCTCGAGAATGCCACTCCACTAGCTGTTAGCTGATGTGTAAGAGAGAAGTATCCCAACCTTAAACCACTGGGGGCTTTCATAAGTGTTTTAAGGGTAGCCTGACAGCCAACAGGCAGCCAATGCAGTGTGTTCAAAACAATGTAATGCGTACACAGTATCTTGCTGCAGCATCTTCTACTGGCTGCATCTTTCAGAAATAGCCCCATTGACAAGGCACTGCAGTTACAATAATGCATGGATCACTATTGTCAGGTTGTAGCTATAGCTATATGCAATTATATCCCATTTCAGGGAAAGTACAAAGCAGATGATTTCCTAATTCCCTTAGAAAAGAACTGCCTCTTCACAATGCCTCCTTCTTGTTAATGTTCCATCTTAGCTGATTGACCCTCAGCTAGTCTTATTTGAGATTTCTAGAGCTACGTTATGAATGGTCTTATTTGAGATTTCTAGAAGATTTCTAGAGTCACATTATGAATGGGGGAGGTGGGCTGTCATCTATCACGGGTTGCTTCGTGCCTGGATTTCCACCATCTCTGTTCCAGCCATCTCACAATGTCAGGGAAATGCGCAGCCAGTGTCCAAATGGAGTCAGAGACATGGACATGAACCAGTTTTATATAAATAAATATATTTACGGTAAATAAGACAGGCAAAGAGGAGCATCGTCAGGTAAATCAACACTGCAGGAACAACATCAAATGACAGAGAGCACACCCAGCACGCAGAGGGAAAAAATGGAAAACAAGGGACCTCCCCTTTTCACTCACAACAACCAATCACAGCTTATCTTATCTCATGCAGTGGCCAGCTCTCTTTAACCAATTAGCTATCACTGTGTGTTCTTATTCACTTTCCAACCCTTCACTGCTCCAGCTATTAAATTTTAAATATCTTAACCTTGCAGTCTGGATTGTTCATACAAGTCCTTTGAAAATCATCAGTGGCCTGCATGATCTTGAATTTCCACAGCACCACAAAGGTTTCAACAGAATTGCCGGCCTTGAAAAAGAAGCTTATGATGTAACCTTAGAGGAAGAGAGACTGCAAAAAAACCCCAAACACATTTATAGCCACACTGACAAAATTGAAAGTCACTTCTAGATAACCTTTTATTTATTTCTATTTCTATTTTTTTTCCCATTTCTTCACTGGTTTTCCTTATTTTTGTTGTTCCAATATTTTTATCTTGTTAAAATTTTCTTCAATAAATATATTTAAAAAGGAAATCTTTTGGATTCCATTCCCAAAGCAGGCTATCTTCACCTCTACTGGCCTGTTTGAAGTCAACCTCCCTTTATTCTACTTCAAAAAATCTACTCCCCTCGTTTCATACTCACAGTACTTTTGCTCCTTGCCTAAACTTAGTCTCCTTCAAGCCTCACAGCAGGTGGCAGTGTTAACCTGCCAAAAATCACATGGACTTGAAGCAACCATCCTTTTTTTAATGCGGAGACAAGTCCTAAGTCAGAACACAGAGGTTATACATACAGTTAAGGGGTTGTTAAAGTAAAAAAAATGAAATGAAATGAGAACAATTCAGAAATGTTAGAGTGTGTGTATTTACACACACACACACACACACACACTGAAGAGTTATATTTCTTAAGGTAAAAATGCAAAATTAGAATCCAGCATAAATAAATTCTTAAACTGTACCTTCTGAAACGCACAAGAGGATCATTTTGTTGCTAAAGCAAAGTAGGGTTACCTGTTTAACTCCCAGCCAACAGGAGGGGATAATATCCACAAGGGGTGGGGGTAGAGGTTAAAAAAAAAGATGGCAACCGTAATTGTTTGGGTATATAAAAGGGGGAGGGGCCTTGATCACATGGTTTTGGCCACCATCTTGACCATTTTTAAAACTCTCTGCCAGTCTCTCACCAGCATCAATGAAACAAACAAGAGAAGGACAAGGAGGAACAGCAGAAGCATCTGTTTTCCTCTTTTTGCATACAACTGTGGTAGAAATATCTATTTATTTCAAGTGCTTTTAAGCTGCTTCACTCATAAGGTCTCTAGCAGCCTGCAGCAATATCTTCACACAATACAGATCACTTAAAACTAAATCAATAACATCTAAAAAGAAAATCAATAGAATAACACAGACAAAAAAAATCCTCTGCATCACATTCCATACTTGTACTAATGGCATTACAATTTATCAGCATGGCAACCATCCCAAATGGTCTCTAGAATAAGTAGGTTTTTGGCAACTTGGTAAATGTCAGGGGAGAAGGCCCAGATTTTACATCTTGGGGAAGGATGTTTTGCAGAAAGGAAGCACCTGAAGAAAAATTCAAGTCTCTTCCCTTCTTAGCAAGGACTTCCAACAAAGATGTTTGGTAGTCTTGGGCAGCCAAATACTATTTATTTATTTTATTTATTGTATTTTATTTATTTGATTTGTCAATCGCTTACAAGATAATAGGTATAAGTATAAACATGAGTAAGAATACAGGAAATAGGCACAAATAAATGGGGACAATAGGACAGGGACAGTAGGCACGATTGTGCACTTATGCATGCCCCTTACAGACCTCTTAGGAATGGGTTGAGGTCAATAGTAGATAGTTTGGAGTTAAAGGAGTGGGGGTTAGAGGATGTAACAATAGTCAGGTAGTGCATTCCAGGCATTGACCACTCTGTTGCTGAAGTCATACTTTCTGCAATCGAGTTTGGAGCGGTTTACATTGAGTTTGTATCTGTTGTGTGCTCTTGTATTGTTGCAGTTGAAGCTGAAGTAGTCATTGACTGGTAGGACATTGTAGCAGATAATTTTGTGTACTATGCTTAAGTCCAACCATAAAGCCGAAGCCACATAGAACTTGAAAGGCCATAGCTAGCACTTGAATTGCACCTGGAAATCTATTGATTACCTGACTCTACCAGGTAATGCAGGTTAACCCATGGGCAGTCATTTTCTACAATTTGCAGATGATCTTTAAAGGCAGTCCCATCTATACATTACAGTAAGCCAAACACAGTATTCCTCGACTTACAATCTTTTGTGATCTTCTGAGAAGGAAAATCAATGGGGAAGCTAGATTCATTTAACAACCGGGTTACTAACTTAACAACTCAGTGATTCACTGAACAACTGTGGCAAGAAAGGTCTTAAAATGGGGCAAAACTCATTTCACTTGCTTAGAAATACAAAAATCTCATAAAAGTAATTTTAACAATCTGGTGAAGTTGATTTCTTAGTTTGGTGTATTTACCGAGGCTAACACAGAACAATAAGTCTAAGGAGATCCAACGGCAACTTACACAACGAGTTGCTTGAGCAGCCCTCTAAAGTGGTTCCTACAAATCAACCTTACAAGAAGAATCTCACATCCTGCTATAACTGGGACAATGCCTCTAAAGCCTTTCTGAGAATGCCAAATAACAGCCACTTCCACATCACTATCCTGGAGTAGTGGTTGGTTCCACACCTGAAACCCCAGAAGCCACATTTCCCAACCAGGTTTCGGTGATGCAAGCCACCAATAATGATTAGCATGAAGCATGTAGCCAGGCAGAGGGAATAGCAATGAGTCAAAGACCCATAAAATGTGGTTCTCTATCTCCCATTGTTGGAAGGAGACAGAAAAGTTTTGGTTCTCTTCTGTCTGAAGACTGCCATCATCAGCCTTAGCTTGGAAAGAGCTGCTAAATGCAAGCAGGGTAGTTCTAAGTGGTACCAAAAAGAATTGATACTTAAACATCACTACTTATTCAATCTTTTCATATAAATACTCATAATATGGAGATATTTCTTGGTTTTTAATAACATCCTTTCTTAGGGTTATGATAAAAATTGGTGGAACCATCAGGGGCTAGATTTTTTAAAAGTAAATAGTCATGGATATATTTAGTACTTGGCAATCTCAGGACTATAGGCTACCTGTGAAGTCAACAAGGCAGGACAGATGTGAGAGAAGGGAGGCCAAAGTTTTCTGGGCTTATCACAGACATTGGAGGAGAGACATCAGATAAGAAAAACTTGAGCTTACAACATCAACCTCTTGTGTTTGGACTTAGAAATATAAGAGATTCAAAACTTAAGAAAATTACATTGTATGTGCTTGTTAGAAATTTGTTTCAAATTATTGTGGTCTGTTTCTAGACAGTATCTAGAACTTCCAGAATCTCAGTTAAAGGGAAGCCCATTTTTACTAATATGAGTCAATGGTGTGGTCCAGAGGTAGTATTCAGCAGGTTCTGACCCATTCTGGAGAACCGGCAAATACCACCTCTGACTGGCCCCACCCCATCCATTCTCTTCCTCCCAAGTCCCAGCTGATTGTCTGGGTCTTCTTTTGTTGCCCTGCACAGGAGAACGGAGCTGAAAACAGGTTAGTGAGTGGGGAGGGAATGGGATTTTTCAGTAACCTTCTCCTGGAGTGGGGTGGGAATGGAGATTTTACAGTACCCTTCCCCTGCCATGCCCACCAAGCCATGCCATGCCCACTAAGCCATACCTACAGAACTGGTAGTAAAAAAAATTGAATCCCATCACTGGTGTGGTCAGTAAACCAAAATAAGGAACAAATTAACCGTAAACATTGGCCAAGCATCTAAAAGGCACATGCCCGAGGAATGGAGGGAGCATCCAAGATGATGTATATCTGGATCCACCTTTCAAGCAAATAAAGTAGCCCAGATAGTCAAAGAAATATTTCTTCAGCTTAGCTACAAAAGCTTTTAAAAAACTGCTTAAACATAAACGTTAGAAAGCAGAATCTTCAGAATAAATAAGCAGTTCGTTTAAATAAAATATCAAGAGCTGATGCAGAAAATTGTGGAAATATGCTCATAACTTTTTAAAATTAAATACTTTGATCATTGATCTTTATAAAGATCAATGATTAAAGTATTCAAATTAAAATCAAAGGGAATCAAATATCTTCCACATAAATCAGATTTGAGATCCAATCTGGCTTTTTGTAACCATTCCAAGAGTTTGGAAATTAGAAGATGGTAGTGATCCCTCATGGGTAGGGAGTTCTGGAGTGATTAATCACAGACTACATGTAGGAAACAATCCTTGGTCTTGTAAAAAAAAAGGTGGGTGTAGGAGCATAGCACAGAAGCAGGGTGTGGGGGGAAGGAATATCCTATAAATTCTTGTCAATAAATTCCAACACAAAAGTTAATTCTGAATATGATATTTAGTAAATGCTTCAAAGGTCTTGGATCTCAGGTCAAGAAATCTTCAAGTTAGCTCTCACATGTGCTCTCCAATTTGCATCGTTTCTCAGATCCACGCTGTTCTTAATCAGAAAGAGAATTGTTCCCTGTAAGTGTTGTGGTTAGCCAGCAGCAGGTGCGGATGGCTGAGGAGAGCGAGGACTCAGATGAGGGGCCAGGAACATTAGGGAGTGGACTGCTGCCTTCAGAGATTGTGGGGGCTGGCAGCAGCGATGAGGAGGTTCCCAAGGCGCCTGTGCCAAGTGCGCATGCACACAGGATTGCTCGCAGGAAAGAGCAGCTGCAACAGCACAGGCAACTCGGGAGTAAGGCTGCAAGGTAATGGCCCCACCTTCAAGAAGATAAAAGCCAGCTGTGAAGCGAATATTCTTTGCAGGAAGCAAAGACGTTTTGAAACTCAGCCTCGTGGACATTACAGTATTTTAAGTTGGTATTTGAAGACTCTTGTGTTGTCAAAAATTTCTTACCTGTAATTCTTGGCAGTCTCATACAGTTTTGGCAAGTTTTATCAAAGTTAATTAGTTTGCAGCAGCCCTTTAACTGGGGATTCATAAGACTCATTAAAAGGTTCCTGTTCCCTTTGATTATTGTTTGTCTTATTGGAAAAGGGTTTGGGTCAGGACAGTAAGGTGATTCTAATACAGGTAGCCCTCAACTTATAATCACAATTGAGCCCAAAATTTATGTTGCCAAGTAAGATGTTTCTTAAGTGAGTTTTGCCCCATTTTATGACCTTTGTTATTAAGTTAGTAACACAATTGTTAAGTGAATCTGGCTTCCCCATTGACTTTGCTTTCCAGAAGCAGGTGATCACATGACACTAGGACACTGCAACCATCATAAATATGAGCTTGTTGACAAGCATCTGAATGTTGACCATTGACCCCGGGGTTGCCACAACAGTCGTAAGTAGGAAAAACATTCATAAGTTGCTTTTTTCATTGTAACTTTGAACCAACCATCCCTAAACAAACTGTTGTAAATTGAGGACTATCTGTAGAGGTTTGGTTGGTGAGGAAATCTGTGAGGGAGACAAAGGCCTCGCACTGAGAAAGGTTGTGAATTTGCTTGAACAACTATATTCGTCAGACAAGGAGTCAGCATCAAAGGGTACAGCTGTACGGCAATGGCTCCATGGTTCTAGGCCCAGGATTGAGATGAGGCCCACTGGTTGCTGGATTAGCTACATCACTGACTGGGCAAACTGGTCTTGCCACTTTGTTCTGAGATTGGAGCAACACCTTGGCTGGGAGATAAAACCGTTGGAGGGGGCAATAACCACCATTTCTTTGATCTTTGATCCCTAAATAAGTCATAAAGGAATGTAGAGATAACCTTGGAGATACTGACGGAATGAGTGAACCATTAAGAGGGGATTTTGAGAAATGACCACTCAGTTCTGAGAAGGAAATTCAAAATACTGCCTTGCTTTTGTTTAGTAAAAAAAAATGGGACAGACACAAGCTGGCAAAACTTATCAAGATTTTGTTTCTCTACTTCACTGCAATGGAGATTATTCCCGAGATCCCTACCCTGCCTGTTTCCTTGAACGGCTGACACTAGGCAACCTCTCATAGCAATGGGAGTATTGATGAGAGAATGAAGCTGAGCAACTGACTGGGACTTGACAGGAAATAGCTGATCTGCTGACACTTCAAGATTTAAGCTTAACTCTTTGCCTCCCCTCAGTGGTGAACTCTACAGGTGCAGTTTGGCCAGATCAGTGTGCAGTAAGGAGCAATTCGAAGAATGAGGAAGGGAAATTAAGAGACCACAACCTCTTTAGGAGATGCCACGCTTGCCTATGAGATGGTTCTCAAAACACAACAGAGAGGCATTCTTCCTGCGAATCACTTGTCCTAGCAAGAAAGACTCCAGCCGTTCATGTCTGCAGAAGCCAACAGCTGAACCCTAAGCTTAGTGCCATCATGTGGCCATGCAACCTGCAAAGAAACTGCAGGAGCTGAGAGGTCAGCTTGCTTAAGTGGTAATTTTATACAGCTGGGGAGTTAATTAAGATTATCTGGGCTGGGGTGAAGTTGCACCATCAAGGAAGTAAATATAAAAACTTGGGTTTCCTAGGCAGGTTATTGAAAACAACCTGACCGTGAAACTTTCTCTCTCCTGTCTCAAAGAACTAGACTGTGACTCACTGTGATATCTCTTCCTTATGGTCCTCATAGATATGACCTGGCTTTGTGATTTAGAATGACTTGGTTTCATCGCCTGCATATCAATCTTGTGGAAATTGTGAGGCTTCTCCATCGAAATCTGCAATCCCAGTCAGACTTCCCCTTTAGGGCACCTTCAGGTCTGACTCTTTTTACACTCACATTCATGCAGGAACTTACAGTATGCTGTTCCAGGAGCTCACCTTTTTGCTGGTGGCATCCAGACATTGTGGCAGAGGGAGCAAAGGAGGGCAACCTCCTTAGGAATAATATCCTGAATAAGGAATAATATCCTGAAGAATGGGAGCAGAACAGAAATCCTCTGCGGCCCTTTCAAACTCCATGATTCTGCAATGTAATCTGCAAAATCATGGCCTCTGGTGGCTACAGAAGGTGACCTAAGAAAGCCTTTGTGGGACAGCTTACTTGCATACTAGGACATCCAGGTCCTGCAAAGTTTTGTCCCTTTTTTGGAGGGAGTGGGATTTGTTTGTATTAAGTAAAAGAGGATGGCTTAATCTACCAGAGAATTCCTGCATTCATTTAAGACTTCTTTTTAAGTACATCTTGTTATGTATGCAGGTTTGAATGTCATTGGTTTAGTCTGAACTGTTCTTGTAAAATGTCAAATATGATTGGTTTAAAAAGTGCGGGAAAAACCCTGCACTCTGATTGGCTGGCAACTGCGGCTGCTGGCTATAAGTAGCAGCCGCAGCCCAGCCAAATTGGGTCTGTTATGAGCTGTAGTCACTAATAAACTCTTCACTGAAGCACTCTGTCTGACACTTCATGCAAACTTAACACATCTTACCACAGAGAGAGTACAATTCCAGTTTAAAACAGTCATCTACCAGAGAAACAGAGAGCCTGCTATTTGCGAACTGAGGCTGAGCACAAAGAGTCCAGGAAAACCTCAACCAGCCATGGCACAAATAACTATTTCACACAGTCCCAGCCTTCCCCTCCCTGAAAGAACTGCTGAGGGATTTGTTCCTTCAGGTAGCCTGAATTGCTGGCTTCTGCTGGTAAAATAAGCACCTTCCAGTCCTAATTATAGGCTTTACAGGCACATGATTTAGAGTGCTCTTGCCTTTGTTTGCAGTATTGGCCGGGCTTGCAAAACAGCAAGTAACACAATCCAACTAGAGGACCAGAATGTATGCAAGAGTAACCAAAAAAAAAACAACCCCAAAAAAACAAACAGTTTCTCTGGGAACTCAGGCAGCAGTAGCCAATGGGGTTGTTCCACATCCTCCACTTCCCATGCTTTGCCCAGCCACAGAGCACACCGTGGCAAGAAACTCTTGGCTTAACTCCTGCATCGTCTCTGCATTCAGTTTATTGCTGCCATTGCTTCCTTGGCAAGGCAAGATGGCATTCCTGCTGGGTGCCCAAGTCAGTTCTGCTCTCCATCTGATCTTGGACTTTGCCATGCTGCATTGCAAGCTTTTCTCCATCCAAAGTTTCCCCAACCCATCCACCATTCCAGAGAAGAGGAAAATGGGGGTCCTTTATCTTATCAACTGTTTTTAAATTCACTTTGAAATCATTTGAACGCTATGCTTCCAAACATTTTGCTAATCTAGAGTCACTTTGTAGAGGAGGTAGGTGGCACAGAAATTTAATAAATAAATGAACATTTGGATCATTTTAGGGGCAATCCTATGACAGGATGAAATGAAATAATGGGTCTCGGACAGATGAAGACTACTTCTGCTGAAAATTCCTCTCTGTTGGTAGACAGAGCAAGAGATAAATCCCAAATATTTGGCCTGTCCTGGGGCCCCACACTAGCCTGTTACTTCAAGCATAGTGGAAAATGTCATTCCAATCATTAACAGGCCCCTCAGTTTATGAAAGTAGGATGGGAGGAGACCATTGGCTTCTTTGTTTTGGGGAGAAAATTGTTTGGGACTTATCAATTTGGAGCATATAAGATGATGCATGTAATAAACTCTCAGGAAATTATACTAACTTCTGAACTATATGAAACAGCAGTTGGCTAGGTAGCAATGGGGCTTTGGAAATGCTTTTTCTGAGCAACAGCAACGTGGAGATTTCAACCATCCCAATCCTCTGCATATTTTTTTTTAGAAGTCATATCAATAGTGCTCGATGGGGCTTACCTTCCATCGTGAGTACTGCATTGTTAAGGAAGATACTGGCCTAGCTAATGCCACCAACATATTAGGATACTATGATAAATAGGTGTTAAGCCTCTTAGATAACTAGAAAAATATTGATAAAACCTCAAAAACAGTTCTTAAGTGAATCTGTAACAATAATTTCTTCCTAAAATTGCAGGTGGCAGTTCCTCTAAAATAGTGTTTCTCTACTTTGGGAACTTTAAGATGCATGAACTTCAACTCCCAGAATTCCCCAGCAAACACAAATATTAAAAAAATAAAGGTGATATGAGGATAGCATATTGTGGGCTACTGGTCATCATTATGGCTTAGGGTAATGGGAATGGAATGGCAGTGAAGGACTATGCTGCTCATCTTTGCTTTAGAAGCATATTATTTCCCTCTTGCCCTAAACCTTTGCCCTAAGCAGCATCCTGGATTTTTCTGCCAAAGACAAGCAGATTATATCTGGTCATTGCTCTCTCCATTTCATTAGTCATTAACCCAACAACTGGTCTTTCTAGTTTCCTTCCTTTTCAGTTTACACTGTGCCCTAAAAATCACCTCGACGTCTTAAGTCTTCGATGTTTGCCAAGAAAAAGAATATGAGACACACCCTTCCACAGACAAATGATCTTTGTGGTTATAGATGGTACCTTATTCCAATAAGAGCAGCTTCTTTAGCAAAGGTTTATGTGTGAAAAACTTTTGACTCAGCTCACATAAGTGAGAAGGGATCTAATAGCTTACTGGGAATTTCCGTATATCCAGTTGCCTTATTCTTATCATCAAGTTTCTGGATAAAATAAATTATTTGTTAAATGTTACCTTGAATCAGCTTTTGAACAACTCTCATCTGAAGAAGCATAAAGTGGATAATAATAAACCAGTGTTTTCTTCCACAGTATTGATCCAACCATCTAAGATCCTGAGCCTAGAGCAGGGGTTGCCAACCTTTTGGACCTCAGGGACCACCAAACTCATAATTTTAAATCCTGTGGACCAGAGACCCAGGGAAAATCCCAAAAAGTCTGCCAGAAAATTCCCCACCCCATTTTCCTACCGATTGATCATTCCTTATTTGGGTTTGCAAGATACCGTCTCCAGCTCTGTTCTCAGGGGGAAAAGAGAGAGAGACTTTTGACTTCATGCAAAGAAAGCAGCAGAAGCAGCAGAATTCTTTCTTTCTCTTCCCCAAACTCCTCCAGAAATGAGTCTTTGTGAAACTTGTCATGCCAGCACAGCCTCTTGGAGCAGGATGCCTTGCAGGGTTCCAAAGACTCATTTCTGATGGAGTTTGGGGGAGAGAAAGAAAAACTTTTGCTGCTTTCCTTGCATGCAGCCAAAAGCAGAAGAAGAAAGAAGTGAAAGAAGCAGGCCAGGCCAGGCACTGGGGCACATGGGGCAAGTTCATCCCCCTCCACCCTTTCTCCCCTCCCTTCACTACCTCGTGTTATTCACAATGCAAGCAACGCAAGCCTTGTGTTCCCGTGCAGCCTGGATTAATTGCTTTGGGGGTGCTTTGGGGGTGACATTTCTCTGCGGACAACCCAAATTTTCTCACAGACCACCATGGTCCACAGCCCACTGGTTGGCGATCACTGGCCTAGAGTGTTCCCTATGAGTTCATTTCTCTTGTATAAGAATAGCAGAGAAAAATCACACAATCATGCTCAAAACAACAGAATTCTTAGGGGTGTTTTTTAATGACAGTCTACACTGCAAGAGGAGGTTCTAATTAATTAATGAAGCTTCCAAAACTAATTCTGGAAACTATAAATCAGCCAAGAATATTTTTTTATCATAAGATATATAAAACTTCCAAGTAAGCTTTTCTACATGATGTGGTAGAATTAAACAATTGGAAGAGTCCATTGAGAACATTGAGTCTAATCCCTTGGTCCACCCAGGAATCCAAATTAATGAAATCATAGCTGACAGATATCTGGTCTTTTCTTAAATGTACTCAACTGGAGGGAGTGGGAACCCATTATCTCTCTGAGAACTGTTTCCACTATCAAACTGCTCTTAGCAGTAGAATTTTTTTCCTTTATCTTCAGCCTTTCTAAAGCTTGAGTACATCAATTCCATTCCTTGACAGAGATCTTCTGGGTATCATCTTTTCAAATACTTGACAGCCACTGTCGTATTTCTCTTTAGTCATCTCTCCCCTCCTCTGGCTAAACATCCCAGTTTCATCAGTATGGCTAGGACTATGTACCTAATCCCTTGATCATTCTCTTTCATTTTGTCTGAATCCATCTTAAGATATGATACCCAGCAGTGAGCATAGCATCCAAGGTAGCGTTTGATTTAAAACAAAGTGAACCGTTTCTTCCCATTATGAAGAAACTGCACTACTGTTGACTCAGCCAAAATTGCATTGTTTTTAGAAGGAATTCACATTGCTGACTCATATACAATTCCCAATCATTCACTATTCTAAATTCTTTTTCTCAAGTAACTGAGGTAGTGAATATATGTAGCTCAGGGGGTCGGCATGTTGCATTGTTGGAGGTGCTGAAGACTCATTGTGATACTGTACTAGATAACACACAGTAACTTTCCACATCCCACCATCCCACAGCAATCAACCAACATGCAGATAAAGTAAAATAATTTCTTTATCAAACTAATAACAAAACATCTATAATTCAGCAACCACTGAAAAAGAACATCCTTCCAATGTGCAATATCATCACATAGCTATTAGTACAATACCCCAGAAGCAGCCAACAGACAGATAAGATAGAACCACCACCTTATCAGCCTGATAGTACTTTACCAACAACAAGTATTACTCACTTGCACATCCTATCCTACCATCTGCAAAGCAGGCAAAATAGAAGGATATGTAATCTCTGCCAACAATGAATCTCATTTCTCCAAAACTCCAAATGTTGATGGTTTATCTCTTTTGCCACTTTCTGAAGATATGGACATTGGTCCTCTTCAGGTTTTAGAGGACATGTTCTCCAAGATTTCTTGGCCAGAGAAAAACAAGTTCTCAGCAATTTCTTTCAATACCTTACATATGAGATTCAAACTAATTCTAATAAATAGTTATTTGCTGTTCATATTTCCATTAATTTCTCACTTTCATCTTCATTCTGTTCTTCATAATTGCCTTGTGGAACATATATTCAGAAAAGACTGAGACAAAATAGGACCTTAATAATTCTGCCTTTTCTTTGATTACCTACTTCAATGAGAAGTGAACATACTGATTTATTTCTCTTCAGCCCTTTTTTGTTGTTTGTAGCATTTTTTGCCAACTTTAATTTATTCTCAGCTTTAATCCGACAACTTTACAATTTCAGGTTACCTCCATGTATCATTCTATGATGCTCCTCTTCTTAGATATCAATTTCTTCAGTTCTTCACTAAGCATGCTGTGTAGCTACATGGACTTCTTCTGCTTCTCCCATTCTTCTTCCTTCACTGAAATTGTGCTTTTAGGATCTTCTTTTTTTTAGAAAACTCCCACATATCCTGAACCTCTTTTCCCACTAGCTTTCCCTGATATGGAGCCTTATTCATGATTGGGGAAGAACCATTAGAATTCCCTTTTTTAAGGGAAGATAGACAACAAATCACATCCAGCTTTTCCAAAAGTAACAACAAGAACATTATACAGTCTCTTTCTCCAATGCTAGATCCAGTTCCTGAACTAAGTCTAAACTAACTATTTGATTAATTTCAAGATGAGTATCCATTTTCTGGAAAAACTTCACTTGGCAGAGTCGTTCTCCCAGCAATTGCTAGAGTAATTACATTTCTCCATTATTACCATTTCACAGCACTTTAAAAGATCTGCGGTTTGATGAAGGAAATGAAGGAGTCAACTATATGAAGATGGAGTAAAGCAGGGGTCTCTAAACTTGGCAACTTTAAGACTTGTGGACTTCAGGTCTCAGAATTCCTCAGCCAGCAGCTGACTCTTAAAGTTGCCAAGTTTGGAAACCCCTGGGCTAAACAACATATCCAACAATTAATAAATACAGGGAGAGAAGTGCTTATGTGTCATACTTTACTAGCCACAAGTATTTGAAGGGCTGTCGAGAAACAATTTATTTTAATTTTAAATGTATATATGTTACTCTTCAGAACAAAAATATTCCTAAAGCCTCATCCTAGTTTGACAATTTGAGACCTGCAATCGCAACACATCAACCAATGTCTCTTGTTCTTTCATGCTGCAGTTGAAAAACTGGAGATATATTTCCTCTTTCTCTGTGTAAATGAACTGGCCATCTCCTTTCAATTCAGGGGGGGGGGAGTGCTTGTGGCAGGAATTATTTCAGTTATGAGAAGTATATTCTATAAGAGCATCCAGAGGGACAAACCATTAGAGGGCAGCATGTTCTTAATTGTTTTAATTTGTTCTGTTCGTATAGTAGCTGGATTTAAAATAGAGAGAAAGAGAGAGATAGAGCACTGAAGCTCAGATTAAAGGCATTGTTATTGGGTTATCTTTAATTAGTTAAATTAATCCATAGACCCCTAGGCAACTGCTCTTTAGCTGATTTATTTATCATGGACAGACTGGTTTCATTTCAAGATTATATTTGTTTCAGAATGTCCACATAATTAAGAATGGGAGGAAAAGCAGAAAAAAACAGATCCTTTTCTAACTGAAGACTTCAGAGGTTGTTAATATACACATTGTTGAATAAGAGGCACATTTATCTATCGTTTTATGTTTATGTTCATTTTAATATAATAGATTCCCCTCAGACAACACAAGATTGCAACCTTAATCACACCAGCTGTGTTTCTAAAGCATCCTATGCCAAGAATATTGTTTGTATTCCATTTAGGACAGTCGGTGTAGTTTGTCACCATCGTGATGTTTATTTATTTATAAGTGAAACTTATAAGGCCGCCCAAGTCATGGTGACTCTGTGGCAATGTGCATTAAGGGCATTGAAAGAAAGAGGGGTTAAGGCTCGATTACACTGAAACAGCACTAAGTCATCCCTCTGAACAAATGCTGTCTATTTGAAGTCATTCTCATCAAACATATTCAATTATTTTTAACCTGTGGTATATTCACCATGGAAGCAATAATAGCTATATCTCACAATTTAAGTTTATCCACCAGAAATCAGTGGGACTGAAGCTTGGTCACTGTATGCACCACAAAGTTCAAGACCTGGGGGTCCTATCAGCCTCTGTAAAACAAAGAAAAAAGGAGGGGAGATGACAGAAAGGGAGGGGCAGGGGGATGAGAAGGATGAGAGGGGAGAGGGGAGAAGAGAGGAGGGGAGAGAGGAGAGAGGAAGGGAGGGGAAAAGAGAGGAAGGTAGGGGAGAGGAAAGGAGAGATAAGGAGAGAGGAGAGGTTAGAATGAAAGAGAGAGAGAGAAGGAGAGAGGGGAGAAGAGAGGAGGGGAGAGGAGGAGGGGAAGGGAGGGGAGGAGAAGCTTCCCTGAGAGAACATGGAAGAAAAGATGGCTAAAAGAAAACAAGAAGAAGTACAATCAAGAAAGACCATCAGAGTATGGCTCAATTTCCTAGCATCAGACAATATTCTCATTCTGACAATAAACGTGGCAGGGAAGGGTAGATTTACCACATTTTGAGGTGAAATCATAAGCCAAGGTATGGCTGTGGAGACCAGGGTTGAATATTGCCTGGGATGATTACTGGAGAGGAGCAGCAGAGAGGATTTAAGGTGGAGGAAGATCTGGAGTTAAGGAGAAAAGGAAGGATTAGTCCGGGGATTAGGATCAGCCAATGAGAGAAAGGTAAACAATTGGGATTGCATGAGTTTATTGTGGGATTATATCCCCGGGCATTTTATTAAACAAGTATAAACAGCAGAGCTTCAGCACACTTTTATTTCTCTTTTCCCTGTAATTGGCTTCTGAGGATAGACTGTTGGGAAGTGGGAGATTTGCACTGCCAACTGAATCAGGGGAGGGGATTGTCCTTCAGCAAAATATGTCCTGCTCTAGTATCCACCCTCGGGAAGAACAACGGAAACATCTTGATATGCAAATGTTTTGTGGCCACGACATTATACCAGCCCAGATAGAAGAGGAAAATCTGATCTTGCCACCTGGATACAATCTTCAGTTCTATGAATCTGACTCTAAATATGTTAGCCTGGCTGCTGGACAGGTGTGTCATGCTTCAAGGAGTTTAACACAAATTGTTAAGATGATAAGTGCAGGTAGTCCTCAACTTAGGACCACAACGGAGCCCAAGATGTATCTTGCCATGTGAGAAATTTGTCAAGTGAGTTTTGTCCCGTTTTACAACTTTTCTTGCCACATTTGTGAAGTGAATCACTGCACTTGTCAAATTAGTAATACTAGTTGTTACGTGAAACTGGTTACCCCCGTTGACTTTGCTCATCAGAAGGTCGCAAAAGGGTATCACGTGGGCCCAGGACACTGTGACCGTCATAAATAGGAGTCAGTTGTCAGTCAGGAGTCAATGTCAAGCATTTGGATGTAAATCACATAACCATGGGGATGCTGCAATGGACATAAGTGTGAAAAATGGTCATAAGTTACCTTGTATCTTCAAACGGTCACTGTGAGTGAACTGTTGTAAGTGGAGGACTTCCTGTAGTGGCATTTTTCCTGGTGAAAGGAGCTAATTTGCATCAGCCTACTCTTTCACTTTCTTTCTCCTTTCAGAGGAGTAATTTCTTCAACAACCCAGAGTAAGCAACTTCCAAATAGCTGGGACAGATTCTTACAATCTGTCGCCACGCTGGATAAAATTTCTAGATGATTTAAATCCCCCAAATCTGGAAGAGGCTGGGTTGCTTTCCCCCTGTCCTTTCATTCACTTCTCTGATTTATTTAGCTGCCCATCTGACATATGTAAGGGGCGTGCATAAGTGCACAATCGTGCCTACCGTCCCTGTCCTATTGTCCCCAATTATTAGTTCCTATTTCTTGTATTTAAACTTATGTTTATTCTTGTTTCTGTTGTATTGTAAGCTTTTGACAAATAAATAATAATAATAATAATATGTGATCTAATATGAACTAAGCTTGAAGGTGAAAATAACATTAGATTGTCGTGAGTTGCTGCATTCCTCTTCCCCACACTCACTAAACACCAATCGCCCAAGTTTCAAGTCCACAGCTACAACACTAGGATGGATTAGATGCCATATTCTTTCTGTCTGTACTAAAGTCTGGGAAGTACTCCTCAGGATTCCCAGATACCATGTTATGTGACAGTTTGCATAACCAAAGTTTGAATGAAACCTGTGAATGAAAAGAACTTAAGTAAACCTGAACAGTCAGAATGTCAAAATGGTAAGAGGCAGACATCTTTGTTTTTTACATGGTTAGACAAACATACAGCTAGTCCTCAACTTACAACAGTTCACTTATGACCATTCAAAGTTACGACGGCGTTGAAAAAAGTGACATGATCGTTTTTCACACAACCATTGCAGCATCCCCTGCATGGTCACATGATCAACATTCAGACACTTGGTAACAGACTCATATTTATGACAGTTACAGTGTGCCTGGGCCGTGTGATCCCTCCTAACAAGCACCCTTCTAACAAGCAAAATCAATTGGGGAAGCCAGATTCACTTAATTAACAACTGCAGTGATTCATTTAACAATTCTGGCAAGAAAAGCCATAAATGTTTGCGCTCAATCGTGGTCATAACTCAAGGACTACCTGCATGCCTATCTGATTATTTCTCAACAAATCAACTGCAAAGTTAACTGCACTGTCAATCAAATAATTGAGAATGGAAGGGAAAGCAGGAAAAAAGGTTATTTTCTCATTGGTGACTTTAGATATGGGTAATAAAAGATCTATTTTACGTTGAAACAATTTGTTTTATATTCAGTTTGATGAGATAGCTTCATAAAGATGCTGTGTACCGGTTGGTTTTAAAACACTTTATTTTCTGTTACTGTGTGAAATAAGGTTCACAGCATCCTTATTTCCACTTGCCACTTGAAGTTACTCCATTCTTTTTTTGTTAGCGGTATAATGTTCCAGGTATTTCTTAGCACTAATCTTAGACTGCCAATCTCTCTTAGAATCAAATTATAAGTTGTTCTACATTTAAAATTCAATGGTGAACAATGTAATGTTCTACATTTAAGCAAGAAAAACCAAATGCACACATATAGACTAGGTTAGGGGTGTCAAATTCAATCCCATCATGGGCCGTATCAGGATTTTGTTTGCCCGTGGGGGCCTGGGATGGGAGTGGCCTGATCATCACAGCTGACTGGGTGGACAGGTGGACAGGATCAACAGAGGGATAGAATCAAGATCACGGGAATGTTAATACCACTTTATAATGTCTTGGTAAGATCACATTTGGAATATTGCCTCCAGTTTTGATCCCTGAAATGTAAAAAAAGAAGTTGAGACTCTAGAAAAACACAGAGAAGAACAACAATGACGATTCGCGAACTGGACGCTAAAACCCATGAAGAACGGTTGCAGAAAGTAGGTATCTCTAACTTAATGAAAAGAAGGACTGGGAGTGACATGAAGGCAGTGTTCCAGTATCTGAGGGATTGCCACAGTGAAGAGGGGGTACACCTATTCCAAAATAGGACAAGAAGCAATGATAGGAAACTAATTAAGGGGAGATGCAACCTAAAACAAATAAGAAATTTCCTGACAGTTAGAACAATTGATCAATGGAACAACTTGCCTCCAGAAGTTGTGAATGCTCCAACACTGGAAGCTTTTAAGAAGAGATTGGACAACCATTTGTCTGAAATAGTATAGGGTTTCCTGCCTGAGCAGGAGGGGTTAGACTAGAAAACCTCCAAGGTCCCTTCCAACTCTGTTATTCTGTTATCTGTTAAACATATAAGAAAATCTTATGAAAACCTAGTGTTTTCTTGCCAGAATTACTAACAGATGTTTACTGGCAACAAAGAAGAGCAAAACTGGTTTATCTATGTTGTTTCCCTCTGAACAACAGTCACTGGGAACAACTGTGGGAGAGAGTTATTGTACTTGTGAATTTCTCATGGGCATCTGGTAAGCTATTGGGAAACACAAATGCTGTTTCATCTTTTATTCTAAGCTTTTTCACATGTAGCACACAAATGTACAGCCATTCAATGGGTATGAAGATCAGCTATTCTTTGTAAGGGTCCATAGCAGGTTTCCAAGTGTCACAAAAAGTGATGAAAATTTATTTTTTGCAACACAATACCAGTTTGTAAACATAGTTTTGCGTATGTTAAGCAAAGCAACAGAAATAAACACATATTGCCAGTGTCTCTTGGCTTAACAGATAAAATGTTGTGAAATACTGCTGCAGTAAATAATGAGCCATTATTCAACATTTCAGATCCAGGGTGTACTTTTATGTGCAATGTGGAGCCACAAAAATCTATTCCCCAGCTTTTCTCTTTAAAGTTATCAAATACAAGAAGAAAACCCTAAATATTTGCAGCAAAGGAAATTTTGGTTGATGCACTGTTAAGAGGCAAGAAATATTACACGTGCCAAAATTTACACTTTTCCGAGCCCAGCCACTTAGCCACCATCCAAAACACAAATGCCACAATGAAATAAAACTTAGATTTCCATAAGGTTTGTGAATGGTTTTATCTGCAACTATTAAACAATACAACAACCATACTCTGCTTCAAATACCTCTGATGCTGCAGCCCACTTAAGTTGAGATCTACTTGTCAATTGCAATTCTGTTGCTAAGGTGCATAACAACGTTCATGTTTTCTTTCTTTTTGACCTAAGGACTGTGGGAATGATGCTCTAACAACTCCCAAAGTCACTAAAAATTAGGGTGACTTTTACGGGGCAACTCCTCAACCCCATAAAGTAATCCCAAAATGTTGACCCTTAGCATTTCGTGTCTAGAGAGACTGCAGATTAAGCAATGAAAGGCTTTATACAAACTCTGCATTGCTGATTTCTGAGCTAATGATTCCCAGAGCAATTATGTGTATAAAGGTAAAGGTTCCCCTCACACATACATGCCAGTTGTTTCTGGCTCTAGGGGGCGGTACTCATCTCCATTACAAAGCCAAAGAGCCAGCACTGTCCGAAGTTGTTTCCGTGGTCATGGGGCCGGCATGACTAAACGGCAAAGGCGCACAGAACGCTGTTACCTTACCACCAAAGTGGTATTTTTCTACTTGCATTTTTACCTGCTTTCAAACTCCTAGGTTGGCAGAACCTGGGACAAGTAACGGGAGCTCACTCTGTTATGCAGTGCTAGGGATTCGAACTGCCAAACTGCCGACCTTTCTGATCAACAAGCTCAGCATCTTAGCCACTGAACCACCACGTCCCCTAATTATGTGTATAGAGGCCTATAAATGCTGATCTTTTAAATGTTGAGCTGGATATACTTTGGCCCTTAGTCAGGGATGTCCTCAGAGTGTGGTTTAAAAAAAGGCAAGATGGCAGACAATATGGTGTGACCATCGTTTCAATCAACCCATACCCTACTTTCAAATGCAACCTTTGAGAAAGAACAAGGGATTGTGAGGATCAGGTCTTATTAGCAGTGGCAATAGCATTTTAGGCTTATACACCAACCCATAGTGCTTTACACTACTTTCTGGCAGTTTACAATGTAAGCATTATTTACACATTGGCCCTAACAATCTGGGTCCTCATTTTACCAACCTTGGAAGGAATGGAAGGCTGAATCAACCACTCAAGATCAAACTCTAGGCTGTGGCCAGAGTTTAGCTGCAATCCTGCACTTTAGCCACCATACCACCACAGCTCATTATTCCAATTTAATCCAATTCTCCAATGAAAGAAGAACTTTACTCTGTAGGAGGAGGGCAAACTTCCCTCAGAGACAGTCCAACTGGTTTCATTATACTCCTTCTTGAATATATCTCTGAAACAGAGGTTTCAAGTATACAATGGTAACATCAAATATTCCTCTGCATCATGTACAAAGCATCTCTGCCAGATACAGTATGTTGTTAATCCACATCAATTGGATCATGAATTGAAGCGCTTATAATTTAATCCGACAGCGCAGATCAAGATTAAGAACCACAGCTGCTCAAATGCCCAATTGTGCACAAAATGGGAGCTGTTTGCTAAGAAGAAAGAAGCAGACGCTGGATTAATGGAATCTACAGTAACATATCATTTTCTGCAAAAAGAAAAGAACACTGCTCCCTTGATCATTTTCCCAACCATTATTTTTCATCACCGCTAATCAGATTACTATTACCAAAACTCTCGTATTCCAGTATGCGAGAACAGCTTTCATATTAAGTACCCTAAAATATTATATATATATATATTAATTACATTTATATGCTGCCCTTCTCCGAAGACTCAGGGTGGCTTACAATTTTTGGGATACAACCCTATGCGCTCAGCAATAGCCTTCATTCCATTGTATATGCCTGCTTATTACTAAGCGGCATTTTTACAAAGTCAGCTTATTGCCCCCAACAATCTTAGGTCCTCACTTTACCTACCCCGAGAGGATGGAAGGCTGAGTCAACCTTGAGCCTGGTGGGATTCGAGCCTGCACTAATTGCAGGCAGCTGGAACTTAAGTGCTAGGCATTTAACAGCCTGCACCAAGTCTCTTATATTGAATAACAACAACAACAACAACAACAACAACAACAAATGGAAGAATGACTAGAAATATCATTGCTACTCAGTAGTGACATGTTTATTTCATGATTTATTCTGCAGTTATTTCCAAAGAATTATTAGGGAAGAAATTCTATTAGAAACATATTTCTATGTTTTCCTAAGGCAATGCTTCTAGCACAGAGAAGTTTTAAAGCAGCAGCAGACAACTCGTCCGCCTCTCCTTGGTGGTGCTACTACACCAGAAACCTAATAATCCATATAGATTTGGTACTCTAATTGATATAGTCCAACACCTCTCCATCAACCACTACTCTAGTTCTTTCACTGCTTCAAAATGGCAAATGCTACTGGAGGGAATCAAAGCCTTGCCTCTTTTTACACACATGCAGTGCCTGCCACACACAGGGGTTAAAAAGGAGTAGGGCTGTAATTGATCCGCCATTTTGATGCAGTTGACTATTACTTCAGATTGCCCTGAAAATTCTGTCACCTTTTTATAGCAATAGCACTTATACTTCTATACCGCTTCACAATGCTTTACAGCCCTCTCTAGGTTACAGTGTCAGCATATTGCCCACAACAATCTGGGTCCTCATTTTACCGAACTCAGAAGGATGGAAGGCTGAGTCAACCTTGAGCCTGGTGAAATTCGAACTGCCAAATTGCAGAAGTAGCCTGCAGTACTGCATTCTAACCACTGCACCACTACAGCTCTTATAAAGCCATGGCCACTATCCTGATGGATTATTTGCTACATATCAAGGTAATCTGCTTTATTGGCACATGAAGATCTGGAAATCTACTTAAAAGAAATATTGGTGTGTTTTTTTAAAAACACTTTTTAATAATCAGAAGTCCAGTTTTAAGCCTGTCATAGACTATCATAGATTTCCTGCCAGTCTATAGAAAGACTCACTGAAACATGACCAAACCCTGAACTGGGACAGGTCATCCAGATCCTGACTTGATACATTAGAACTATAATCCTGTTCTCTTATGCCTATAACTAAGTCCCACTGAATAAGTAAGCATAATCACAACCAGATTTTAGAAATATTCTGAAATACAGAGTGATCTTACAGTTCCTGTATAAACACGCCTATCTGCTATTCAACTAGAGGAGAACTATATCCAGAAAATCCCCATTTCTTACCCCTTTCTCTCTCCACTTCCATGCATTCCAAGGGTATCCACACAACTTTGCTTCCTCTACCCAATTTTTCTTCCTCTGTGAGGGCACGTTCATGGTGGAACTTGAGCAAGGTTTTTATGTGAACAGTTCAGAGACTGATGGTCCTGCACCTGTCATTTTCTAGAAGGAAGGTTAGCTTCATCTCATCACTAAGTTATGGATTGTTTTTACAGGACACATTTTAAACTGCATCAAGGATGACATTCCTTTGTGTCCGCGAAAGGATGTAGCGCTAATTGGCCCCAGGAGACTCTTGGGGTGAGCGATATGTCAGTATGTGAAATAGAAAAGCTTTTTCGGGCAGCTCTTTTCAAAATGAAAAGCTTGCTGGTGGTTTTCTTACTGCATCGTCTTACATTGTTTCAAACCAAAAATCCAAGTTGACTAATGGCCATCCATCTTCTTCACTGATTTAATCTCCATGGAAGTTATAAAGTTTAGCCTCTAAAAATGATATAATGGATGAAGTTTGATCTACAAGATTCTACCAGCTAGCACTCTCTCTCTTTCTCCGTCCCTCCCTCCCTTCCTCGCCCCACCCTCTCTCTTCATATAAAGTATTAAAAACACATTGTTGTTCTCATCTGTGAGTCTTTTTCCTCTCTCAGTTTCTAATCCCAGGACACAGATATACAAAAAAAAGTTTGATAGTGTAAGAAGCAAATGAAAGAAGCAAGGCATAACTCTGGTTTCTACAGTGGTATTCCAAAGTTTGAAAATTAAAAGTTGTAACATTTTAATAGTCCATTTCACTTCCCTCCATCCCAACCTAAATGTGAAGCAATTGTAAGGGGAAACATCTGGTTTCATTTTTCTTTTCCCCGTTGCTATTTCCATCTGACAAAACTGTAGTGCCTGCCAGTTTTCCCTAGTAAAATTAGATGTTGTGCCAGCTCCTTTCTAAGGCCTGAACTTTTCGTGTGAGGTAAAAGAGTTCTTATCTTCACCACAGTGTTCAAATGAGTATTTCCAGACATGGCTTTGGATTCTTACAGGAAGGAAACTGAGCTCCTTACTGCTCAGTTGTTGGTATCACTGGGGATTTTCCATCATGACAGATCCTGGCTTCTTTTTGCTGTGATGGAAATGTTTTCTGCAGTTACAATAGTCTGTCTTGGCCAGGTCCACTGCAGTAGACATTTTATGACCTAGTAAGCTTTCTTGCCCCATGGCAGCATTGCCAGTAGTCCTTACAACCATTCCTTTAGTGGCCATTCAAAGATACAACAGCCGTGAAAAAAGTGACTTATGACCGTTTTCCACACGTATGACCATTGCAGCATCTTCATGGTCACGTGATCAAATTTGAACACTTGGCAACTGGCATGTACAGTATTTATGACAGCTGCAGTGTTCCAGGGTCTTGTGATCACCTTTTGTGACCTTCTGACAAGAAAAGTCAATGGGGAAGCCGGATTCACTTAACAACCATCTTACTAACTTAACAATTGCAGGGATTCATTTGGCAAGAAAGGCCATAAAATGGGGCAAAACTGGCTTAGCAACTGTCTTGCTTAGCAACAGACATTTTGGGCTCATTTGTGGTTGTAAGTCAAGGCCTACCTATATATTGGAATATCTTCTAGAATTTTTCAAATTCCAAAATGTATCACATCTGTTCCAAAGGAGAAAAAACTATGGAGCATATATATGTAGAGAGAGAGAGAGAGAAAATAGGTCTGCCTACCAACACATGCATCTGACAGTGTAGTCCTCACAAGTTTTTGTCAAATAAGTATGCCACTATCCATTGTTGCTTTCATTCCTTGGATAATGTATCTTATATTATATATAAAGTTATTATATTTACCGTGTTTCCCCGAAAATAATAATAAACACTGTCTTATATTTTTTTTGGCTCCCAAAAACACACTAGGTCTTATTTTCGGGGTAGGTCTTATATATTTATGGTGCCAAATAGTGGGTGTGTGTAGGGGGGTGTTTCGCGGGTGCACGGTTGCTCCCTGAAAAGTCTTCCTGGAACTGGAGATTTACACTAGGTCTTATTTTTGGGGTAGGTCTTATATTAGGGCAGGTTTAGAAAATAGTGCTAGGTCTTACTTTCGGGGTAGGTCTTATTTTCGGGGAAACACGGTACCTATCCTCAAGCAAATATGAATCAATTGTGTGCCGATGCTCCAATCCAGTCAATAGTCCTTCTGTTCCTTCAGGATCAAAGGAAGAAAAGTGAATGGAAATAAAAATTATGCCATTTCTACTCCTTGAGATTCTCTTTCCCTCTTCTCTCCCTCCCCATTTTTCCCAGAAATTAAAGAGAGAGAGAGAGAGGCTGATGAATAGAGAGACAAAAAGGCATCTGCTACTCTTTGATCTGTTGTAGAAGTAACAGAAAGACAGGATCAAAGAAGGTACTGAATGAATAGAACACCTTAATTAAACATTGCCCTAAAACAATCGACACAAAAATGTTATGAATGTTAACGTTTGAAAATATAATCATCATTCTCTGAAATACCAAAGTGATAGATTCTCATCCTAGTCCTTTGTCAAGGATGTTTTAATTCTGATTTATGTATTGGGGATAGTGTTGGGAGTACAGTGGGAGGGGAAGGTTGATCTTGATATCTGTGGCTCCTTCATACTCTCTGATCTGGTGATAACACATCTCTCTATGCCCGTGATGGCGAACCTATGGCACGTGTGCCAGAAGTGGCACACAGAGCCATCTCTCCAGGCATGCCTGACATCACCTGTTGCTCTTCCTGGTTCCGGCATGCACATGCGTGCCGGCTAGCTGGTATTCGTGCAGGGCAGTACCGGAAACTGGAAGAGCAGCTCCCTGGCACGCATGTGCGTGCTAGGAAGCTGACCTTCCAGTTTCCGCCATGCGCATACACACTGGCCAGCTGGTTTTCATTTGGGCACGCGTGCCAGAAACCAGGAGACCAGGTGGCCGGCGTGCATGCGCGCACCAGGGAGTTGCTCTTCTGGTTTCTGGTGTGCACACACTGGGGAGTTGCTCCTCCAGTTTCTGGCTCTCCCCCGCGTGTGCGCATGTTCCCGTTTTGGTACTCAGTGCCGAAAAGGTTCGTCAATGAATAGTCACCATGGAACTAGGTACGTCTGATATGTAATATGTCTCTCTATATCATTATCTCTATCTCTGAGTGTTGCAGATAATAATATATAAGGAACAAAGGCTTGGGCAACTAAATTGGCAAGGATCAGAGTCTTCCCAGCTGTGATAAAATACATTATTTTTAAAATACATTAGTTATTCATACACTACAATCCCTGTTTTTAAATTAGCGTGTGTCTATTTCATGCACTTCGGCATCGTATCTTCTCAGAACATGATTTTCCTCTTTTTATATAAATGGATATCCTAAAGGAAAATTCAGGAGACACTCTTGTGCCCAGTTTCCCAGTGTGTAATTCCGATCTCCTCCTCTCTCCCTCAAAATTATTTTTCCTTTATTCTTTGCCTGCAAAAGAATGGCTAGGCCTTGTGAAGTGGTGACTCTGTAACTCAAGAGGGTAGTTAAATAAGGGACATAGAGAAATATATGATCACATCTGATATCAAGGTTACATAAATGCACTCTTTCAGAACTTCTGGGCTCTTTCTTTGCAACTATGAATAGTGACATACTCAGCTGATAAATCAGTACTTTAAAGAATTTGCTTAAGATGGTACAGACTGTGAAAATGATAAGATATTATTAAAATACTGTATCTGTGCACACAGTTATTATCTGTGTTGTCATAAACTGAGAATATCTGGATAATGATGTACTTTTATTTGTCTTCTGGTGGGTTTTTAATGTAATAAAACAGCTTGATTTTCTGATATTTTTATTCCTGGTAATTTGCTTTTTTCACTTATTTATGTGAAGCCTCCTATTTTATTTATGTGAATGTTTCTGTTTTATTTATACTGCACAAGGAGATTTGATTTACCCATATAAAGGGTTCCATCTGAATTTACACTCTGTGGGAAAAAAATCAAGGTATGGTAGAAAAACTGTTTTACTGAACTGAGGCATTATTGGGGGGGAAAGATTGAAAACAACTTTTAGAATGTCCAAGGAGGCAAAAATTTGGGTTCAAATTATTATCCAAACAGTACTTATTGGAAGATCTGCTACTAACTTTCTAAGAGCAAGATGACAAGAAAACATCAAAGTCAGGGAGATATGAAATTTTATTTATTTATTTTATTTATTTATGAGACTTGTATGCTGCCCTATCTCCCTAAGGACTCAGGGCGGCTTACAATGATAAAAAACAATAATACAAATATACAAATATTAAAAAACTATTAAACCCAAAGTCTCATAAAACCATTACAACTAAAACTAGGCTAACACTCCCCCACCCCAGTCAGTCCGGGTAGGCTAGTTGGAACAGCCATGTTTTTAGGCCACGGCGGAAGGATCCGAGGTCAGGGGCCACCCGGAGCTCCAGGGGGAGCTGGTTCCATAGGGTGGAAATGCATATCTATCAGTTCTAGACAGTAAAGTATAGTACGACAAGCACTTTTGTCTACATCAGAGATGTCCAACCTTAGCAACTTTTAAGACGTGTGACTTCAACTCCCATGCTTCCCATGCTCAGCCATGCTGGCTTGGAAATTCTGGGAGTTGAAGTCTGCGGGTCTTAAAGTTGCCAAGATTGGACACTGTTGGTCTACCTCAAACTTCACAGATCCTCATAAGGCTCCATTGCAAACAGCAAACAGCAATGATTCTCAATACATTCAATCAATCAATCAATTAATCAATCAGAATAGAGCTGGAAGGGACATTGGAATTCTTCTAGTCCAATACTGCTAACATGTCTCCCCTAGGACTTTTTTCTCTAGACTAGCCTAACGCAAATCCTGCAATCATTCTTCATATGTTATAGTCTCCAGGCCTTTAATCATCTTAGTTGCTCTTTGCACTTTTTCCAAAGAGTCAACATCTTTTTTGTAGCGTGGTGATGAAAATTGGATGCAGTATTCCAGCTGTGGCCTTACTAAGGCTTTATAAAGCAGTACTAATACTTCACATGATTTTAATTCTATGCCTCCGTTTATACAACCAAGGATTGTATTAGCTCTTTTGGCTGCTTCCGCACACTGCTGGCTCATATTTAAGTGATCATCCACTAGGACTCCAAGGTCCCTCTCACAGTTTTTGAGCCAGATTTCACCTAATCTGTATTTGTACTTTTGGTTTTTCCTGCCCAGGCATAAAACCTTGCTTTTCTCCACATTAAATTTCATTTTGTTGGATAGGGCCCATTGTTCAAGTCTGTTAAGATCTTTTTGGACTCTGAGCTAGTCTTCTGGGATATTGGCTATTTCTGCCAGCTTAGCATCATCTGCAAATTTGATGAGTTCCTCTTCTACTCCCTCATCCAAGCCATTTATGAAAATTTTGAAGAGTACCAGGCCTAAGATGGAACCCTGTAGTACCCCACTGCTTATTTCCCTCCATGTAGATGTAGTATCATTAAGGATTACTCATTGAGCTTCCCGATACTCCCATGTTACACCCCTCCTGCGCGACCTGCATTGGCTTCCGGTTGCCCTCCGGGTGAGATTCAAGGTTCTGGTATTAACATTCAAAGTCCAGCATGGCATGGGTCCAGGTTATTTACGAGAACGGCTCCTCCCAACATCAAATACTAACCGCCCTGTACGGGCTCACAGATGGGGTCTCCTCGGGGTGCCGTCTGTGACTCAATGTCGCTTGCGGCGACCGGGAGGGTCTACTCTGTGGCGGCTCCCACTCTGTGGAATCTTCTTCCGCTGGAGCTCCGCCTGGCCCCCGATCTTCGCACCTTCTGCCACGATTTGAAGACTTGGCTCTTTTTACAATCTGGGCTGTGCTGATTCTCTGGGGTTGGTCCTATTTTAACTATGGGTTTTAATTTTCAATTCGGCTTAACTTGTTTAGTATACTTTTAATTAATTTATTTATTTATTGTTGTATTTTTAGCTGTGAGCCGCCCCGAGTCCTTTTTGGAGAGGGGACGGCATATAAGTCAAATAAATAAATAAATAAATAAATTGAGTACAGTTTGTCAGACCGTTACAAATCCATCTGGTAGAGATCCCACATTTTTCTAACTTACCGAGGACTAGATTGTGGTCTATTTTGTTGAATGCTTTGCTGATGTATACATAGTATACTATGTCCACAGCATTTCACCGGCCTACTAGTTTAGTCACTTTGTCAAAGAATAAAATAAGATTGGTTTGGCATGATCTTTTTTTAACAAACCAATTCTGGCTTCTAGTTATAACTTTATTTGTTTCTAGATTCTTTCAATATGAAACTCATTTCAGTGGTTTCCCTGCTCTGCTTTTGTGGCAATATCTAAATAACATCTACTGAGGACAGCTCCATTATTTTCTCTGCATTTCTTTCTTTCTTTGCTTGCACGTGTTAAATCTACAACACGTAAAGGAAATAGTCACTGTGGCATTCTGATTGTTGAACTGAGACCCAAGATTCAATCCTTCACATGACATTCACAGGATGATCTGTTTTGAGGATAAAAAATAAAAAATAAAGGGTAATGCCACATATACTTCTTCTGATTCCTGAAAGGAAAGCTGGGATGCAAACTTCAGAAGTACAAAAATAAATGAATGTGAAGAAACACAGAGTTTCTTCTCTGTGTTCAACTGTTTAGGAACATAAATAGCTAGCTTCCCACAAGGATCAGACCAGCCTTGGCTTCTTCTTGGTAGCTTTTAGTGCTCAAATGTAAGGGCCTGCCAAAAGAAATTGGAGCTGGTAATTTTCCTTTCTGCATCAACTCTTCAAAATTCTTTCTGCTGGCTTAGTGCCTACCTGTAACCTTCTCTTTGGGGCAACAAGCCAAGCACATGCGGTCCAAAAGCTGTTCCTCCCATTGAGGGGAGAAAGATACCAAACCACAGCAACACTATGAACGTATAGCCATCTGCATGAGCTGTTCCAACAGTTCCTTGGTGAAAGGCTGGGACCTGAGCTAGTCTTGGGAAATGCCAGCCAATTCTGCAAGCCACACATCCAACAGGTTGGCAGCTGTTGAAATGCAAACCATCTACAGCCTGACCCTGGGACAGAATATGCCTTACTAGCAGAGCTAGAAAATGAAAAGGAGACAGAAGCTGAGTACATCAGGATCGTTATAGGCTGGACATCTAATCCAAACTCTATTCAGTTGAGATAGCTTGTAGGAGAAGAGCAGGCAGAACTGGAGGCAGAATAAAATGCATCATCAGTTTAGAATCCTTGCCTTGCTACAAAAGACCCAGGTCCATCCGTCTTGAATTCCATTATCTATCAATTCAGTGCTGATGGTTAGTTGGCCAGGTTCTTATTTATAGGTTTCAATAAACCATGTAGGCTGCAACCTACATGAAAGGTCCTGATTTTTTATACCTGACCCAGCTGGGGTATCCTCACTGATAGCTGTCTTCCTTTTGTCTGAAGGCTTTTCATGAAGGACAGCCCACTAACTCTCTAGGCAATGGATTTAACATCATAGGTATATAATACCCAATATAATCATTATCTACAGTTCCAGAGCTTGGGAGCATTTTGGTACCTCCAGGGGACCCTCTTCTCCCTTTCACTCTGCAACTGTCACCATACCTCTAGATGACAGTTGCAGAACACAAGATAATTTTGTAAAATTCTTGGACATGGTGCCAAGTGCCCCGATGACAATGAGTATCACTGTTACATGTTTCATCCATAATCGCGTAGTTTTGGTGGCCAGGTCACAATATTTCATGATTTTTTTCCTGTTCTTTTTCTTTGACTCTGGCATCTCAATAATAATAATAATAATAATAATAATAATAATAATAATATCAACAACAACAACAACAACAATAACAACAATAACAACAATAACAACAATAACAATAATGTATACAATAGTAGAAATGATGCAAATTTCAGAAACAAAGAATTGAGACAAGTGGTGAATAGATAAAAGGAATAGAAAAAGAGAAGGAAAAAAGTATAAAGGAGCTTCCAATCTTCTTCACAGTGATTACAAATAAATTATATCTTCTATCTTCCCTTTTTAGGATTATATCATCACATTCGCTTGTTTCCATATTTTATCCTTTCTAACCATCAAATCCATATATCACCAATTCAGCAAAACCTCAGTAAAGGGTTTCCAATCACTAATAAATGTACTTGTCTTTTCCTTAATCAAGGTAGTCAATTTTGCCACTTCTGCAAATTCTGTCACCTTCACCAACCATTCTTCTGTTCTGGGTATTTCAAAATCTTTCTATCTTTGCTCATATAATAATTTTGCTGCAGTAACCATACTGTATACAAAAGCAATTTTCCATGAGTCTTATTTAGTTGACTGTCCATAAGGCCCAACAAAAATAAATTCCAGGTTTTTTTTAAAATTACATTTATATGCCGCCCTTCTCCGAAGACTCAGGGCGGCTTACAATTTTTGGGATAAAACCCAGTGTGCTCAGCAATAGCCTTCATTCCATTGTATATGCCTGCTTATTACTAAGCGGCATTTTTACAAAGTCAGCTAATTGTCCCCAACAATCTTGGGTCCTCAATTTATCTACCCCGAGAGGATGGAAGGCTGAGTCAACCTTGAGCCTGGTGGGATTCGAGCCTACAGCAGTTGTAGGCAGCTGGAACTTAAGTGCAGGCAATTAACAGCCTGAGCCACCAAGGCCCAGTTTCAACTGAACATTAATTTTCTATCACTGAATGCATTGGGGTCCAGAATTTAAAATATATTTTACACCCAAGGCTTTCCACGATTGAGGGTGGACCAAAAAAAATCTCCTAGCTTAATACCTCAACCCCACATAAAACAGAAAAGTCTGTATGTTTCTCTCCTCTTCTTTGGCCTTAATTAGCAGTCATAATGAAGGACACTAATAATTTGCTCTCTTTTAGGGCCTCCAAAAGGGACCTCACTCAGTTTCAAGGAAAAACTGAAGGAGATCCTGAATGTTATGTATGTAGGTTTGAAGTCATTGGTTTAGTTTGAACTGTTCTTGTAAAGTGTTAGAAATGATTAGTTTAAAAGTGCGGGAAAAACCCTGAACTCTGATTGGCTGGCAACTGCGGCTGCTGGCTATAAGTAGCAGCCGCAGCCCAGCCAAAGCAGGTCCATTCTGAGCTGTAGTCACTAATAAACAAAAGAGCTTGAAGCACTCTGTGTCTGTCTCTTCATGCAAACTTAACACTGGCGACGAAGGTGGGAGAGAAGGCAACGCGGAACCGAAGAAGAGTGAGATGGCTGTGCTGAACACCCCCCCAGTCCCGTTCAATCCGATGGCAGAAGACTGGGAATCATATGCAGATCGTTTACAAATGTATCTGGAAGGAAACGATCTAGCCGACATTTCTGAGAAGCGGAAGAGGGCGGTCTTCCTTACGTACTGCGGTCCGGCAGTTTTCAAGATGGCGAAGGCATTGGCGGGAGCTGGAGACGTGAAGGTAATGGACTGGCCTGACTTAGAAAAGCTGTTAAGTGCCTTAAATGCCGTCAAAAAAATGTATTGACAAAGAATTTGTATATACAAAGGCGATTAGGGGACTGGAGGGTAAAAACATATGAAGAACAGTTACAGGAATTGGGTATGTCTAGTTTAATGAAAAGAAGGACTAGAGGTGACATGATAGCAGTGTTCCAATATCCAAGAAATATATTTCTACTTATACAGTGTGAAGACAGGAAAGTAATTTCAGAACACTGTCATGTTTTGCCCAGTTGATGGACCAACCATTAAGGACAATTTACAGAAAGAAAAGGAAGTTTACTTTTCTAAATTGTTCAGTTTTCAGACTCCCACATAATGAAAGGAAAAAGTTAGAGACTAGGAAGGAAACATTGTTTGGAAAATGTTGGGGAGGGAGCCAGAATACTCAGAAACTCACTAAGAAGATTGTTGTTGTTGTTTTGCAGACTAAGTTAGTCAGATTCACCTCAGTGTGGACTCCAGTTTTGGAGAAAGTTACAAAGAGACTGCCTTGGCAGCTAGTTGCCAGGTTCCAATACATTCTGTACAGGTTGTAGATTCTGTGGACATGGACAGACCTTGTGGAAAGGACCATCACCTACTTACTAGGCTCTTGCCCAGGAGTGGGCTGCTGGGGTTTCACAGGGGTTCAGGAGAGCCCCTAACTAAGAATCTGTGCACTCCTGGCTGGCCCCACCCACCCCACTCCTCCCAGGAATCCCCACGCGGCCCGTTTTGGATGCAGGTAAGTGCAGGTTGCGCGCGGAGGCTCAGGGAGGATGAAAAACAGGTCTCCCGGAAGTTCGGGAAGGCCAGAAATGGGCCTGTTTCCAGCTTCCAGAGAGCTTCCAGAGACCGGGGAGGGCAACCCCACCCTGCCGTGGTGAAGGAGGCCAACTAGGCCATGCCCACCATGGCCATGCCCACCCAGCAACCGGGCAGAGAACCCTTTGCTAACATTTTTGAAGCCCACCCCTGCTCTTGCCCCTTGTGTCTGCTAAAATCAACCAAGTTGGGGCTGGTCCAATGGTGAAGGGAGGTTATTAATGCTTCCTTGAATGTGGGATATGATCCTGCCTGTTTAAAAGAAGGAAAACCTCTATTTAAAAAGTGTTCTTTTGGCCTGGAAGATTTTTTCTAAACATACTGTAGACCATGTCAAATATTTTAAGGTGGTTAAAAGTTAACTCTAGATGCGATTGGATTTTTATTTGTATTATGATGCAAAGGCGGATAACTAATGCTGAAAATTATATGAGGGAGTACAACCTGGTCGTTTTCCCGGACCTCCTGGTGCTTTTCCACACCATTTACTTTATTATCCTTCCTCCTTGAGGCAAGAATGAATCTTGTGGTAGTTCCAATTCTTCTTCTTGTAAAAAGCCCAGAAGCTATATGGAGGTGTATGTTTGGACAATTATATTTATTGTACCAACTACAAGGCTTGGTGAGTCGATCAGAGTTATTGAGAGTTATCAGTGCCTTGATTACAACCAAGCTTGACTACTACAAAGCACTTGATGCACTACTCTTGAAAAGCGTCTCGGAATTTGTTAACCTAATCCTACGTAGCTTTTTCTCTGGTAATACCACACTACTAACTAGAGCTTACAAAACATTTGCTAGACCAATACTTGAATACAGCTCATCAGTCTGGAACTCACATTACATATCTGATATTAACACAGTTGAGAAAGTCCAGAAATATTTCACAAGAAGAGTTCTCCACTCCTCTACTCGTTGCAGAATTCCTTATGCCACCAGACTTGAAATTCTAGACCTAGAAAACCTAGAACCATGCTGCCTTCGGTCCGATCTAAGTATAGTATATAAAATCATACATTGCAATGTCCTACCTGTCAATGAATACTTCAGCTTCAACCATAACAATACAAGAGCACACAATAGATGCAAACTCAAGGTAAACTGCACCAAATTTGATTGCAGGAAATACGTCTTCAGCAACAGAGTGGTCAATGTCTGGAATACTCTGCCTCTGTGGTTTCTTCCCCAAACCCCAAAAACTTTAACCTTAGAGTGTCTACTATTGACCTCACCACTTTCCTAAAAGGTCTGTAGGGGGTGTGCATAAGCACACCAACGTGCCTACCGTCCCTGTCCTATTGTTTCTTTTAATTTTTCTCATATGTATCCATTTCATGTATTCATAACTATGTTTATACTTATACCTATTATCTTGTAAGCGATTGACAAATCAAATAAATAAATAAATTATAGTTGGTGTAATAGGTGCTAACTGGTGCAAGGCAGAAGGATAACTGTACATGATTTCTGTACTGAAAGATCTCAATTGGCTCCCAGTATTCTACTTGGCACAATTTAAGAATATATTTGTCTCTCTGCCCTCCCAGTATTAGGAAAATGGAAAAAATACATGTAATTATTTTAATAATGTTTTTAATTTCTACTTTTAAATAAGCTTTAAATTTTAGTTTTGATTCTCATTCCATTGATGTTGTTATCTTTTATATTTTGTATCTTCAAATGGTAGTTCAGCTGCTTTGAATGCTGGTAGATGCAGAGTGTATATTCTATTATGAATTAAAACATGCTTAAAAATAAAAATTCTCATGTCAAAATCTTTTGGACACAGGCTGCCTTCCAGATCTGTAGGGCTACTCTGTAATAATTTTTTATTCTGTGGCAAGGTAGACCCATCGCTCTGGCTGAGGAGAAGGCCAGATTACCTTAAAGAATTGTTTCAAAGGTGATACATAGCTTCCTTTCCATATACTTAACATACGTAGTGCACCTTCAACCAAACAAAAGGATATTTATTAGTGAGATAAATTAATCCTATTTATTCTCTAAAGATAATATAGCTCCTTACATGGATAATACCAAAAATAAATAACTAAATGGAAGTTTTAGTGTACATTTAAATAATTTTTAAATTGGGCTTAAATTATAAATCCAGGTTTCAGTGAAGGGTCTTCAAGAATGCCAATATTTTTCTAATTGCATTAAGGTATCTGAAAGATGTCAGATAAAGGACATGTGGATCCCAAATCTTCTTGCTTTAGTTGCCACCCCACCCCATTTTTTCCAGGCTTGGCTGAAAAGGAGTCCTCATTCCCACCTGCTTCTTCTTGTCAAGCAGCTCTCCAGCAAAACAAAATCTGTGCTAGGCAGAAAATATCCTTTAAAAGATTGTATTTCTTTCCTAGCAGAGCAGTGCATTGAATTAGTCTCTCCTTGAGGTTACAAAATCAATGAGGGTCTTGAAGTATTAAAGGCACAGGTATGAAGACCTGGTTGTTCAGCCAATCCGGGCTGTGACCCCTCCCCGGGAGGGGGTTAAACTGTCTTAAATTTTAGATGTACAATTCAGCTTATAATTGTTTAATATGTTTTCAGGTAATTTATTGTTATTGTTGTATTTTAGCTGTGAGACGCCCTGAGTCCTTTCGGAGAGGGGGCGGCATATAAGTCGAATAAATAAATAAATAAATAAATAAATAAATAAATAAATAAATAAATAAATAAATCTCAGTAGTCCAGTGCCCTCATGGTTACATACCCCAAAGACAATACTGATACGTCTAGTTGATTAATAACATTGTTGGGCTTCGGGATTTAGTAATAATGGTCTAGAGCAGGGTGGGGAACAATGGCCCTTTTATGACTTGTAGACTTCAATTCCCAGAATTCCTGAGCCAACCATTATTTCCCCACCTCTGGCCTATAGATTTCCTGATATTTTGTTGGACTATCTTCAGAAGCAGAATGGACCCAGGCAACTAAGGAGGGGCTGACTGAGCTCCTGTCTTTATAACCAGGAGTCCTAAATGCTGATTGGTCTTTAGCTAACTGCTTTCTGATTGGTGCAGGTTGGTGAGGGCTGGTCTCTGATTGCTTCTTTGTTGAGCACCTGAACCCTAAAACCCATACTGCTCAGCCATGAAAGCCTACATGCTTATGTATTTTGGAATAAAAAGAAAATCTTCTGCAATTCCAAGCCAGATTCCTGGAGACCTTGGCAAGTTTAGAAATAGCTTGTCATTGGCTTCTTCCAGAGTGCATTTTTCAGTTTTCCAGGACTGCTTATTGCTTTGGGATGTCCTTGTATTTTATCATCTAAGTACCTGGAACACCGATGTGAGTTCTGCTGGGCCCTATGTTTCAAAATGAAGAGGGACAGATTGGAGCAAATTCAGAAGAAGGCTACCAGGATGTAAGGGAGCTGGATGGAATATAAGCCTTTTAATGAATGATTGAAGAAACCTGTCTATGTTTAGCTTGCATAAGACACAACCAAAGGGAGAGTTTGCTTGTTTTCTTGTGGATGCTTCATTATCCAAACTAGGTAACATCATTAGTGTTAGTAGCTAGTTAACATTGATGATGCTACTTAGTTTGGGTAATAAAACATCTGCAAGAAAACAAGCAAGCACCATGTCAGCCTTGAGCTACAAATAGTCTCCTTTATTGCAAGATATGATCAGTCTTCAAATATCACAAGGAAGAGGAAATGGACTTATTTCTATTGCCCCAGAGAGCAGGACCTGAATAAATGGGTTTAAACTATAAGGAAGTAGGTTCAGACTACAAGTCAGGAGAAATTTCAAAACCGTAGGAGTTTTCAACCAGAGGAATGGTTGCCACATAACGTGGTAAGTGTTGCTTCATTGAAAATCTTCAAACAGAGAGATTTGGGTGGTCATCAGAAATGTTCTAATGGATCCTGCACTAAGCAAACAATTGTAGTAAATCCATCCCAACTCTAATTCAGAAACACTGGTTAATCCTTAAAAAAAAACACAATCAGATTAACCAGGTGCTACCAACTCCCAGGACAATGTGTAATAACCACCAGATCATTCATTTACTCATATCTTGACATGAACTGCTTTCTCAAGTATTTAATGGGAAACAGTGCAACAAGTCATGAACTGCTATTTTAAGTTGTATCTAGTTGTTTGTTTACCTTTGGGAAATAAAAACAATATTACCAAGTAACCAGGCAAGACATCTTTTGAAAACTGAAGGCCAGTATTATCTAGTATGAATTCATTATACCACAAATTAGGGAGTCAATTTGTTCTCCAAAGCACCTGAAGGTAGGACAAGAAGCAATGAATGGAAACTATCAAGGAGAGAACCAACCTAAAACCAAGGAGATGTTTCCTGACAGTTGGCGCAATTGATCAGTGAAATGGCTTGCCTTAAGTAGTTGTGAATGTTCCAACACTGAAAGTTTTTAAGAAGAGATTGGACCACCATTTGTCTGAAATTGTATAGGATTTCCTGCTTGACTAGAAGACCTAAAAAGGTCCCTTCCAACTCTATTATACTGTTAAATTAGTAAGATAGCTATATAATATGGGAAGATTACTAAATCTTTTTGTGGCCTAGTGATTTTTGTGGCTTAGCTTTCACATTTCATCGTGTACAAGTAGCACACTACTCAGGTTCAGTGTAAACATGTGTAATTATTTAATTCCAGATTGTACTAAAATCTAGGGGGTGGGGAGGAGAGAATAGGCTGGCAATGATGGTGCATAGTTGGGACTTCCTCATGAACATGATGTACACTTACACGCACTGCACTGCAGTCAGTCACATTAATTCTTGATACAAAATCTGGAAGATAATAGGAACTGAAACTGGGTTAAGTTTCAAAGAAGAGTCATATGCTTAAAAGGGGAGTTACGGTACAATCAGTCTATGATCTGCCTACATAGAGATATTTAGAGATGCTACGCTCATACTTCATGTAGGCAAACAAATACTAGATATATACTGCAAATGGAAATACTCAGATAATTGGGGAGGAGGAAGTTTGGAGAATTTATATACCCTAAAAATATAAGCTGCAATGGATATTACCTTTCCCTCTTCTCAGGCTGTTTTCACATGAATAACTCCTGATATTACCAATCCCAAAGGCATTAGCCAGGCCAACTATCCCATTAATATGGAGAAGGGTGATTACAATAAAGACCCAGTTATTGGCCTCCCAGGAAACTACAGGTAATAAGACTATATGATTCCCCTCAATAATAGCTAATTTTCAAAGGGCAAGATCTTTGTTCTGATTCATGTTCTGAAGAACCACTAAAAGCAAAGGATGTAGTAACTTCTACAAACCTGTTCAATATAGGCAACCCATGAGAACAAGAAAAAAACTGATTTTCCCAGGATCCAAAATAACTTTGTATTGTTTAACCACATGCTTCTTTTATCACTCATCTGACCTTCCATTTATTTAGTTGTTGACTTAGAAGTTTGTTCTGAATTGCCCTTTACCCACTGATTTCCCAAATTATTATTTTTTTCCCTTCCATTTAATCATGTCGAATTCTTGGAAACTTCCTGGATAAATCTGTTTTCTTGGCAAGATTTATCACAAGTTTACCATTCATTGCCTGCTTCTTAGGGCTGAGAAAAAGGGGCTGGCCCAAAATCACCCAGTTGGCTTTGTACCGAAGGAAGGGCTAGAAATCATGGTCTCTTGGTTTCTAGCTTGTTGTCTTAATCATTTAACCAAACTGACTCTTCCCAAGCGATATGTTAATATAGCACATTTTATTATCCACTCACTGTATTTCAGGCAGTTCATTCTTTGTTGGATTACTATTTTTAATTCTTCTTTTTACTCTTAAATCCAGTGAGGCTGCTTACCAAACCCCTCAAGTTTCTTTCCCTCATGTGGTTCCCCAACTGAGGCTCCTCTTTTGCTAGACTTCAATCCCCATTTATTGTCAGTCATGATGGTTAGGGATAATAAAAATTGTATATTACCATTTTTACCTCAAGGACAGTATCAGTAAGGTTCTCTGCAATGTCAACCCATTCGTACAAACTTGGGAACAGCAAAGTCCAACAGTATCATTGGAGGCATTAATGAAATACTGGCCAGGTCAGTACCTTCCATATTGATGACATTCCTCCAAGACCCAAACTTAAGGAAGAGACATACACTTTCATTATATTTGAACCAGTGTCCATCAGAATGCTACACTATACAGAGTCCATCTTCCTTTAAGCTCTCACAGAAGAGAGCTAGAGATGTTATATTATGTCCATAAAATTTTATTATGGAAGGCGAGAGATATTTCCATTTTTTTCCTGAGTCTATATTACATGTGGAACCTAGTGGCAGAACTAGTGTCAGTCTCAAACAATAGCTGGAATCGCATATACTATATTCAATTTTAAAATATACAGTATAATATACTTTCTTGCAACAGGTTGAGCCATCCTCTGGTGTTTGAGGATGGAAGGTCATTACGAAGTGCCCGGAAATCAGGAGATAAATTCAGGCAGTTCAAATGAGTGTAAGGATTTATTGCAAGCCTAAGTTCTCTACAAGAATCTGAACTACTAATGGTCCAAGCAAGTTGGCAATAGGTAAGGGTCACAGCAATTCAGGGCAGGCTGAGACATTCATGACTCATGATGCAGTTGGGCTCAGCTTGGTCATCTCCTACATTGTATGTCTGACAAGGCCCAGCAATAACACAGTGGTTAAAAAAAACCACCTACCTGACCTTATTCCATTTTGCAAAGCTAATACTTTTCATTTTTTAATTGAACTATTGGGTGGATTTTTTTCAAAAAATGTAAAACTTATTTTAGGCATTTGACACACATGCCATTTGTTTTAACAGGATAGAGATACTATCTTTGGAAATCAAATCAAAAGTACAAAAAAGCAAATTGGGTGGGGAATGTTCTGAAGTCACACATCCATTTCTATCCCTCTGCTGCCCTCCCCCAATATCCTAGAATCCTGTAACACGCTGAACCTATCAGGAAATCCATGATGGGCTCCAGAGACTATGAAGATGGCAAGCATGCCAACTACGGGAACAACACATCCCAGCAAATGACACAAGAAACACAAGAGGCAGTGGGTGTTGGAGCTTTGTGAAATGGGGATTTATTTTGCAATCTATTATAATCAGAAGCAATGTTAAAAATTAAAATTCTGCTCCAGGCAGAATGAGGGCTGCTTGAGCAATTTAACCAGGCTTTGGAGTTTGACTGACTCTGTGTGACTGTGTCCTCTTAAGAGAAACCAGAAGAGAGAGCACCATAAACCAGGATCATTAAACTTGGGGCCAGGGTTGTTGATAGAACTGGCAACCAAACTTTTTGTTGGGCTGAATATTAATATCCATAAGAAAAGCAAGAGAATGCAGCTGTTGGAAGCATTTGAATTGTCATCTGCGATGCTCTTGGCCCTGCAAGTGCCTTCTCACTTCCTTCTATATGCTCTTTAACAAAAATTGTGGGAATGTTGGAACTGGGATTAAAAGCCTATGGACAACAGCATCTAAATGACCAGAAATTAAAGTTCATAGAAATCTTTTATGCAGCAACAGTCAGTTTCCTCTAAAATACAACCACAGTGTCCTCACAAAAAATTATTTATCTACTCCATTAGAGGGGTTAGTGATATTTTCAAAATACCCTTAGAAATGTCCTAAAAATTGCCGTGATACACATTGCTTTGCTTAATTCAAGCTCAATGGTAAATTTGGAAAAATGAAAAATACGCTCTACAATTTTTCATAACAGGGTATGCTGCAGTTTTTTGAAATAAAGCATTCATTCAGAAGTGAGGATTTCCTTCTATAATTACCTCTCTTAGGAACAATAACACATTCATCATTATCAAATTAAGAGTGGAAGACTTCAAATTCCCAATTTTCTCCCCAGCCTGCTTTTTCATCTAGATTAAAGTATACATGTACTAGATGTCCTTTGTTTTTGGGGTTTTTTATCTCCCCACCCTGCAACTTTCAAATATTCCTTTTCCATCAGCGTTGAAGCTCAGGGCAGCTCTCCATCACAGGAATGATTAGAAACATATGTCTTATAAAATACTCCTGCCTGTGTTTGTGTCAAATCATTTTGAGTAGGGAAATCTGCCCATTTGTGTCTCTCTCACATGTTGAAATGAATCTGGCTTAGGGAATGCTGCAAGTATTTTACTCAGTCATTAGATCTTAAAAGAAAAGTAATCATTCTGAGATGATGCTTCTAATCTCTCTCCAGAGTTCCATGTTCTTACAACTGTGCCACCCAGTGGCGAAACACAGCTACAATATCCAAATGATACATACAATCCACCTTCCCTTAAACTCTGAGAGAGATGCAGATATTACATTAGGTCATGTTCCCATTTACGAAGTGTTATTATACTTCCCACCCTCATCTTTGGAAAGGAATTATATCCAGTGTATATACCCTCTGTAATGTATGCTTCAATTCAAAAATTAAAAAATCTTCCCCCTTTATGCATTTGCACTAGCAAGGTAACTATTTGCACTAAGTGTGGGCAAATATGAAGGGAGAAAAACAGTTTAGCTTATTATTAAATACAAATCTTTGGAGGGGGACAAAGTAACTCATTAGGAGAAAGAGCAAGTATAACAAGTATGAGTTCATTGGGACTATTCTCTGTTTTGTTTTTTGAAAAATAATCCCAACTGAAAATACACAAAAGCATATTAAGACTCCCAAATGCGCGAAAAGATAATTGTTTTGAAACTTCCAAAGGTACAATTTTCTTTTTAAATATAACCTTTTATTGCGTAGATCGTTTGATACAGAACAGCATTATTTTCATCACTTTTGAATCTGGAAGTAACATACAACTGAATGAGAAGAATAGAAGTACCCAAAGAAATAGTGTGATTCTCTGTTCATGTGGCATAAATCAGTCTTGTACACAACTTGTAGCAGCAGTTTTTAAACGTTCCCTTTCGAAAATATATATATATATATCTATATTTCTATATATAAATTGTACACACTAATTATCTCCTTGCACGGGCTGAAACTTTTAGAATTAAAACATCCGTCTTAAGTGAAGAGAGAATGGTGAGGAGAGAGGACTCCTCCCCCCTTCCCATCTCATCAATACCAACCAAACTTGCATTACCAGAAGGGAGAATCCTCAACTGATGAGTTACCTCCTCAAAACCATGATAGTGTCACCTTGGGCTGAAGGATAGAGAGGTAAGGGATTTATCATTTCATGCAAGCTCATTGCCCTGACTTCCTTTCTGGATCTTTTCACCGACTTAATGGCTTTGAGAAACCAGAGGATTTAAGGCAGTGTTGGCTCTACTCTCAATTCTTTCACAATTCAACCATCCGACCAACACAGCAGGCAGCAACACGCAGGTTCATCCTGGGACTTGGAGGTACTCCAACTGCGACTATAGCGTTGATGGGGAAATTTGAGGATCAGGTTGTAGAAAGAAAACAACAACAACTAAAAATCATGGGGAAGCTGGAATTAAACCATCAAGAGAGCTAGCTCTACATCAGTTATTGCTGCACGTTATCGGGTCTGTTTTTATTCTTGGTTCTTTTTATACTTTCACAGTCAAGTGCTTATTGTAGTGATTGAATTTTCACCATTAGCTCCTTTACAAGTCCAACAAGAGATTTTCAGATTTTTAAAAAAAAGCCCTGAGAGAGGAAAGGGGAGGGAGAAGAAAAATCATGAAGATGCAGAGAAATGAACTAGCTCAACATGCAAACTAAGCCTAAGATTCAACCCATAGTTTAAACACATTATAAAGTTCACAGTTTTAATATAAAGGGGGTGGGGTGGGGGGATTGTGAATGTGAGGAGGGGAAACAACAAAAGGGAACACATTTTTTTTTCTTCCATCAAATACAACTAATAAAAACACCAGTAAAATGTGGCAAGATTTTATAATATACTACGATATACATAAAGACTAAATAAAGCTTTAAATCAATAGTGATTATTGCTAGCAGATGTCCCGGCAGGGTGCTGGGATATTATTTGCTACATTATTTCTGCAGCACAAAGTTTTGTTCAGATCTGTCAGACTTGCACCCGCCCCCCAAAAAAACAAAGGCCAAGAGATTAAACAGGTCTTTAGAATGACCCATTCAGTCCGAGGGCAGTTCCGACACTCCTGATTTAGCTAATGGCTTCTCCCCCCACAGTATTGCGCAGTTTAGTGTGGAGAGCTGCAAAAAAAATACCCCTCAAATTAATAACAAAATATTCCCAAATAACAATTATAATAATTATAATAATTATAATAATAATAATATAATAGCAATTTATATTAAGGGATGCTGAAATTGACTTTGATGGAAAGCATCATTTAGCAAAGGATTTTATATTCTAAAAGGAACAATTGGTATTTATTTTTAATAATCCAGAGGATTGTTTCAAAACTGTTTTACACGCCCTATATAACAATGGAATCCATGCTTCACCTTCCATATGAAATACTATCGCCCCAAAATGATCTCCTCGCTCTTCCCATGCAGTCTGAGTTGAATCTCAAAAAAATAATGAACAGGAAATAGATTGGTATAATACTCCCAAATTTGAACCAAGAATTCAGGATATATTACTTTATTTCTATAGAACACCAACTTGTTTCTAATTTGCTTTCAGTGCTATTTGCACCGAGTATCACTTTAGGGCAAGGTGGACCAAATTTGGTTTTCCAGAACTTGTTAAATTAATGTTCCAAGTTACAACAGTCTCTAATTAAGAATGCTAAGTGTTTATAAACCAAATTAATCTGGAACTCCACTGTTTTTTCCACCCTGGATTAACGATTTTAAGTTAGAGGGCAGGAAAAAATAATAATAATATGAAAAAAGAGGTTCAATGTGAAAGAACAGAAAAAAATCCCAGAAATACTATGCCTTTGCCCTACTATATATATGCCCCACAACTAAGTAAATGGTCATTCCTGACCCACGACTCAGTCTGAATCAGAATATGTGGATGCCAGGCAAACTCAGCAGATTCCCACATATGCAGGGTTACTTATAAAAAGAGCATCAGTCACACAGAGACATATTGTCTCTTGCCCAAAGGCTCCTTGAAGAGAAAACAGATTGATTTGAGAATTGGGTTCACAACCATGTAGAACTGGATAATAATTGTAAATTTCCTCCATCTTTAAGATGAGGGTACAGAATTAGGATAGTCATCCCACAAGACTAGCTTCCTTCACACATTAGTAGCAACAGAACTACAAGTGAAATTGTCAGCTGCCTTGTTCACATCCAATTCTCTATATGTATCTTTAAAATTGAAATACAGGAATGTAAGCAATGCAGCCATATTTGCACACATACACACAAGTCACACATACATAGAGAGGGCAATCCCACTGAAATTAAGTTCCCCCCCTCAAGACAAATGGCCCTCACCACAAAGTAGTAGAAAATGAATCTTACAATCTAACACACCAGCTTAACTGGGACAGTGGATCAGTCTTAATTTTGGTGGGCTTGTCTTGTCTCCTGTTGCCAGCAACAGGAATGTATAGTCCATTCCCAATTCAGAACAGAGATAAACCTTGGGAAAAGCTCTAGAAACCTTGGGAAATAAGCATTTTTGTCCATCTGGAAACTTTATTGCCAGTAGTAGACTATTTCCTTGCTTTAAAGCACATTAAGGTAGTAAGATCACTTAAGGCTTTGAAAGTTTTCATTTTTCTATTGTTTCTGGAAGACTAAATCACCCTATTATTATTTTTTTTTAAAAAAACCTGCAACTACTGCAAATTCCAAACTATGCCACGGCATTTGCAGTGCCTTTCTTTCGCATGGAATCTGGATAGCCTCCTTCCAACTCATTTTATCTTCACGCCAGCCTGCCATTAATTTATTTGACTCCTCTCTCTTTTATTAACTTACACTGAACCCCCTTATCTGCTGAGGTTCATTTGACACAATCGTTTGTGAGAAATTGAAGGCATAGGAATGATTGGATGGGGAAACAGAAGTGGACATGCTGTAGCAACTTACATACGCTACATGCGTTCAATTGGTTGTGTGGGGAAAAAGACATAGGAACAACCCTCTGTGGCATCAACTTTCCATTCCAGGAGAGACTCTTGTTTTCCTGAATTCATTTATCAGACATACATACACTTCTTACCTATGTATCAGTCAGGATGAAAACAGAGGAACTGGGGAAAGATCACTGCTCTATAGTATTCACTCTTTCTATTCCCTCCATGTAAATTTATGCTATGTCCACCTGGATTGATCTGTGAACGGGGCTTTCACTGTTTTCATTTGATGCTAAGAGGTTTTTATGAATATATATTAAAAGAGAGTTAAACCCAAAAGAAGAAACGTCAGTGAGAGATTAAGCAGAAATATCTAAGCAGGCAATCTGAGCTGTGTTCTAGATCTCCGTGGACAAATATTGTCCATTGGTTTCTGCAGAATGCAGAGATTAGCAAACTAACAACTTTTATAAAATATTAAAACAATAATATATTGAAACACAAATCAAACATTTATATATATACACACACACACAAACTATATGCATATATATGTGTATGTATACACACACATACACATATAAACAGTGGGTGCATATTTTCCATAGGTTTTTTTAAGTCACTATGCCACCCCTTTCTGTATACTCTTTAAGTCCACAATGGTCAGAAAGGGCCTTATACAAAACGACAGTAGCTAGAATGCCATCACTGATCATGTGAAGAGGAGGAGGAGAAATAGGAGAAATAATGAAGATAACAGTAATTGTGGCTTCCTGCTTTTTGCCTGAACCAAGCGTGAAAACCTTGATTTATATTAATATGTTGAACTGCTTTAACTCTCCCTCATGTGATTAAAAAAAAAAAAGTCTGAAAAGACAAACCAAAACCAAGTTAACCTTTTATATCTACTTCTGCTTGGGATTTTAAAATTTTTCTTCCAGTTACTGGCTGCAGTTTTTTAGGGCTTTCCTTGCACCGCTGACCTGCCCCCCCCTTGTTTCCAGCTCAGAGAATACACAAAAGCGGCTATCACAGATATACAAGAACAAACTCACACACCCAAATTTAAAAAACAAAAAAAGGTAACATTAATGCTTAAATGAAAAAGGTCCTCTCCAAATAATTAAAATATTTTTTTTTAAAAAAAAATCATCTAATTTGCTTTAAAAAATATCTACGATACCAAAAGACCTAATAAAGTAGTAAGGCACTCAGACCAGTATATAATTGTAGTCTTTTGCATTATTTATACTGAAGGGTTTATGGCACTAATCCAGACTGCCATACGTCCTCCCCGATCCCATCCACCCACTGCTCACTCCTGGGTCACCACAACAGGTTGACTCAGCAGCAAAGGAAAGCTTGCCCGGTCAACTTTAATCCTGTGTCCTGGATCAGGTTGCTGGGGTGCCACTGAAGCCATAGCTGTCATTCAACTTCCAAGAGCTGGGGCCCATTCTCTGCAGAGACGAGGATATGACTCATGGAGGATTTTTTGTTCTGGATCTCCAGCAAGTCCTGAATGAAGTCAGAGGAGCTCTCCCGATCAGCCTTTCCTCGAGACTCCTGCTCTTTCGCGGTTGATTTCGGCGCGTTCTTGCTTGCTCCGGCAAGCCCTAAACTTGAGGCTTTCCCAGCTGGCTTGTCTTCCTTACAAGAGTAATCCTTGGTGGCATTGGCCATGCTTTCTCTGCGGCTCCTGGTCACTGGAGAATGGCTTCCAGGCCCCACGAGGGCATCGCCCTCATTTTCCGAGATGGGGTTTGTGCTGCTGGGGAGAGACTCGTTCTCACTGTCTTCTTCCCCTCGTGAACGGGTGTCCTCCCTGTCGCTGTCCTTCTCGTGATTCTTGGCACTTTTTACCTTCTGATGGATGCGCTGGTGACGAACCAGGCTGTGTTTCAATGTAAAGGTCCGTTCGCAGGTTTGACATTTGTATGGTCGCTCCCCTGAGACCAAAGGAAAAAGAGACAGAAATCAAAGGTCAGACATTCCTTCATCCTTGAAATGGTCCTTGCTTGCTTGCTTGGAATGGTGAGCGACAGGTTTAGCAAGGCTGACAAAGGCAATATTGTGATTTTTAATCCATTTCCCCTGAGGCATAATGGCCATATTTTACCCAATGAACTCTAACCTGACAATTATATCATATGAATCCACGCTGTTATTTAAGTAGTAGAAGTCCCACCATGACCATCATTTTTGTCTTACTTTTAACAGCGAAGGCAACATGGTGCATTTTAGATGCTTTCAATTAAATCCTTTTCACATAAAAATTCCAAAATTATTACAGCTTTATCCTTGGCCAGATTCAACCCCCTCCCAAAAGCAGTTATTGAAGGAAGATACCATAAGATCCCCTTTGAACAGAGACTGTTTCTATATGGTAGACAAATAATTGAAACAATGGAACACGCAGAGGCTCAAAGCAATAGTACTTACACTTATATACTGCTTCACAGTGCTTTACAGAGTCAGTATATTGCCCCCAACAATCTGGGTCCTCATTTTACCAACCTCGGAAGGATGGGAGGCTGAGTCAACCTTGAGCCAGTGAGTATCGAACTCCTGGCAGTGAGCAGACTTAGCCTGCAATACTGCATTCTAACCACTGCACCACCATGGCTCCTGATCAGGAATTAGTATCTCCATTCTTTACTAAACATCAAGATCTTCAGAAGCTGGACCTTTTTTTTTTTGCCCTAATTAGTTGCAAGTTTCTTGTATTATTTGGTGATCTATGATTGGAAAAAAATGATTGTTTTGTCACAATCCTTTCAAATACAGGATCTGCTGATGATAGGAGCTGAAGTCCCTTGACAATGCTGCTAGGAGAAAGATTTGTGCATTTGTCTCTACTGAGAGGAACAAGGGGAAAGTGCTCTGCTCCTGTCAATTGAATAGCACAATTTACCTCTATAAACGTCTGTCTAATCATGTCTATATACAGAACTGTATGCAAGATAGATAGATAGATAGATAGATAGATAGATAGATAGACAGACAGACAGATAGATGTAGATAGGCAGGCAGGCAGGCAGGCAGGCAGACTGACTGACTGACTGACTGACGGATTGAGTGAGTGACTGACTACTGAATACACAGGAGACTGGAAAATCAGCTTCTTAAAGGAAATATAAGGGTTTCATAGTTTAGAGGAAAAAATGCAGTTTCCATTATCTTCGCCTCATTTGGCTTCCCTTTTTTAAAAAAATGGGAAGTAACATGAAGCACTCCCCTTTATCGAAGGAGTAAAGTAGCGGGTCTTCAATGCTAGATCGTAAAGGAAGTGCCACTTCATGAGTTGTTACGACTGGTTTTCATTTTTCCCTAGATTCATCTTAAGTTTTATCTTTTTATTTTTTTAAGAGAGTCTCTTGAGGCTGAAAAGAAAAATGCCTTCTCATCATAGATACTTGAATTTCACAAGATTTGGCTTAAACTTTCTACAGAATCTATGTTAGCTTAAAGGATGGGCAACTATCATACCTCACAGAGTTTCCCCTTCATTTTTAAGCAGTAATGTCAAATCATTACAATGTGGGGGAGACAAACCCCTGTTTTAAATCATCTTACAAAATTCTTCATTGTTCCTCCAGGCAGATCATTGAAGTCAGTCATATTTGCAGAAAAATAACTTCTTTTGCTAAGTTTAATTCCGAATAGAAGGGATAGAAAAAGAATGAAATGCAGGCTGTGGTCTTTCACAAACCCACAGCTCTCTATTGTAAGAGCTCTTGCTTAATTCCAAGTCAATGTGATTAGATTGCTAAACTAGGGAACTCCCTGAATGACTGCCAGACAGCAGCTTAGGAAATTTAGTAAGTGACCTTGGATAATCACTATCTCTTGGACCAATCATCACCTCCATGTCTAGGCTGGATCACTGGTAGTTGAGAAGATTAGAGAACCTGCTATTTTGTCTTCCTTAGAACAGAGAAGGAAAACCCATCATGGCTCATGAGCTTAATCTTACCTTACAGAGCTTTAAACAAGGCCTCTCTCTGCCAAGATTGCCAATGACACATTTCTAGGCAGCTAAGCTACAGCACCTGCAAGGGTGGCTTATCTTGGCTTCCTGCTGCCTTCAGCAAGGAGTCAAGATTGGGCATGACCACTCATGCAAGCGTTCAAAACACTGTATATTCAACCCAACAACTGAAGGCATGAGAAATCTGAAGACCCTTTAAGCCAGAGGTCTCCACACTTGGCAACTTTTAAGACTTGTGGACTTCAACTCTCAGAATTCTCCAGCCAGCTGGCTGGAGAATTCTGGGAATTGAAGTCCACAAGTCTTAAAGTTGCCAAGTTTGGGGACCCCTGCTTTAAGCAAAGCAAAGATAGCAATATGGTCTCCTTGCTCTATTGCTTCTCCATTATCTTGAATATGTATGACCAGTCAGGTAGATGGGCTGTAACCCATCCCAGAGAAAGTAAATACAGGCAATCCTAGACTTACAAGTTCATTTAGTGACTGTTCAATGTTACAACAGCACTGAAAAAGGGGACATGACCATTTATCACACTTGCGACCGCTGCAGCATTCCCACTGGTCACGTGAACAAAATTCTGATACTTTGCAATTGATTTGTAGTTGTGATGCTTCAAATGTCCCGGAGTTGTGTGATAACAACTGCAGTGATTCACATTGGCATGTGTCAAGAAAGGTCATAAAATGGGGTGAAACTCACTTTACAAACGTTTCACTTAGCAACATAAATCTGAGGCTCAATTGTGGCCATAAGCGGGTTGTGATGGGAGTGTCCCGATACTCCCATGTTACACCCCTCCTGCGTGAGCTGCATTGGTTACCAGTTGCCCTCCAAGTGAGATTCAAGGTGCTGGTGCTGACCTATAAAGCCTTACATGGCTTAGGACTGGGGTACTTGAGGGAGACCCTGCTGCCAGTAATGGCTTCCCAACGTCCCATGCGCTCTCACAGGCAGGGCCTCCTTGGGGTGCCGTCGGCCAGACAATGGTAGGGCCTTCTCTGTGGGGGCACCCACCCTATGGAACCAGCTGCCCCTGGAGCTTCGGGTGGCCTCCAACCTCTGGTCCTTCTGGCGGGGCCTGAAAACATGGTTGTTCCAACTCGCCAACCTGGACTGAGGAGGGGGATAGGGGTTTTTAATTGAATTGTGTTATTTTTAATTTGATTATTGGGTTTCATATTTAATTTTCTTTTAATTGTATAGTATTTATATTGTTTTTATGTTTGTACGCCGCCCTGAGTCCCTAGGGAGATGGGGCGGCATAGAAATAGATAGATAGATAGATAGATAGATAGATAGATAGATAGATAGATGGATGGATGGATGGATGGATGGATGGATGGAGAGAGAGAGAGAGAGGGAGAGAGATAAGTTGAAGACTATCTGTTTGGGATTTTCCCCTATTTTGTGGCCTTCAATTCCAACTGAAGCTCCCATCATTTGACATGGAATCTCAGACCGAGTGGTTTTGTACAAAGCTGCAAATCTCGAAATACAGGCACAACTTGCTAATAAATACTGAACTTCTGAGGGGAAAAATCAAACAGCATGCAAACTTGAGGTAAACCACCTGTGCTAGAATATTCATCTCATTTGTATGTCCCACTGTTCAAGGTACTAAGAATTTAAGCAGGATCCTAACCTAAGTTTGCAGAAGTGGCCTCAACATGATTTCATGCTAAAATAAGGGTTTTTGAAAGTTGCCACCTTCGTTCTTTATGTTGCTCCAAATAGTTCAAACTGCACAGGGCCAGAAACCTGAAGTTAGTTCTACATATTATTCAGTGTGCAAGGTAAATCAAACACTTAAAATTACAGGTTTTGCCTTATGCAGAATCTGTCAGACCCACCTAAGTTCAGCAGCCTCTGAACAGCTGTTTTTTTAAAACAGTGAGTTTCCTCAGTTTAACTAAACGTCTTATGGATTCTATCTGGAGCCTCTGAATATATCCAATCACAGAGTAATTACATTACTACAAATAATCTTCAGTGCCCCCCCTGCCCCCATGTACCTGTGTGGGATCTCATATGCCGAGTCAAATCTTGCAGAGACCAAAATCTCTTGTTGCATACTGTACAGACTTTCTTCCTTTTGTCTGCCTTAGATTCACTCTTAGTGCCCGCACCAGGTTTTGGCTTCTGGTCTTCATCGCTCTTTTCAGAAGATTTTCTTTCTGTGCTCTCTCCCTCAGAGATGCTTTCGCTCTCCTCGTTTTCCCTTCCTGTTGCCTCACCATCTGTGGGGGACTCAACACCCTTAATGTCTTTTCCAGGCTCTTCCTGTTCAAGAGATGGGTCCTCTTGCATGACAGGGACATGGGCTTGGTCTCCACTTTGAACATGTTTGCTTTCATCCTCACTGCTCTTTTCATCTTTCCTGTCGTCATGTGCATGGGCTTTTTTGTGCCGGCTAAGAGTACCAGCAAATTTGAAGGATTTCCCACATGTATCACAGGTGTGTTTGTTTTCAGACTGAGCCCCGTTGCCTGGGTTTTGATCACTCTCAGCCAGCTTGAATTCCATGAACTTGCTAGCAAAATTGAGGTCCAAACTTCTGTTGCTGACTGAATCTTCTTCTGGCTCGTCTTCCCCCTCACTTAATTTCCCTTGTGCAGCCTCCTCTCCTTGGGATAACTCCATCTTCTCCTCTTCTTTGGGACTGCACTCAGGTTCTTCTAGAAGCTCGGTCGCTTCCTCCAGGTGGTCTCTCTCCCCAGAGGTCAAGTCGAGTGCTTCATTTCCTGCACCTGTATTTTCTTGATCAGACTGACTATCTGCAAGAGAGAACAAAGAAATATTGACTTCTTCAACACTCAAGGAAGCCCCATCAACATACTTTCTGTAACGCCATCATCAACTACTGTTCTCTAGTCTCGCGGGTCTTGCATGTAGGACATTCAGCAATATATAACAACAATATTCTTAAGATTCCAAATTCAATACTGTTGTGGACAATTGTCTGATGCCAACTATCTCAGCTTAATTCAAAAATGCACAAACAGTAACCCGATGTATGAATTAGTGGTGGGATTCAAAAAATTTATTACCAGTTCTGTGGACGTGGCTTGGTGGGCATGGCAGGGGAAGGATACTGTAAAATCTCCAGTCAGAGGTGGTATTTGCCGGTTCTCCGAACTACTCAAAATTTCCACTACTGGTTCTCCAGAACTGGTCAGAACCTGCTGAATACCACCTCTGAGCCCTGTGCAGAAATTTCATCAATTCATGTACAATACTTCATACGCTATGACATTCTGGAAAGATTAATAAATCCAAATGTGATTTTCCTCAGAGACATGATAGAAATGTGAAATCAATGGAGCAAGCTATTTAATTAATGGGATCAGGCTCAAAAGAAATCCTAGTTCCAAATAGTTGAATTATTGCTGATTTATCTGTGGATACCAAGGACAAAAAGGCTGAATATACTATTAAGCAAAGCAACTGGAACTCTTTGTCATGTTCTTGAGCCGTTTCCTTTAATCTAATGGAAGGAAGCATGCACAACTAGCAGTATTCTGCAAAGATTTGACTGAACAGCTGGACTATTTATGGGAAACTCATCAACATTTGACTGAATTAATCTTAAATTAATCAGTGATTTTCACTAGAGGTTTCTGAATCAAATTTCAGGCCATGGAAACCATGATGCAGGCAGCCTTTTAGCATTCCTCTGAACTACATCAGGGGGACTATTTTTAGAATTGGTGCGCCTTCTCTATCCTTACAAGCTAATCCTATATTCCTTCTGGTATTCCCAAAAGGAGACGCATAGCAACATCATTATATCTCTTCCAAAATCCCAGGGATTATATATTTAGTTTGTCTAAACAAAGACATGCTTTAAAATATTTCACTTTTTGGGGGAGGGGAGGGAGGCAAAGAAGCTTAGTCACAATGGAGAGTCAGTTTGGCACAGTTAGTCCTTGACTTACAACAGTTTGTTTAATGACCATATAAAGTTACAACAGCACTGAAAAAGTGAGACTTACGACCATTTTTCACTTGTGACCATTGCAGCATCCCCCGTGGTCACGTGTATCAAAAGTTCAGATGCTTTGCAACTGACTGACTCATATTTATGATGGTTGCTGTCTCCTGGGAGTCACGTGATCCCCCCTTTTGCGACCTTCTGACAAGCAAAGTCAATGGGGAAGCCAGATTCACTTCACAACCGGGTTACTAAATTAACAACAACAGTGATTCGCTTAACAATTCCTTAGCCACTGAAATGTTGGGTTCGATTGTGATCATAAGTTGAGGACTACTTGTATGCTGTAGTGGTTTAAATAGTTAGGCCAGGATTGGGAAAAAGCCAGCTTTTCTGGGGCTAGTCACTCTCTCTCATCCCAACCCAACCTACTTCACAGGGTTGTTGGGAAAAACTGAAGGATGGAGTGCTATTTGTGTCCCCCTGACTTTGTGAAGGAAAGATGGGATAAAAACCTAGCCAATTAACCATTCCCTTTTTATCTTCAGCACACTTCTGCGCCAACTCAGAAAGCTCAAACTGCCCAAGGAGCTGCTGATCCAGTTCTACAGAGGAATTATTGAGTCTGTCATCTGCACCTCTATCCGGGGTGGGATTCTACCAGTTCGCACCTATTCTCTAGAACCGGTTGTTAACATTCTAAGCAGTTTGGAGAACCGATTGTTAGAAGAAATTACTGGCCTAATCCTGTAAGGAAGGCAGGAAGGAAACATTCTGATGTTGCTTACAGAAACTGCCTCTCCATTAACCTTTATTACATTCTTGGCAGGACTAGACTTCCTGTCTCAGGAACGTCTCTGGAGTTTTTTCCCTTCCTTTGCTGGTACTTTGCTTGTGAAGTGACCATTCAAAGTTACAATGGCACTGACTCACTTTGACTTATGACCATTTTTCACACTTACAACTGTTGCAGCATCCCCACGGTCTTGAGAGGCCAGGAGAGGAGATGCGTGCCTCGATGTGAGTGATATTGAGTTGACCACGCCCAGCCCATAACATGACTACCAAGCCATGTCCACCCAGTCACATGACCACCAAGCCACACCCACCACCTAAGCCACACCCACAGAACCCGTTGTTAAAAAATTTGAATCCCACCCCTGCCTCTATCACTGTCTGGTTTGGTTCTGCAACCCAACAGGAAAGACACAGACTTCAGAGGATAATTAGTACTGCAGAAAAAAAAACAATTACTACCAACCTGCCTTCAATCAAGGACCTGTATACCGCACAAGTCAAAAAGAGGGCTGTGAAAATATTTACAGACTCCTCACATCCCGGACATAAACTGTTTCAACTCCTTCCCTCAAACAACACTATAGAGCACTACACACCAGAACAACTAGACACAAGAACAGTTTTCCCCCGAAAGCCATCACTCTGCTAAACAAATAATTCCCTCAACACTGTTCAACTATTACAAAGTTTGCACTACTATTACTGTTAATCTTCTCATCACTCCTTATCACCCATCCCCTCCCACTTATGACTGTATGACTAACTTTGTCGCTTGTATCCTTATGATTTATATTGACTATTTCCTAGTATGATTTGATTGCTTATTGTACCCTATGACTATCATTAAGTGTTGTACCTTATGATCCTTGACAAATATCTTTTCTTTTATGTATACTGAGAGTATTTGCACCAAGACAAATTCCTTGTGTGTCCAACCACACTTGGCCAATAAAGAATTCTACCTATTCTTCTATCTATCAACACTTCACCTGACTGAATATAAAGACTAGAGGAATGATGAATGGAATAAAAGAAAACCTACTTTGATGTACAAAATGAGCACAATGATTTGTAACTTTCTGGTTGTTTCTAATAAAGTTCTAGCAGGCTGTGGATTTTTTCTTCTTCACCAATTCTCCCCTTCCCCCATCCCCAACTAAACTTTAGCTGATGTTTCAGCATAATAAGCTATGTAATCCTGATTAGATTTGGTGTTGATAGCCATTATGTTTTTAGAATGCCTTCTATATGTTACAAGAACCAACAGTCTCTAGATAAAAAAGTCTAAACCCTTGAGTTTTTTGAAAGCTCAATAGTGCTTGTAAATTAAAGGGATGTTGGAATGCCGATAAAATAAATGTTTTAGATCCTCTTTGTGCTGATTCATCGAGTCTGTATTTGTGAATGACAACATGACAACTTTGAAAGACCAGACAAAAGACAGGCCAGAAATCAAGAGGCTACACAAAGTTTTTTAAACATATGAAAAATAAAATGTAGGCATTTCAAATTTCAAAACAAAGGGAGGGCAAGGAACTAGGCTACAGAAAGAAAACAATATCATTAACTACAGATAAAACTCTATAACAGAATATCAGACCTGAAAATTAATGTGTCCTTAACAAAGTATCAGCAATAAAACTGTAGTTGATTGATGGAGGAAAGGATCTATGTTTGAAACCTTTATGGAAATAACCTGCGGGCAGGCATGTACACACGCTTTGTCTTTGCAATGGGAATGAGGTAGGGATGAGGGTGCTGCAACTCCTCCTTGAAGTTAGCATTTGATGGTTTACTCAAAATCCATTTCCCAGCATCCCTAAATGTCATCACCCTTAAGGACTATCTGCAGAAGAAACTCCATAATTGTGTAAATGCTCTTTGGCAGTTCACCAGTATAGCTTTCTTCTCCAGACTGAAAAATAACTTTTCACACTATTTCTTCAGAGTGAAAATATGTATATATGTATGTATGTATTGAGTTTTACCCCATTTTTATGACCTTATAAGAAACCCAAGGCAGCTCTTCCTCTTCCTAATTTCCACACAACAACTCTGTGAGGTAGGTTGGGTTGAAAGAGAGTGTGTGGCTTCAAGTCAACTAGCTGGCTTTCACATCTCAGGCAGGACTAGAACTTACAGCCTCCTGGTTTCAAGGCTGTTGCCTTAACCACTGCACCAAACTGGCTCTCTATATGGCCCTGCACTGCACTGATGAAAAGATTACACTCTAAATAGCCAAGAATCCATCTTGCAAAATAAAGGGCAGTTAAGTCCTCAAAAAACTTTTCAATTTATAAACCAGCCAGTGTTGATTAACTGAATCTCTCAGTTCTTTTCAATAGAAAGAGGGCTTGACACCTATTTTTTCTCCCTTAAAACGAAAGCTTTGTATATATCTCACAGACCAATGCAACAAACAACTCAAAAAGCCTTATTTAATAAATGAGATTTTAAAAACTAGATTTGGTTACTAAGAAGTTAAAGCCCTTACTCCCATTTCTCCCCTACTAAAGTGTGATTTTAATATATCATTTCAAATATGGATTCTATTATTTCTCAATTTTTGAATAACATTTTCCCAGTTTCCTTAATTCCTCCCTCATTAAGGATGTTTTGAGATTGCAGATGTTTTGATTTTACAGAGATTCAGCCAAACTGGTAGAGAGAAAATAGATTGAGGTCTACTAACAGATCTGAGTGATGTTCAGTAATGTACAACTATGTATCATTAAGAGCAATAACTTAGAAGAGTAATCAATTAGAAGAAAGTTTGGCTACTCAGATATGAAATTTTGGCACCAAAGGTTATTATTTAAGGGGGTTCAGAGGCATCTTCTTGCTTTGCACTACTGATTCTAGTTCATAGATTTGGGGGTTTCTGTTAAAAAGACAAATTGAAGAAATCCATTCTTGGCCCCAGACAACTAAGTAATGTAAGACCAAACAGAAATGAAGCAGATCTGCTGTCTCTGCTGCCCAACCATGCCATATTTTACTTATCATTTCATGGGGAAAACTCCATGATTGCTTGGGTTAGTAGAACCAAAACATACATTTTGTACCAAATTTGTGTGTGGGAAATGATAACTTTGGTAAACCATTCCCTGGGAACCTACACCACAATAGTATGGCACGATTAAACATTATGCACCAAACTCAAGGGGAAGTTGAGGGTTTATATATACAGTCACCAGACCTTAAGGTATCTTCTTAATCCAATTATCTTTTATATGTTCTAAGAATTTTGCAGGTTGCCATGGACTGCTGACCTCATAAACCTGCAGCTAGACTCCCTAATACTCCTCGCTTCATAATCATGTGCACTTTAGCCCATTTATCTTTTTTTCTCTCTTTTTTTTACAATGACTTGAGCAAAACCACACCCTGATCTTTCACAGAGACTTTATAAATACATGCCCATTGTGTTGTCCGCCCTTCAGTGAGCACAGAGGGTCACATGAAATACTGCTATTAGTAAAAAGAATAGGTGGCATTATAGAAATTCTGTTGGACTGGGAAGCCAAGTTTAAAACCCTGTTCTTCGTACAGGTAACTGTTCTTGGGTGGGGTGGAAACAGCAATTTGTTATTTAAAAATTGTAAAGGCCAAACTTCAAACAGAGTGGAGATTCTCAAGCACAACATACAGGTCTTAGCTGAAATACCTGCACATTTTTTTATGATTTGCATAACTGCCTGTTATATAAGGCATACATACCAGCTTTCAAAGGCTTAAATTATAAGCCGTGGCACTTGGTTCCTAAAGAACTCCTTTTCATTCTGTCACCAAACAGGGAGAAAACAGCAGCAAGCAGGACCTGAAAGGTCACTAGCTTATTAAATCTGACTCAAGAATGTGAAGATCTAATGACACATGCTCCTGACTGCACTGTTTAAGATGTTCAAATAATGCAAACCATCTTTTTCAGAAACTATCAGATAATAGCTAAGTCAATAGCTGAGAAGAAAGAAGCAAAATCTGAGCAGCTGTGCTGGGAGAACAAGGTCTTTAATTCATATATTTCTCAAGTTATTTACATCATGCTTTACAGATTCTCTTTTGTTGGCTCATAGCTTTATCTGTAAACTAAGAAGCACAGCATACCAACCCTAGGCAGAAATTAATCCAGGATCTACTATTAGATCTCAGGATGATTTGCAGTAAATTGTATAGCTAATTCCCAATTATCTAACAATAGCAGCATCCAAAACCATTTGATCCTCCCTAATTGAGGATGGTGATAAAAGAATGTTTGCTGGAGAAAGTGGGAATAGATTTTATCTAAAGAGACTTATGAGTTTAGTTCTGGTATGAGTTTTAATTTGTGAGCTGTCCATGGCCTCACAACACTGGCAAAACATGGTCTGTCTGAATTTGCATCTATCTGAACATGGCACCTTACTGTAGTTTATACCCAACTCAAATGAATAGTAAGCCTAAAACGTTGAAGCATGCATCTCCTTCGTCTACACTCATTTCTAATTTCACACAACAGTATTTTTTTATCCTGTTTTTTTTTAATGTTCCAATCTCAAATAACTTCCACTAGGTGGAACACTTTGGTAAGATTGCTTTCATACAAATGAAACCATATCAATGCTGATTAAACTTATCTTAAATAATTTTCAGTGATGTGCTTAAAGGTACCCCTTGATAGGCAGATGTTGCCTCCTTACTATGGCAGGAGCACAGCCCGTTCCCTCTAGCTTATGCATTGCCTTGTGGAGAGAAAACATCCTCAAAATTAAACATCCATGTTTATCCATTAGAACTGTACACAGATTTCTAGGTTCTCCAACCTGAGACGCTTAGAACAAGAATATGGGTGGTAGCTAAGAGCAAACATCACATTCAGAAGGTTGTTTCTTTTGTTTTAATAATGGGGAAAGGTCTCTCCTCCTGTCTTCAGCATATTTCTACATGTATATCCACCGAATTCCAGATACAGGTAGTCCTTGACTTACGACCACAAGTGAGTCAGTTAAGTGAATTTTGTCCCATTTTACGACCTTTCTTGCCACCGATGTCAAATGAATCCCTGCAGTTATTAAGTTAGTAGCCTGGTTGCTAAGTAAATCTGGCTTCCCCACACTGACTTTGCTTGTCTGAAGGTCACAAAAGCTGATCACATTACCCAGGGACACTGCAATTGTCATAAATATGAGTCAGTTGCCAAGCATCTGAATTTTGATCACATGACCATGGGATGCATGTTGTGTGAAAAAGTGTCATAAGTCACTTTTTTCAGTGCTGTTGTTACTTTGAACAGTCACTAAATGAAATGTTGTTAAGTCGAGGGCTACCTGTATAGCATAATGAAGCATAAACAACCACATTTCAAATGATACAAAGGAATAAAAAAGAATGAAGCAGTAAATTTACATTTTCTATTATTAAGTTATGAAATGGTCAGTTTTTCTGTCAATTTATTCCTATTTATTATTTTCATTTATGCTCTGCTTTTCTTAGAGGAAACCGTGGCATGCTATAGCTTCTTCTCTTCACAAGAATCCTGAGAACTCTCTCACTAAGCTGAGTGAGAGGTGACTGTGCCAAATAGCCCTTTCTTCAAAAACTACCCGGATTTCCAGTCAGCTTTCTAATTTCATTCTACCGCTCAACAAACCAAATCAAATAAAAATAACTGGCTAATGATACTAAACCCATGATGGCAAACCTATGGAGAGCCACTTCTGCCAGCACGCGAGAGGTCACCCGGAAGAGTTCCACTGTGCATCGCGCGCGCAGCTGATTGTCGGGTATCTGGCACACATGTGTACATGCGCAGATGCATGGCGCACCAGGGGGGTTGTGCATGCATGTGGGGGGGCAGCATACATTGCCCTCTGGGTGCTGGCACGAGCGCATGCATGCACGCAATTTTCAGCACAGGAGCTGAAAAAGGTTAGCCACCACTGTATTAAACCATAGTTCCCAACAATCAATAGTAGCTTTAATCCAGATAATTTTTTCCAACTTCCATATAAAATGTTACAAAAGCCAAAACATCCCCTTAATAATACAAACATAGGATTTCTCATCATGTATTATCTTCAGCTGAAGGGTTTCTTACTTAGCATGAGTGAGATCTGGAATGCCAGGGAAGAAAAACAGCAAACTGAAAATGGCTCTGAAGATGCAGCAGAACAAAGAGCAAAAGTGAATAGACTGGCTTTTTGTAACCCTCTACAAACCAGGAGAGAACTTTGGGATTGCCCAAAAATACTTCACACAGTTTTTCCTCATGAGGAGACTGCAAGACAGGTGTCTCCAGCAGGTTTAGAGCTCTGGTTGACAAGGGAATAGACCATCATGCCCAGACCACAGGTGGTATTTTTAAAAGGATACTGGGTTTGCATCTTTCCCTTTCTGATCACTTTTGAAATTGCTTTTTAACTGCTTTTCAGATATTCAGAACTTTTGGATCAAAGGATTTTACAGCACTGGGTGAGGTTCCTTGAATCCCTAGTGAAATAACTTTTTAATACAAGTTTAAGGATTTTTAAAAAAATCTGGATAAACAACACAGGGGTAATTAAAAATTTATTTTAGAAAGTTACAAATGCCCATCTTTACAAATGGTGACAGTAATTTTGAAATAAGATTTTATAATAAATTATAAGGAATTCTTTTGGAAAAATATTTTTGTCTTGAATTCTTAAAATAAGAAGATCTAACTTTAAAAATTGGACATCATAGAAAATGAGAATCAATTAAGGATTACAAATAAAGGAGAAGAACATTAAAACTCAATTTACTAATACAGAATGAAGCAAAATATTTTAACATTAGACATGCTGAAGGGAATTTTTGAACAATGCACTCAGAAGTTAATTTTAATTTTAATTTTAATCTGCCTCATAGGTAGACTATGTATTCCAACTGCCATGGAAGAGAACGAATATTGTTCTGATGTGATTGAAACTGAAACTGCATTTAAAAATGACTAGCTACAAGAATGACATGGAAAAAGATGTTACACCAGACACAGAAAAGAAATGGTTGATGTTTTAATAATTAAGAGAAATATACAAATAACAAACCAAGAGAGTGACATGGTTGATTTTCTTATACTGGATTTACAAAAGATGCTTGTTAAAAATTTTGTGGGAAAGAAAAAATGAAAAGAAATCAAGTTGTAGGTCATTATTTGATGATAAAGATTGTTAGAACGAAAAGGAAAGAATATAAAATCGGTTTATTTGATCAAGGTTAAAATAGATAAATTGTTATTTCATCTAACACTTAATGGATATTTGCTGATGATTGAAATGACAAGGTTTTAAGGATCTGTTTATCAATATGAGATAGAACAAGAGATCATCAGTTATATTTTAGGAGAAGGTGATAAATTAGTAAAATTATTGATACTTATTTTTATGAAGGGGAAGTCACTTGTTTATGTACTTCTTTTCTTTTTTATACCCTATTTCTTATTTTTTCTTTCTTTTCTAATTTTCTTTTTTTCTTTTCTACGCCTTCTATTTTTTTCTTTTTCTTTTAGTTTGCATCATTGTGAATTGTAATTCTAATAAAATTTCTATAAAAATAGGGTGAGTGGGATCCAAGACATTTAGAAAACACTAAGTGATTCCTCATTATGGTACATATATGCTGTAACAAATCTCATCACAATTTAAAATTTGTAAACAACTATCAGGCATGTCTGCTTTGAGAACCTATCTAATCAGTTACGTAATCTAAACCAATGACAACTATCTTGGTCCCTATCTCCTTGTTCTTTGCTTAATACAAATTCCTCTCAAGGCCGAATCAAACATTGCAGCAACCCAACCTATGCATCACAGAATCCAAATCACAGAATCCAAAACTTGTGATTTCCTATGCTGAACAGATGAGCCATTGAAATCTCAACACTGGGCAGGCAAGGAAGTTGAACGTCAGGGTAAGATTAGAAACAGCAAGATTTGACACAGAACTCTCTTGCCTGTCTGTGAGACTTTCAATGCTCCCACCTCTCCTGAATAGGGGGGAAACCCCACCACAGCAGACTTAAGTCGGTCAAGGTGTTAACATCTAATTGAATTCCTCAGGTCCTAAAAAGTCTTCTAAAGTCTCACTGATTCCTCTAAAGGCCCAAAGCAAAAAGGAACACAACTTATCTTTAAATTCTGGAACAACCTAAAAAAGCTACCTGTGCTATCATGAGCTCCAGCATCACTTTCTTTAGACTGGGGGATAAGCCCGTTTCTTCTCAGACAGTAGTTGGCAACTCCATGTTTGCGTAAGAGGTGGCGTTCACAGTTAGATTTGGTAGAAAAGAAGGCATCACATTTTTGACAAGGGAAGGGCTTCTGACCTGAATGAAGCAGGGAAAAAAAACATATTTATCTTTTTTTTCTAATGTATCAAGAGGAGCTCCTTGTGTTTTCTTATCCCTTCAGCTTAGTTTGAACAACTTTGACTCAACTCAGTCCTAAATAAGATTAATTTTAAAAGAAGGCCCCTATTAAATTTGAAGCAATTTACTTCCCAAGTAGCATGCTCAGGATTCCAGCTATAGCCATACATAAAACAACCTAAGAAAGATAGACTGACTCTGAAACCCCCAAATTCTGAGAGTTCTCCAATATAATTGTCTGAAAAATCATATGGACTTAGTAACAAATAACTAGTTTGCTATCAGTGAATACTCTGTAATCAATTGTTCATATGACACCAGACAAATCCAGAAGGAAATATATGATTGGAAGCAAGTGATCATTGCTTCTGTGGCCCATTTAGAACTGATCTACAAAGTCATGGGCTTGATAAAATAAGAGGCAACTGCAGAATTGGCTTGCAACCTTTCCTTGGCATTTAAACTCATCCAAAAGCTTCCATCAGTTATTTAAAGGGAAAATTCTCTCATTTCACACATTTATTTAAGTCCCCAATATAATTTCCATGGTGTAATGTGTCTAATTAGAACACTCCAGGATATCAAAGGGTAAATCTCCTTATTCAATCTACCTGCAGGAATGAATTCTGAGCTCAAGAAAAAGAACACTCATGATAAAATTAGAGACAAGGTGATGGAAACCTACGATTAATTCATTTTATAAAGTAAAATTCCAAAGAGCTAAGGTATGTGATAGAGAAAGGATAGATAGGGCATATGGTATGGAGAAACAAGATGCTTCAGGAAAGTTAACTATCAGAATTGTTACTAACTGTGGCCACTTCTACAGCAAGTCAAAGGCTTAAAAGCTAGCTGCCTAAGGAAGGCCACAATTCTGCGTAGTTGCATGCAGCTTCGATCAATTCACTTCAATAACTTCAATAACTTCAAAAAAGGCAACTATGATCTTATAGATAACGATCTCTAAAACTAAAATCTAATGGTATCTCTAGACACCTGCATAACTGGATAGAAGCATTCCTGTCAAACAGACAACAAATGGTCAAAATTGGGAGCGTCCTATCAAATTCTGTACCTGTCAACAGTGGTGTCCCCCAAGGCAGTGTTCTAGGACCAACTCTCTTCATACTCTACATAAATGACCTCTGTGATCATATTAAGAGCAACTGCGTTCTCTTCGCCGATGATGTAAAGCTATTCAACACCACCACAATATTGCTACCCTTCAAAAAGACCTCGACTATGTATCAGAATGGTCAAACAAATGACAACTTCAAATCTCAACAAATAAATGCTCTGTCTTACATATTGGCAAAAAAATTCAGAAAATAAAATACAGGCTGAATAGTCAAGACCTTGTTGATGATCCAAACTCTGTCAAGGACCTTGGAGTACTCATCTCTAATGATCTAAGTGCTAGAGCCCACTGTAACTACACAGCCAAAAAGGCATTAAGAGTTGTTAACCTAATCCTATGTAGCTTTTTCTCTGGTAATATCACACTACTAACTAGAGCATACAAAACATTTGCTAAACCAATACTTGAATACAGTTCATCAGTCTGGAACCCACATTACATATCTGATATTAACACAGTTGAGAAAGTCCAGAAATATTTCACAAGAAGAGTTCTACACTCCTCTACTCATTGCCGAATACCTTATGCCACCCGACTTGAAATTCTAGACCTAGAAAACCTAGAACTATGCCGTCTTCGGTCCGATCTAAGTATAGTATATAAAATCATACATTGCAATGTCCTACCTGTCAATGAATACTTCAGCTTCAACCATAACAAGAGCACACAATAGATACAAACTCAAGGTTAACCGCACCAAACTTGACTGCAGGAAATACGACTTCAGCAACAGAGTGGTCAATGTCTGGAATACTCTACCTGTCTTTGTGCTTTCTTCCCCAAACCCCAAAAACTTTAACCTTAGACTGTCTACTATTGACCTCACCCCTTTCCTAAGAGGTCCGTAGGGGGCAGGCATAAGTTCACCAACTTGCCTACCATCCCTGTCCTGTTGTTTATTTTTATTTTTCTCACATGTATCCATTTCATGTATTCATAACTATGTTTATACTTATACCTATTATCTTGTAAGCAATTGACAAATCAAATCAATCAATCAATAAATAAATTCACACACAGCTATAAAAACAAACATTAGAGGGCAGAACAAAATTCTTTCCTAGTCAAGTCATCAAAATACAATTTGCAATGCCAGCTGGGCTTCATGAGTAAAAAAAAACATACAACTAGTCATGCCATTCAACCATGCATAAAGGTTGTGTCTAATCATCTTGAAACCCCAAAAGAACACGAGAACAGGAAAAAAGAGAACAGTTGAATATCACCAAACAGAGAGCAGGAATGAATCAGAGGGGGTCAAAATACTTTTTCAGGTGTTTTTCAAGCATTACAATCTTTCAAGAGTCTTCCTAAGCACTACTCGGGTAATAGGAGTTTTCACAGTTCATTAATGGACCTTTTTTTCAGGTACACACATAAACCTCCAGGAAGAGATTATTTCAGAAAATAAAGACTATGTTATTTAATCGCTCTTAAAAAAACATGTTACCAAATTGTGCAACAGGTCCAAATAAAAGTCTCAGAATGATCTGTATTAAATAATAACGCATTAGGCCAATTATGACAAACCTACGCCAGCATTCACCTACACCCGACAACAATTTTTCTCAAAAGTATGCCCCACTGTTGTGCAATTTTTGGAAGGTTGTAGAGGCCAAGTAAGAATGAGATGTACTTTTGTGCGACCCCTGGAACACCTTTAGAAGTCATGTGAGAAGGCCATGCTCTTACATGGCCTTTGAAGCCTCCAAAAATCGCATGAGAATGGAGTGTGTTTTGTGCATTTTTCTGAGGCTGCAGAGGCTGTGGAAGAGTTTTCCCCAAAGCTGCTTCAAAAATGAAGGTCTTGTGTGACCCAGAGCAACTTTTGGGGAGACTGCACAGGCCTGAACACCACTTGAAAATAAGCTGCAGATCCTGGGGAGTGTAAGGCCACGGGCGTAATCACACCTTGGAGAACATGGTGATTTTTGGAGTGGCATTACTGGTGCTAGGGCTGAAGCTGAGGCCTGGTCCTTAACTTCAGGCCCAGCCTCAGAGCTACCACTAACTGCCGCTGTTTGTTGTGGCCTAGATTTTGGGGTGGGAGAGATAAAGAATTGTTTGTTTAGTTGGGGGGGGGAGACATGCCAGTAAAGTCAAGTTAGGTGTTTCCTGAATTTTTGACACACTGAGACCCCATCTAAACACGATGGGCTTAAAAACTCTCATAATCTTCCCTTGGCAATTAAGGGAACTGGTTTTGTACAATTCGAAAGTGCTAAGATTGTGAACCAGGACCAAACCCTTTTTATTTTCCACTGAACAGCTTTTTCCTTGAAGAAAAAAAAAACCACCCACAAAATCTTGATACTGGAGCAAGAGCTACTGTGGGAATCATCTCACTGCAGTGCGAGATTTTAGGAATGTTTTCCAAGTTTGAATTTGTCATCTTCCTCCTACCCGCCCCATTCTGCTGCACAAGCAAATGAATCAACACTGAGAAATAGATGATCATAACCACAGTGGAGTCAATGGCAGATATTTAAGGGTATCTTAAACAGGCTGTGTGGTAGACATGGAGAGCTTGCTCTGATTTATTCATCATTTCACCAACATTACAAGAAAAAATAGAAACAAATAAAAAGAAACAATGTCATTAAATTGATGGAGGGAAAGTCAATGCACTGTATTTTGTCGTAATTGTATAATTTGAATGGTATTAATAGATTCAGCATGTTATAGTAACATCTAATTTACAGAACATATTTCCGTTCAATCAATTCGATTCAGATTCTTTCCAAATGCTCAACACCTACTGTTATGCATACTACACCTTTATTAGCAATAGTGTTCATAATTATCAAATGTATGTCTCATCACAATCTAAATGGATGCTCACCAGGTTACAACAAATAGGTAGTTATGAAACATAGCTTCACCCATGAACAATAAACTGTTCTTATTTCCCTTCCTTTGCCACACTGCATCCCAGAGGGTGTCTGGGAAAGTCTACTAATAATTAGCCCTTTCAATGCATGTGGAAGTATGAAGGATGGGATTTTTTTTTAAGTGACAAAGCCAGCCAACAAGTTCTAGGCCATACAGTCCAAACAATGAGTTACATCAACCAAGAGATTATTCGGGGAGACTGTAATAAAGTTTTTAAAGATGACCTGGAGTTCAATGGTACAGACTAAATTGGCAGAAGTTATCATCTGAGCAGGCAACCCAAAGACAAGGGCTTGCTATTAAACTGCACCTTTTTTTGTTCAGCCTCTAAGCAAAGCCAAACACCAATAATAGTGAAGCCACATTTTTCAAGGAAAAGGCTAAGACATTTGGTTAACATGGTTCATCTCATTCAGGAGTAAACAGCTACTTTGAGTCAAGGACTATTCATCGTCTTGGCTTGATTTCAATTTTGGAATTTCGCCTTTTGTGCCACTACTGGTGACAATTATTTTAGGACTATTCTTCTGTTGCTGTTACCCAACACTAAACTCTTGCCAGTCTTGCAAATAGGTTCAATCCCTTTCTGTAGATTCTATCCTTTCCTGATGACAGCACTATAAAAGGAAAGAAGATTGGCGAAGAGACTAATTCTGTGATTCCCTCATTTGGGACAAAGCAAGCACCTATACTGGGTGCTTAAGCAGTATATAGCTGTCCTTGAAATCACATAGCTGTCCTTGAAAATGGCGGGAGAAATACTGTGTATGAGCAATGCATTTTAATAATTAATCACTGTCTTCAATGCCAATCTGTTGCCCTTTATTTATTTGCAAACTTCATCAGCCTAGTCAATCTGCAAGTGTTCCTGTTGCATCTAACACTGAATGCTCCAAAATATCAAAACAGGAAACAGAATTCAGGATTAATAAGATGAGGGAATATATTTAAGATGGCAAGATAAGAAGTAAGGGGGGAATTGGTGGGAAAAGGCATAACATAATTCATACAGCTAATGAACAGCATTTGCCAGCAATATATGAATCATAGGAATTTTAAGGACATTACTTAAGTGCAAACAGATTTGGGGGGGAGCTAGTCAGTGTATTTTTCACACATTCTTAACCACAATAGTGATTTTTTTTCTTTTACCAAAGCCAAATGTAATGAAGAAAGATCCATATCTTAGAATTTGGAAGCTAAGTTTAAATAAACAAAAAGCTCTGATGCCATTTATTAAAAAGAGATCCATATAAAGAAAAACACAGAAGGAAGTAGCTGTGTGTCTCTTTTCCCCTTCTATGCTTAAGGAGAGTCAAGAGAAAGGCATTTTTTCTGTGGCTTTCAATTCAAGAATTGGATACATCAAAATCAGAGCTTGCTAGGCATTGAGTGAGAGCAAATTTTAGATATTCTACATGGGGAAGAAAGATCTTTTTAGTAATTTTCTGCAAACATCACAGATATTAAAATTAGTGCCAATTTTGTCAGTAGTTTCTTTAGAACAGGGGTGGGGAATGATGGCCCTTTATGACTTGTGATCTTCAACTCCCAGAATTCCTGAGCCATGAAAAGCAACTTCTAACAAAGGCAATGAAGACAGGAGAAGCAGAAAGGAGCAGCACTCTGGCTGTTGTTATTATTCCAAATGCTGTTCAATATTTTTCTTTTTTCCACTGTATTAAAATGTAGGAGGAAGCAATGTTTGAGCCTCACAAATGGAAAAACTGATAAGGGAAACAAATCTGACAGCAGGAAAGCAGAAGATGTACTCTTCCCTTCGGCTCTTCCTTTTCTCCCAATCTATTTAACCCAACCTTTCCTCTCCTGGCTTTTCCCAACCTGGATCCTCCTATTGGCATATACTTCCCATTATCTCTAATCCCTGATGAAACCCAAGATACGGAGTGGATGAGAGTCAAAACCTTATAGCTACTCTAGTTGACAGGGTAGGAGAATTAAGTCAGAAATCCTCACCTATCTATCATTTAAAAAAGATCCTAACTTAGGGCATAGCAAAACTACTTCTGCAACACTGAAGACCTTCCAGTTTTGCCTTTTGTCAGGAAAAAAGTATCCTTATACTCAGAGCAGTAGTTGGAGGTTAAGAGATTAAGTTGCCACAGTAGAGTTTGGCACTGTAGCCATGAGTCTTGGGTTCTCCCACCTTCAATATACTCTACCCTGCTTGGTTGTCGCAAATCATAGTCTGTCATGCTCAAAATAGAAAACTGGGCTATAAATCAGGATTTGATCATACAAGTACAAGGGTCAACCCTCTAGTATGAGGTCAACTGCTGCTAATCCGTGCAAATAGTGGGGAGGGGGAACGTGTTGTCTGGTTGATTGCGTGTAGTTCAATTAATTCTGCTGCTGCTCTATAATGTTTGAAGTTATGTACATTTTTTCATCACCAGGCTGTGCTTCACCTTTCTTTCTATTTCTTTTAACTGTTAGCCACTCAGAGTCATGTATAGGGGATGGACGGCTATATAAATTTACCAAATGAAATTATTGGTGCACAAATACAGTGCACAGTCATACATTTCCCAATTAAAAAAAAAAAAACCAGGATGTCCCCAGAATGGCGCAATAGAAGGTAAACTTATCAATACACTAAAGCTGGCAGATTTTCCTGGCAATTCCTTTTGGATGTAATGAATGAATGATGCTGTTCCCTCTAGATCCCTCCCAGTCACTCAATTAAGATTCCTGTGAGCATATCCTGCCCCTCCCTATCTCCCCGGCCATTTTGTAAGAGATCTCTTACCTGTATGAGTGAGCATGTGCCTCTGCAAAGAACTTGCCCAGGGGAAAACTCTAGGGCAGTGGGGACACTTGATTTTCTGAATGCAGTTTGAGTAGGCATTTCGCTTTCCACGCAGGAGTTTGTCTTCAACAGCCTCTCTCTCTTCCTTGCTCGCTCCATTTTTATCAGCTGCTTCTTTAAAGTCTGCCGTCGATTGTAGAAATGTGCTAAATTTATTGGTGTCTGTGGTTGCCAGCATTTTCTCTATGCTGGCAAACTCCCCACTTGATTCCAAGTCCAGACCGCTGCTTGATTTGGGCTTGTTTTTTGTGCCTTTCTTTCTGCCTCTTTTCTTCACCGATCCAGAAGTCGAGGATTTCTGGGACCCTGTTGGACTGCTGGTGCTCTTCGTTAAGTCACTGGGCGTGTTGGTATCTGTCTGGACAGTGGCTGGGAGAGTTGCTTTAGGGCTGGGGCTTCCTAACTTTTCAGAGGTGGTGGAGCTGCCAACGGCCACCTTGGGGACAGCGTCTGCGACTTCTGCTTTGAGCAAAGCTGGAGCAGAAGCCACAGATGAAATAATCTGGGCAATGGAAGCGAGGGGTGGCAGCTCTTTAGTTGCAAGAGGTTTTGGCAAGAGAAGTGGCGGTTTGGGCCTCAAAGGCCTCAGCAAAACCGAGTTGCCCAAGATGCCTGGAGAAATTATTGGGACAGTCAAATGAAGTGGTCCCTTCAGTGGTTGGGAATGTCTGAGAGCTGAGTTTTCCAGGTTGCCATTAGCTGGAGAAGACGGTAGACAGCCTTGGAGTTTCTCGTCGTGGCCATCATGGAGTTCTTGCTTCTTATCCTCACTCATGCTATCCTCATCCCTGTCCCTTTTTGGAGCCTTGGGAATTGACAGATCAATGGGCTCCATGGAGCTGTCGTAGAGAGAGGACCCAAACGGGTTCTCTTGCTTGACCAGTACAGAATTCAGAGATTTGTTCTTTTGTGAGAAATCTAAAGGCTCGTCAAAATCCATCGGGAAGTTATTTGTCGTTTCAAGTTTGATCGATGCATGAGAGGGAGCCCCCCTTAAAAAGCCATTCTGCGATTCCAGGAAAGGCGACACAGATTTGCAATCCAGATAAGTGCTTTCTTCCAGTAACACAGGGTCAGGCTGGCTTTCTGGGGGAGTGCAGTCCACGGCCAGCACATAGCTCTCAATCTCCCGCTCCTGGATGTGCAAATGCTGCTTGAGGATATGATGAATGCAGTTCCGCTTGGCTGAGAAGGCAGTGCCACACTCCTTACATTCAAATGGCTTCTTCTTCTGGCAGCTGCTGTGGGTCCTCATGTGGACCCGGAGGGCACGATAATGTTTAAGGTCCTCCCCGCAGAATTTGCACACGGTGTCTGGGGAGCAGAAAGCATCGACCATCTCGGCTGCATTGCTGGCCACATACTCAATATTCTTCTCGATGTCCTTCCTGGTTGTTTTGAGGTGTTTCTTGCGCAAGTGCCTCTCGCAGTTGGCTTTCACTGTGAAAGGGTAGTGGCAGATCTTGCAGATGTACGGCCTCTCCCCACTATGTGTCCTCAAATGCCGGATCAGCGCTGCCTTGTCGGCTGCAATGTAGTCGCAGATGTTACACTGATAAGGGGAGATACCTAAGTGAGAACGGATATGAGCTCTTAAGACTCCGGAGAACGGGAACACCTGCCCACAAAAACGGCACGGATACACAACTTTCCTCATAGCTGGGGTTTTCTTGTTTGCAGTTCCAGTCATGATGGCCTTGAAGTCTCGCTCGGTCACCTCCTGTTTTATTTTTGTCTCCATTGTCAAAGGCAAAAGGGCTTCTATGATGGTGTCTTGCTCCAGCTGAGTTTTCATTTCATGCTGACCCAAAGATTCCGGCTTAGGAGAAGGACTGGAGTTTGTTCTGGATTTATTGTGTGCAACGGAAGAATCTGAAGTTGATTCTTGGTCTGAGGTTTTGACCATTCTGGGTGGTACTGGAGGAAGGCTTGGGCTGATACATCCTGGCGAGGCTTGCTGAGTGTTGACCAACGGAGGTGGCGTTGAACTTGCTACAACGGTCCTAGGGGCTACCAATGGCTTTGGCTTCAGTGGAGGCATATGTTTGAACATGGGTGTGAATTGAGATGCCTGAGGCAGCGGTGGGAGGCTGATCTGTGGAGTCGCTGACGAGGCCATCTTTAGGATCTGTTGGATATCAGCTAATTCACCAGAAATGGGTTTAACAACAATGCTATTGTCAGGCTGGATTATGAAGCCTTTCTGGAAAGGCTGTAGTGAGAGTAGCTTCATATTTTCTTTTGTAGGGGGAAGGACTGAAAAGGGACCTCCCACAGAAGCAGCCTCCAGAGGGGATAGGTTCAACTGGTTATCACTTCCAGGTTCCTGAGGTAGGTTACATTTCAGTGTTCGTAGCTGCATTTCTTGGACCTCATCATCTGGCAAGAGCTCCTCCTGCTTGACAGATTCAATGTCTTTGGTATGCTGCAGCCCCAAGGATGCCATGTAAGCTTTTAGGTCTGCGTCCTCCGAGTGCAGGTTGTGCACTTCTCTCCCCTGATCCGTTACATGGGTGTCTTTGTGCAGCTTGAGCGCCGAGAACATGGGGAATGCCTTGTTGCATATCTCACAGATATAGCGATGATAATCACTGGTGCATCTCCTCAGGTTTGTTTCACACCAAACCTAGGAGACATCACAAGAAAACACATGAGCATCAAAGTATCCACAAAACCCAAAGGGCAACTGCAGCCAGTTTTTGTGCCACTGAAATGGCTTCTAAGAGACCGAGGCTCCAAATATTTAATTCCCAATTCTCTTTTAAATTAAATAGAAAAAGAAGTATGGATATTAACCAAATGGCCTGAATGTAAGGCTTTCCAGTTGAGTCCTTTGGAAGTTGTTTATGAATAACTGCATTATGCCGCAACAACCCCCGGTGTGTACGGAAGGTAATACAGCATACATCACACCTAGAGGGGAGGAAAAAGGCACAATTACTTATGAGAAAGATACATAATCACACCATCGGTATTAGTCCAAACAGAACCGTTTCTTACCATTCTCTTTCCTTATGAAAACAGAGCTAGTATCATAATGGAAAACCAGATGCTAAAAAGTTCCTATAATCAAGGCAAGTAACCGTTGCTTCTGGATAACCAAGATGATCATCTCCCAATAGGGTTTGTTGGCTTTGACTTATTATTATTATTATTATTATTATTATTATTATTATTATTATTATTATTTAGACTTGTATGCTGCCCTCTCTCCCTAAGGACCCAGGGCAGCTCACAATATAAAATACAGTACAATAAATTACCTAAAAAACGATTAAACAATACAAGCCCAATATTAAAAATTAAAACAATTAAAATCATTTTAAAAGAACCCCCTCCCCCTTTGGCTCAGTCCATGACTTAGCATGACATATGAATCTATCTGTAATTCATGGCATGCATAGTTTATGGTGGTGAGGCTCAGTCAGAGCTCCCCAGGCTATGTATAAGTCCTGTCAAACTTTGAGTATGACACTCAGAACGACTCTAAAAGTGGTTACCAAATTCTGAAGTTTATATGATGTAGGGTGCAAAATTGTTAAAGAAATAGGGAGAAATCATGGTAACTGTATGCATCATGTCAATTAACTTACAATTAATTTTAATTTGTTTTAATTTAAAATATGGATTTTTGCCTTGACCCCACGTTTACTCCTGCCTCTGTTAAATTCAATTGTTTTAATGGCTTTAAGTGAATCCAATCACATCAGGTCAGAAAACAGCATTCTAAACTCAACACCTGTTGCCATGATTGCAGATGGAAACCTGAAGTCACAGTAGCAGAGCGAGAAGTAGCCACCCAAAAACATCAACCAGACACACTTCATTTCAACACATGGCTCCTCCCAAGACCTCCCACTTACTCTCTGGCACCTTGTATCTACATCTCCCCCGAAAAACAATAAGGGTCATTGTGAGTGGACTCCAAAGGCATGAAAGATGAAAACAAGAGATATAGTCTTTGGGCTTTTAAGGTCTCTCCTGCGAATCCCAGTTGGGAGCATCAAACAGCTGGAATGAGGCCATTACAGAGAAAAGAACAATAAACTATGGAACAGCAGCTAGCTAGAGGAAGATAGCAAACCACTGGGGAAATATTAACCAATTATCTTCTCCGCTGATAGAAATACACTGAACAAACTGTAAAAAAAGGGCTCTCACTTTCACGCTAATGCTCAGATTAACCAAGGAAAGATAATTACAAACTCATCCCAAATACAACACTTCAGCTTTGCAAATACACCCACAGAAATCTTAATTTAGGATGACTTTTCAAATTACTTGTTTAACTCTCCCAAATATCCTTATTGAAGTACTGGGTCTAACAATGGGTTCACTGACATTCAGATTTCACTTTGAGCAATGAAATGTCTCTCGTTACCTCTAAGAATATAGATAAATTAGCTTAAATGCAGTTTGATGGAATTTTATGATCCTATTCCCAGTAAGAATCAATGTAATACTAAATGCAATAAAGGCCAGGAAATATAAACAACTTTGTACAGAGTTCTATTATTAATTCTTGCAATAGACGTGAAAAGGATATAATTAAAACCAGGCTATTCATAAGCATTTATGGACAGCATTTTTAAGGACCAATTATGAGCCTCTTTACTGAATTTCAAAGAAGTACCTTTTTATACAGAAGTTGGCTGTGTCAAAGGAGAAAACATATGATAACACCTTGAACATAATCATATCAAAAAACAGAGAAAACAAAAAGGTTGCAATCTTAATGTGAACACCTCGTACATAATGTCAAGCTAAATACAGATAGGATGGTTACATAAAGCAGAGATTGAAGCAGACAGAGGGATTTTAAAGTAGAATGACTAACAAGAGTGACAACTAAAGCTGCTGTACAAGCAAGGCATTTTTCCAGCTGTTCTTCAGGGACAGTTTGATGTAAGCTATGATATCAACATCAGAAAACTAACGTTTTTAGTTATTTGCAAACAGAACTTAACTTCCACTGCTTTTTCAAAAACAGCAAAAAAAAAATCAAGTGGTCCAACAAGAGTCAGATTTATGTAACACCATATTTACATGTATGCAAAACGTAAATTCCCTTGCAACAGGTATTCCAACAGGATTTTGCAATAATGTACAAGATTACATTTTAAAGCCTTTGTGTCAGCTACGCATAAAAAGAATATTCAAAAAGGACTTGAATTCTCTGAGTCTGTTGCTATTTCTGTTGTCAAAGGAAGGCATTCTGTCACACATGCAGAGGTATTTTTATTATCCACCTCCCTCCCCCCTTCCCAAGAGTCACAAATGAAAGAAGAAACTGATCCTGATCAATGAATATGGTGAAGGATAGCACAATTCTCAGATTATTTCCACTTAAATTCCAAATTAATAACTTCTAAGTGGACAGATTTATTAAAGATCTAGTTAAGGTTACTCACACTGAAATCAAAAGCAACAGAGAAGTGCTTCACCTTTTCTTGAAATGTGCCCAATGTTAGTACTTTGATGCATGCAATACTTTAGGCCCAAACTGTTAGTTTTGTTTTGCTTAATAAAAAAAAGACTCCCAGCTTTTAGCCATGGGGAGAAAAAGCTGTAAATCTGAACTGTACATAATTGTTTACATTAACCAACACTGAGGCAGAAGTTTCTTGATCATCACAAAAATTTTCTGAACCCCCAAATGCCCCTTTGCTTCTACTTTAAGAAGAGATTGGCAGAATTCTAAAACAGCTTTGAAGTTAAAAGCACTAAGTAGCAAATGACTTATTTGCTGTTGAAAAGATTTCAATGTTCACCTTTATTAAATGTGCACTGGTTTTTGTCCCTGTTAACATTAGCAGTTCGCCACACTGGTTGCCTTTCAGGACAACCCCCAGCCCAGTCTTTTGCCCGAGAAATGGGATCAAACAGCTGCATTAATCCCCAGTTACTGGCACTGGAGGAGCTGGCATTAATACTGAAGGGAATAGAGCCAAGGGTGAAAATCTGACCAACAGATAGTGGGACAAGACAACTGTTATTCAACAGCTTATAAACACAATCAGGAGCTTTTAGCTGCAAGAAAAGAGGTTCTATACTATGATGGGACTCAGTTAATTCCCCAGTATATCATGCCAGCTGCTGTATGGAAATAATATCGTTCACCCTGCCTGACAGGCTTGCTGTTCCTTCTAGAAGAACACTCCATGCACAAGTTTAGGTGGCAACCAAGAAGCTCTGGTAACTTCTCAGAGCACACTGGCATTTTCAAATTAAGATTCCCATTCTGGCTTTCAGCTGAAGTGAAAGTAGAGCCTCCCAGGGAAAGGTTTGATAATGGTCAAGGGAGAGATTGACAATTAAAGCATGAGGAGCAGCTGAGAGGAGACTAAGCAAGTTTATACAAGTTTAGAATTTGTAGAGGGCAAAACAGGGAGGAGACAGGGCAGGATGTATAAATTGGAGAAAAGGAGTCAATATTTGCTAATAAAGTAATAAACAGAAAGTAAACATATGTCAGAGACTTAGCTGTTCACTTCGCAGGCTTACATGTTCATAAAAATCTGATCTAAAAGCACTTATTCATCAAAGTTGGTTCTTCTCTCTCTCTTTCCCTAATTGTATTCAAAAGTGTAGTTGATTGTAAAATCCCTGATTATTCACATCATATTTGCAGCATCAAACCTTCAAGAAATAGAATAGGATAAAATAATCTAACCCTATCCTCTCAGGTATTTTCCTACCAACCATAATATCTAAACCAAGCTTTGACACATTCTTAGCCCTTTTCCCTTTTAAACTCAGGTAGACATTTAGTGCCATACATTACAGAACTTAGTGTGAAGGGATACCATCTTCCAGTGCACTCAAAGTTGCTTCCAGTTCCCCAATCTCACATCACACACACAAAGCAATGAAGACAGGAATCCTGCAGAGGTTTACTTTCAGTTGATTAAAAAAAATACATTTCAAGAATTACGTGCAGTGCTATATACCCCAACATTCCACCAAACACTGGTTTACTGTGAGCCAGTCATTGTTTTTCATTCTTAGAGAGCTATTACATAGAAAACGGGCAGATAGGAAGATGGACAGAAACCTAAGGCTGTCAAGGAAAGGCAAAATAAGAATGAAACCAGTATCAGGTACAAACCTCCAATCAACTGCCCAAGAATGAAACTATCTTGTATTTTTGTTCAGCTGTCACTAACAAGAGGGTTTGTATTCGCCTAAGCAACTTTGAAAAGCAGAATGAAGGAGCTGGATTGACGGTTGAGACTGACAGAAAGACAGACAGGGAAAACCTACTTAAGTAGAACAGTTTCCAATTGCCACCTGGGGTACCTCTCAGAACTTGCTGAGGATTTGGTGAAGCTTTGTGTATTAAATTCCAGAAATCCAGAAAGGGTGAAATACCAGGTGATGGAAGATGAAAATGAAAATCCAAAGAATTACAGAGCATCCAGCCCTGATGCCTGGGAAGATTATAAAGCAGACCACAAAGTGTGCTTTAAAAAACAATGTAATTACCAGAAGTCAACATGGGCTTGCTAACAACAACAACCAATCTTACTTTACCAGACTGCTCTAGACAAATCTTAATTTCAGCAAAGCACTTAATAAAGTGTCTCATGTCATACTGACTAGCAGACTAGTTAAAGGCACACGAAATCACATGAAACAAACTCCATCATATAGGTGGGTTTGAAAATCATACTTAAGGAGCAGTTCTTCTTCATCAAATGAGCGGAGTGTTAAAATTCGATCATGGACCCTGAATTCTTGAACATGGTTTTGTTAAGGAATTGGATGAAGTAAAACAAATACTTATCCAATTTACAAATGACAGAAAAGTGGAAGGGACGCCTAACACCCTAAGAAGACAAAAATACAATTTAGAAATGAGCTTGATAAGCTAGGGAAAAGGCTGAAAAGGCTGAGCTTTTTAAAAGACAAATCTAAAAGTAATGCATGTAGAAGCCCGAAATAGTTTGAACAGGATAGAGTACCAAGTTAAGCAATATTAGACTCTGAGTAGCAGATGGCTGAAAAATCAGTATGACTCAGCAGTGTGAGATGGAGAAAGAAAGAAAGAAAGGGGGGGGGGAGAGAGAGAGAGAGAGAGAAGCAACTGCAATTTTGAATTAAATCAATTGATGTGTAATTTCCAAACCACAGGAGAAAATACTTCTAACATTGGTCAGATTTCACTTTGAGTTTCCAGAACTGCACTTTAAAGAGCATTCAATGAAATTGAAATAGGTTCAGAGAAAGCAACACGGATGAACAGGAAACAAGAATGTGGAATCCCAAAAACGGATCGTGTTCTATGCAACATCCTTTTAGGTCAGGGGTGGCGAACAAGTTTGACACAAAGAGCCACAATTTTAAACTGTGAGAGTCAGAGAGCCACACCACGCTCGCTGGCCCATGCAGTTGTTTCCGAGGGATGGGAGACGGATGACGAGCCGGGGCGGGACTACGCCGAAATCTCTCCTCAGAGATCCCTCCTCAGAAGCAGCATAACAAAATCCAAACTTGGCAAAGAGCCACAGTATACAAAATAATATAATATAATAATAATATAATAATAATATAAGAGGCAAAGAGCCGCATTCATTTTGGCCGGAAGCCGCATGCGGCTCGAGAGCCGCGTGTTCGCCACCCCTGTTTTAGGTAAATGTGAGTTCAAATTTCACCTTAGCCATGAAAGCCAGCTGGTGATTTTGGGCCAGTCACTCTCTCTCTCAGCTAACCCATCTCACAGGGCTGTTGTTAGGAGGGAAATAGGATGAAAAAAAATGTACGGGACCTGTGTGTGTGTGTGTGTGTGTGTGTGTGTGTGTGTGTGGTGTGTGTGTAAATGGAATTTAGGAGTCTACCTAAAAGGATGTCACACAGAAGAAAATCAATACTTAATCTCCATTGCTTAAAAAAATAGACAATACAGAATAATGGATTTAAATTGAAGGGAAATTCCAACTGAATGTTAGAAAAAAAAACTTTTTTAATCGCCAAATGAAGTTTAACAATGGAACAAATTACCAGAAAAGTGATAAGTTCCTCTTTGCTGGACATGCTAAAACACTTACGCAGAATGGTCTTAGTGGCTTTAATCTTGATTCTATGATTTAAAATCCTCATTCATCAAAAATGAATTCATCATTACCTTATGAGTAACTCAGTTTTGCTACTGCTGAAGCTGTTGAATGCCGAGGAGAACTAACATTTATAGCTTCGGTAGGAAAACCAAACCAGGCATGGGGCAGTTTCAGAGGGGGGGAAAAATCCAGCATGTGAAAGACTGCTTGTTTTTCCCTATTGGCCATGCGGCATTTCCCAGTTCGGCTAATTATATCATCACTCCTATATAAATGCACCAAAATAGCTGGAGCCCTGCTGGCTGGCCTGACTGAAGAGAAAACTAGAGTCTTAACTAATCCTAGCAGGAGGGAAGCCAGGATGAAAAGGGCAGTGTTGTGCCCACCTTCTAGTGGCAATGATGATGGTCCCTAGAAGACATCAGTCAGAGATGCCCCTGCCCTAACTAGCCAGTATGGCTAGCTTCAAGTTGTTTCAATAGGACAAGAGTCTAGACCTGAAGAGTAAATTCTAGGGTAAGCGCCTCATTTGCAGCCCATTGTCAGTGCCACAAAGGACCCTATTATTTTGCATACAGACACACACACAGCACTCATGGAGAGAGCTGCCCTTAGCTGTAATTATAGCAAATGCATAATTTAAAAGTGTCACATCATCAAAAGAGGAAGCCCTCCCCCCCCCACAAAGAGAAGTCTCTCACCTAATCAATGCATGTGTTTTGAGATTTACATTTACATTCAAAATGCAGTGGTACATTGCTCACTCCCCAAGTATCAGACTGATCAACCCCTTCCTATTCACTTGCTAATTTGACAGTAGCAGAATGGGTTTGAATCCACCTGGTCAACTGACAGCCTCTCTTTGCAGAGTTTTCAAAGGCAAGACTAGCAGCCACTTCTCAGACCTTACTGATTTGCACAATAACCCTATGTGCACTTAGGTACAGCAATGGACTAAATTAAACTGCATGGCACTTTCAAATGTGAGAATTATTTTGTTGTTGTTAAAAGCCAACTTAACAAAAAGATACCCTAGAAAGTGGAAACTTAGAAGAATTATATGTTACAAGTGATCAAGTTCACATTTCATGCTAAATCAAACAGAGTAACAGAACACAATTAACCAGGTTCACACAACACTTAGGCACAAACTGCTAAATCATAACGTGTGACAGGTTGGTTCATATGGCCTGCTAAAAGAACAGCCAAATTCTTACAACATCTGAACTTCAAACTGCCCAACCTCATTTTTAGCACAAGCTACTATGCTATGGGAACTCAGTCTCTGAATGCCACAAAGAGACTTACTGAGAGACACATCTTAGACCTGTCTCTCAACTACTGATTGATACTCTATGCTAGATTAATTCCCAGCCTTGCACCACACTATAATTTGACACTATAACAGTATCATGTAGATTAGAGAATAAAAATGAGAACAGATTAGTACATTCATGGGAGGCTTGATTGTACAAAGATCACACCATCCAAACCACTGTTTCCCAAACTTGGCAAACTGTAAGATGTATGGGCTTCCAGAATTCCTCAAGGCCAAAATTTTGCCCCCAAGATGTATTTTATTTTGTCATGAAGATAGTAAAAGTAATGGTAACAGCACGAGGTCTCATAATTATGCTTAAAAATTCCCGCAGAGCCCATTTCATTACAAACAGGTCCCTTTAGACTTCAAACGTGACTCAGATTTGCTACACATGACATTAACATGAAATATCTTGTGTTTCACAAACTATCTCATGGCTCTCTTCTTACCTCAACGAGGTATCTGGATGCACTTCCATGTGGGTTTCCAGCCCATACTTGCAAGAGAATTCTTTGAAACAGACTGGACATCGATAAATTTCATCAGCTCTTTTTTCACTTTCGCCATTTTGTGGTTCCTCCACAACCTGTTCATGGTTTTAAAAAAAGAAGAAATTTTCAAACCCAGGCTGCAATTCAAGTAACAATTTTTGAAAGCAATATATTTCAGCTGGTAAATAATTCACTGCTTTATCCCTTGGCTAAATGTTACAAAAAGGGACTTACTCTATATGGACCAGTAAGGATAAACCCAAAAATTAACCAGGAATTTCTTTTTATATTTGGAAATCCATTAAAAAAAATCCACCACATTATGAAATGTGAATATTTCCTTACAAAGCAATTTAGTTTAACCAGCCCTTTTGACCTGTTTGGATATTTCTATCACTCTACTCCAACTTATCCCTTTAAGAGGTACTCCACATTACACAGAATATGAACATATGGAGGAAATTACTTCATTTCTCTAAGTTATCAGGCAAAACAACTGGATCACAATCAATCATCACTCACTCAAAACAAATCTAGTGTAGGAATGAAATTATTCCAAATAATAATAATAAGTACAAAGAATCAAAATGCAGAACTCAAAACATTGCTTGAAGTTGCCATGTTGACAGAGAAGGTTTTCACTAATATTTTATCATGAATCTTCGGAGATAATCCAAAGTTATACTCTTTTATACACTATCATTTATTTAACATCAGTCCTTTAGGTAAATAATGGAGATGAGCATAGATAAATAGATATCTTCACAACATCTTCTGTTGCCTGGGAACTACAGGAGCTGGAGAAAAACCCACAATGTTTTTATTTCTTGTCCTGACTAGTTACTTTGTTAAGTACATATCTTTATCCAAAATACTGCATAATACTTTTTTTAATTACATTTATATGCCGCCCTTCTCTGAAGACTCAGGCTTACAATTTTGGGATACAACCCAATGTGCTCAGCAATAGCCTTCATTCCATTGTATATGCCTGCTTATTACTAAGCAGCATTTTTACAAAGTCAGCTTATTGCCCCCCCAACAATCTTGGGTCCTCAGTTTACCTACCCGGAGAGGATGGAAGGCTGAGTCAACCTTGAGCCTGGTGGGATTCGAGTCTGCACTAATTGCAGGCAGCTGGAACTTAAGAGCTAGGCATTTAGCAGCCTGCACCACCAAGGCCCTGAACTTTCATATGAAGTACGCACAACTTCTAAAGCAGAGGTCTCCAAACTTGGCAACTTTAAGGCTTGTAGACTTCAACTCCCAGAATTCTCCGGCCATAGAGTTGAAGTCCACAAGTCTTAAAAGTTTCCAAGTTTGGGGAGGGGGCTGTTCTAAAGCCTTCTTTCCCTTTTTAAATGATTTAACTGAATTCATAATCTCTCATTTTAAGCAACCAGCAGGATTTTATTTTATTTTATTTGCTAGAGGACCTTCTTTGCTGGACTTTGCTCTTCCTTCTCGGCCTCGGTCTCAGGACTGAATTTTCGTTTAGTGGACAAGCGCCTGCGTTTCAGTGGAGAGGCAGGGGTTGTACTTGTGGCGCCCGTTGCATCCTTCTCATGGATTTTCATATGTCTAAAGTCAGGTGGGAAGAGAGTGAGAGAAGGCAAAAAAAAGAAAAGAAGATGACGTTGATTACAGGTTCTGAACTGGAAAGAAGTTCTCATCAAAGTTATACTTGCAAAGAAGCCAATTTCTTGTTTAAGGAAACTCAATCATAAGAATAAGAGTTGATTCTTTTTTTTTAATATGCTAGCTACTAAGCTTTTCAACAGAGGACATGGTGGCTCAGTGGCTAAGACCCTGAGCTTATCAATCAGAAAAGTCGGCAGTTCGGCAGTTTGAATCCCTAGCGCCATGTAACAGAGTGAGCTCTCGTTACTTGTCCCAGCTTCTGCCAACCTAGCAGTTCGAAAGCATGTAAAAATGCAAGTAGAGAAATAGGGACCACTTTGGTGGGAAGGTAACAGTGCTCCGTGCGCCTTTGGCATTTAGTCATGCTGGCAACATGACCACGGAGACGTCTTTGGACAGCACTGGCTCTTCAGCTTTGTAATGGAAATGAGTACCGCCCCTAGAGCCGGAAATGACTAGCACGCATGTATGGGGGAACCTTTATCTTTTTAAGCTTTTCAACATCAAATTAAGATATCAGAAGCATACAAAAAAGCCCATTATCTGACAAGCCCAAGACAGCAAAAGTACTTTGGGGCTAGCTAGAGAGGAGCCACATTTTCCAACTACCACTCCTAAGAGAGCCACCAGTATCTTTAATCCTTCACAATCTGAAAGTGTTTTATTCTGAGCCCTCATTTCAGAACACAGGACCAGTCAGTGCAAAACCCACAGCTGTTAACTGACTCACTAAAGCATCTTTTCCCCTGTTTTAACTTCCCCATTTTTAAACGATGTGTCAAGTCATTTGTCCCAGCAACTGAGGTGCAAGAGAAGGAGAAACATTTGGTCAGTGTGGTTGTTGGTATGTTGTCTCATACAGTCTGAGTTGATGAAAGCTTGTTCCACTATGGCTCCATGGGATGTCCAAAAATACTTTTAGCATGCTAAAATTCTGGGTCAACACCGAGGCAAATGGAAATATGCATGCTAACAACAGAACAGCAAACAAAAAACAAAAAAACCAACAACTCCAGGCTGCATTTGATAAAGTACAATCAGCTCAGCAATAATGACTAAGCAAATCCAGATTCATGCAAGCAATACAGTGAGCTGCTTACTTTTCATGAAATCTATTCTGTACTGGGTGTAGCTCATTCTGAAGCCAGCCTAACACCAACACTGTTTCATTTCAGTGCTGACTGAAAATACTAATTTTAATTTTAACCAGTCTTAGTGACCTCAGATCAACTTGAAGTTCACCATCAACTTGCAGTATATGAGTTGTCTAGGCAATACTGTGATGTTATTGTTTTTATCATAGTTTGTTTTTACATGGTTATTATTGTAGCATTCCAGCATCTACTTAAATTGTGTTGTAAATATTTAATATACCAATTAATTATTACCTGAGAAACAGAGATGATCCTGTTTATCTAAATTTGTATGCTCAGGCAGTAATAAATGAACATGGTTTTTCAGGAAACCCAGCCTTATACTAATTTCAAATGCAAGAATTTGAATCTGAGTGCATAAAACAGGACTATACATTTGGGGGTGAGAGCAAAGGCTTTTGCCTTTTGAGTGGCATGTTGGATGGAGGCAATTAAAAGCAAAGAAAGGGCATTTTATTTCATTGATTTAACGCAGAGTAAACTTCATATATATTTAATAACAGTTCAGAAGGGGCTCTTGGAATTTTATTCAAAGCTTTTTGTAGGTTTATGTAACCCCAAAGTCTATATTCATCCACCTGGTATAAAAACTACTTATTATCACAGGAAAGATGCTCCAAAATAAAATAGTCATATTTGTCAAGTATATTAGAAATACATAACAATACAGATAATTTACAGAAGCACATCTCAATTGAACTTCTATAAATTATGTAACAAAAACAAGGTTCTACATTTAGGCAAGAAAACCCAAATGGGACCTAGATGGGACCTGGCTCAACAGTAGCAACTGCGAGAGAGATATTGGGAGTCCTAGTGGACAATCACTTAAATATGAGCCAGCAATGTACTGCAGCTGCTAAAAAAAGCCAATGCAGTCCTAGGCTGCATCAACAGAGGGATGGAATCAAGATCTGGTACCACTTTATAATGCCTTGGCAAGACCACACTTGGAATATTGCATCCAGTTTTGATTGCCACAATATAAAAAAAGATCTTGAGATGCTAGAAAAAGCGCAGAGAAGACCAACAAAAGCAATTAGGGAACTGGAGGCTAAACTATATGAAGAAATTCAGTATGTCTAGTTTAATGAAAAGAAGGACTCTATTATTCTGTCAATTCATCACAATGGGGTAGGTTTTCAGCATCTATAGCACATATAAACTTAAAGCAAACATTTCTTGCTTTTCCATCTCTGCCCTTAGCATAACATAATTTGTATGCTTTCCATACAAAGCATGAAACTTGTATAATAAAAAACAAGTAATAAGTAGAACTTTCTACAGTTCTGAATAGAGACAAACCTGTTAAAAGTTGATGGAAATACCAGAAAGTTCCCCCATCTCTTCCAGGAAATCTGAATAAAAACACTTGTCGCTTTGAAATAATTCTTGTGGTAATAGTAATCTTATTTTAAAGCCATCTTAAGAGTTTCATATAAACCAAAGGTGTGACCAGTTTGGAGGTTATTGTTCACAGGCGAGTTTATCACATCTGTCAAACCAGAAGAAAGGCCCTGCTGAATCAGCCCGAAGACCTACAGGTGAAACTCGAAAAATTAGAATATCGTGCAAAAGTTCATTTATTTCAGTAATGCAACTTAAAAGGTGAAACTAATATATGAGATGGACTCATTGCATGCAAAACAAGATAGGTCAAGCCATGATTTGTCATAATTGTGATGATTATGGCTTACAGCTCATGAAAACCCCAAATCCACAATCTCAGAAAATTAGAATATTGTGAAAAGGTGCAATATTCTAGGCTCAAAGTGTCCCACTCTAATCAGCTAATTAAGCCATAACACCTGCAAAGGGTTCCTGAGCCTTTAAATGGTCTCTCAGTCTGGTTCAGTAGGAATCACAATCATGGGAAAGACTGCTGACCTGACAGTTGTGCAGAAAACCATCATTGACACCCTCCATGAGGAGGGAAAGCCTCAAAAGAAGTTTAATTGCAAAAGAAGTTGGATGTTCCCAAAGTGCTGTAATAGAAAGTTATGTGGAAGGGAAAAGTGTGGAAGAAAAAGGTGCACAAGCAGCAGGGATGACCGCAGCCTGGAGAGGATTGTCAGGAAAAGGCCAATAAAAGTGTTGGGGACTTTCAAAGGAGTGGACTGAGGCTGGAGTCAGTGCATCAAGAGCCACCACACACAGACAGATCCTGGACATGGGCTTCCCAATGTTGTCAGAAGTGTCTTACCTGGGCTAAAGAAAAACAGACCTGGTCTGTTGCTCAGTGGTCCAAAGTCCTCTTTTCTGATGAGAGCAACTTTTGCATCTCATTTGGAAACCAAGGATCCAGAGTCTGGAGGAAGAATGGAGAGGCACAGACTGCAAGATGCTTAAAGTCCAGTGTGAAGTTTCCACAGTCTGTGTTGATTTGGGAAGCCATGTCATCTGCTGGTGTGGGTCCACTGTGCTTCATTAAATCCAGGGTCAACACAGCCATCTACCAGGAGATTTTGGGGCACTTCATGCTTCCTTCCACAGACGAGCCTTATGGGAATGCTGACTTCATTTTCCAGCAGGACTTGGCACCTGCCCACACTGCCAAAAGCACCAAAACCTGGTTCAATGACTGTGGGATTACTGTGCTTGATTGGCCAGCAAACTCGCCTGACCTGAACCCCATAGAAAATCTATGGGGCATTGCCAAGAGAAAGATGAGAGACATGAGACCGAACAATGCAGAAGAGCTGAAGGCCACTATTGAAGCATCCTGGTCTTCCATAACACCTCAGCAGTGCCACAGGCTGATAGCTTCCATGCCACGCCACATTGAGGCAGTAATTGCTAATTGGGCCCAAACCCAAACCTGAGTACATGAGTACATATGCATGCTTATTCTTTTCAGAGGTCTGATATTGTTCTATGTACAATCCTTGTTTTATTGATTGCATGTAATATTCTAATTTTCTGAGATTGTGGATTTGGGGTTTTCATGAGCTGTAAGCCATAATCATCACAATTATGACAAATCACGGCTTGAACTATCTTGTTTGGCATCTAATGAGTCTATCTCATATATTAGTTTCACCTTTTAAGTTGCATTATGGAAATAAATGAACTTTTGCACGATATTCTAATTTTTCGAGTTTTACCTGTATTTAACCCAGTATCCTGTTTCCATACTGGCCCACCAGAGGCCTACGATGTCTACCAGCAGGACATATTATATACAATAGTATTCTCCCAAGGGAGTTTGCAGCAATTATGCTAAAAAACGTATTGTCTCAAAGGTCAGGAGTAATATAGCTATTATGACTAGCTGCCATTGATAAATTTATCCTCCATGAATCTTTCACCAAATCATTATTTCTACTTCTGTAAATAATCATTATTTCTACTTCTTATTTTAATACTAAGAACTTAGTATACTTATTTATTATGAGGTAAAACAGTTGCTGTTCTCAACTGCTCATCTTCAAACCAGCTCCTTGTGTGGGAAAGGAGAGAAAAATTATCTTTAGCCCCCCCCCTCCCAAATTCCCTCTTGTACTCTGTTCTCTTCTGACCACAACTGCTAAAACCAGCACTATTTCTTGCCATTTTAAAACTGTGTTAATAATCATGTCACCGTTAAAAATAAAAGAAAACCCTCAATTGTGTACCCACTTAGCAGTCCCAAACCTTCAAAAGAAGGGAAGCTACTCCCAAAATTATTCATCTATGTCTAAGAGCTTTTGTAACAGAGTATTAAATCATACCCAAATCATTCTGATTTTCTAGTAGTACAGGAAGTTCTCAGCTTACAAGCATTTATTTGTTTAGTGACTGTTCAAAGTTACAAAGGCACTGAAAAAAGAGACTATTTTTAAAGTCTATTTTTCAGACTTACGATCTTGCAGCATCCCCATGGTCATATGATCAAAATTTGGCAAATGGTATATACCCCTGGAGCTACATCTGGCCCCTGACCTGCGTTCCTTCCGTCGTGATCTAAAGACTTGGCTGTTTTCACAGGCCGGCCTGGATTGAGCGGGGTTGGGGATTTTAACATTGGGATATTTTAAAATTTTGTAACTATTTGGATTGGTAAATTTCGGAATAATTTTATATATTGTATATATATTTTGTGTAACCTTGAGTCCCCGGAGATGGGGCAGCATATAAATCCAAATAATAAAATAAAATAACTAAATATATATATATATTTGATGGTTGCAGTGTCCAGAGATCACGTGATCATCTTTTGCAATCTTCTGACAAGCAGTCTATGGAGAAGTCAGATTTACTTAATAACTGTGTTAGTAACTTAACAACTGCACTGAGTCACTTAACTGTGGCAAAAGATAGTAAAAACGAGGAAAACTCATTTAACATCTATCTCATTTAGCTATAGAAATTTTAGCCTCAATTGTGGGCGAGGTCTACCCATCAGAAGTCATATTCATGGAAACTTCTTTTCTTAGAACATAAGCGCTGCTGTGGCGCAGTGGTTAGAATGCAGTATTGCAGGCTAATTCTGCTGACTGCCGACTGCCAGCATTTCAGCAGTTTGAATCTCACCAGATTCAAGGTTGACTCAGCCTTCCATCCTTCCCAGGTTGGTAAAATGAGGACCCAGATGGTTGGGGCAATATGCTGATCTGTAAATTGCTTAGACAGGGCAAAGCACTGTGAAGCGGTATATAAGTCTAAGCGCTATTGCTATAACAAATCAGAAGAGTATATGAGACTTTGCATATGAGAAGGGAAGTGAGTGACAAGAACATTTTACAGCATATCTCTAGAAAACCAAAATGTGTAGCAAGTACCTGATGAGTTTAAATGTTCAGATTTGGGGGGTGGAGTGCTGTTTTACACAGTCAATCTACTAGGATCTCCTGATTCATCCTTTTAGCAAACAAGGCATTTTCCAACTTCTTTACTGCACTTTACCACACCCTACAATGAAAAAGCATCCTAACCATCTTCCTTCAGGGCTTCCAGGTGAAAGGAGAACCCTGATGATTACACAATACACACACACACACAATACCAGTATTCTTTCTTGAAATAGACTCTAGTCTTTGACTGTTGGATTTAAGATAATGAGGGAAGTATTCTTGCTTTGGCTCATAATTAATGGGAGTTGGAAATAAAACAAATTAGAAAGAAAATGACTTTTGAGTGAGAAAGCCTAAACATACACCACCATCCCTAAGGTGCTGCTGTTAAGTAAAAGCTGTTGGTTAAAATAATCATACCCCAAAAAATTATTATCCACATTTTTGGTTTTGATTGTAAATGCTGTATTTCTTTGGGGCTAACTTACACATCAGTTCAGGAGAGAACTGATAGAATCAAACATCCTTCTATTTCTGCTGGCCATTGACATAAGGGAGCCTGTCCTTTTTGCAGCTGCCACAGAGCAATCTTTCTAACCTTGGTGATTTCAGATGTGTAGCCTTCGATTCCCAGAATTCCCCAGCCAGCATAATTATAGCCAAGAATTTCAGGAATTGAATTTTGGGTTTGAGAGAATGAACTAAGTATTCTTGCTTTGGCTCATAATCAGGGGTGGGATCCGACAGGGTTAACTACCAGTTTGTGGTGTTTTACGATGTTTGGTGATTTACAATGTGCTTCCCTGCATGCCTGCGCCTGTAAATCTTCGCAGCAGTGTTTGAAACAACATTTTGTTCCTGCTTTTCCACCGCAGCTGTGCCTTGCACAGCAGCTGAAGTTGAAAAAGCAGGAAATAAAGATCAGGTAAGAGCCCAAGCGGGCAGGTGGGCCAAAACAGCAGCAGACATAGAACCAGTTCTATGTCTGCTGCTCTTCACAACTACCGGTTCTACAGAGCCGGACAGAACTGGTAGAAACCCACCCCTGCTCATAATTAATGCTCATGCTGGCTCAGGAATTCTGGGAGTTGAAGTCTACAAGTCATAAAGGGGCCATCGTTCCCTACCTCTGGCCTAAAGAGAGGGCATTGAGGAAGGCTAGGGCATAGAGGTTGGATATTTTGCTTGCACAGGGCCAAGATAATCCTATAGGGGAATCTGACACGTCGATTTGCAATGTTTACAGAAAATCCTCTTGTTCCCAATATTTACGGGGAATCCTAATGTTCACTGAGTCAAAACTGCAATGCTGAAGCATTAAAAAAAAGAGTCCATAGATCTGGGGAAATTGCAGTAAATTTTATGTTTAAAAAAAATTGCAAGCAGAAGAAAAGAATCAACGCATGTCGACTTGCACATGATAAGCAGGGAAAAGGAGTACAGAATTGGCCCTCAGCAAAACTGTATTTCAAGCCCTCTCTCAAATGGGCTGAAAAGCAAAAAGTCCAGATGACATGGGGTCGAAACCAGTAAAGTCTCTACCTTGAAAGGTTTCAAACAGCAACACACACACACACACACACACACACACCTCTTATCCATCCACATTTTGTTCAATGGGAAGACTAAACTAAAATTTCCCCCACCAGCAAGCATTTTTCACATACTTTTTTCAGCCCCAGAGGGGGAGTGGAAACGATGTGATGCCACCACTGAAGAGGACAAGACCTATTTGGGTAGCAGGATTATGTCCACAAGTCTAACATAGCTACTTAAGAGTTTAACTCAACAACATTTTTTTTTAAATCATACCACTAAAAAATAGTCACATACTTTAGTGATCACGGGGTCTGCAACCCTCTGGAAAAGGGCTTGGAAGTATTCTGGTGTTTTCTGATATTTCAGCAGGTTTTTGCTGGTTGTTTTTGTTGTTGTTTTCTGGTTTCCAGCTCACATTGTCTAGGTCTAGGACAGCATTTCTAAATTCTACCAAGCATTCCATATACGTTCCTTTTACGTCTGCTATTCTTTTTTAAAGGTTACACATTCTTGTAAAACGATTTATCAATCTTTGTGGTGCACCAGTACACCTACTTTTGAGCTCACAAAATTGAATTCCCTGTTCTGTTAAAAACCAAGTAACATATTTGTCAATCAACTGTGTTAAGAATGGGTAACACAGTAAATGCATAATTCTCTTGATGAAACTTGTCAGCCAGCTCTGCCCTTATGCAAGATGCTCTATTGTTCTCATCACTCCCCAATCAGCTGGCATTCTGCCATCAAGAACAGCTTTCTTTACTAGTTTGATTTGGACATCTTTCCCTTCTCCAGATTTCACTCTTTTTTTCTTCCGCTTATTTTAACCTGCTACAGCTTCTCTTTTAGGTATCACCTTACGCAAACAGCTGCAATCAAAGAATCCTTATAAATTTATAAAGACTCTTGTAGTTAAAAGATTTTATTGGTGGTGATGAGGGGGAAAAAACCTGGCCAGCAGTCTACAGGTAGAAAGTAATTTTTACAACTGTGTTTGTCACGGAAGAACAACATTTGACAAGGGAAGGATGGAAAATCCAGTTGGCACACTTGTTTTGGTAGCTGTTGCCGTTTCACTTGGACACTATATGAGGGATCAACTCCAATGTCCCCTCTCACCAGCACCACCATATCCAGCCGGTTCTGCTTTGGCATGCAAGAATGAGCAACTATCACAAGTACCTTTCTTGTCAGTTCTCTTTTAAACAAGACCAACAAACTGTCACCATTTAAAAAAACACTGACAACAAAGAAATATAGCATATGGAGTTGGAGCTAAACTGTCAATCGTTCTCTCATTGCATGCACTTGCCTCCACACTCTATAGCCCATGTGTTAGGCAGCTGGTTTCTATGTTCACAGGAGACAGAATAAATTCAGTGTTCTGCTCAACAGCCTCTGCAAGCATTTAATGATAACTGTGCAGGAAGTGGCGAGATGGCCAGCAAGAACGAAGGATCTTTGGCATGCTTTGAATTGCTCACTTGTTGCTTACAGAAACATTCTGCACTGACACTACATCTGTTTAATGCGATTTGCTTATTAGCATGATATGTGGATGGAGTGAAGAAATAATGAGCAGATTGTTCTACTGCAGAACATCAGAGTTTCAAAGCATGGCTTCTTGTTAGCTAACTCATTGCAAACTGTCCTTTCCTGTGTGGTAAGAACCAGAATATCTGGTTTTCTTGTGGTTTCCTCACTTATTCCTGGTTGATTTTTGTGCCTCAGCCAAGCCTTTAGCCAACTCACACAAAGGCAAGACAAAAGTACCTTACATTACATTACAGTCTATAGTCAAATGATACACTCTTTTAGCAAATGGGCATTTAGTGAGAGCAATCATTCCCAAATCAATCCTCTTCAGAAGTGCTGGACTATCATTACTAACCATAAACTGAGACTTGTGACTGATGGAATCTAACTTATCTAAAAGTTCCAAATATTTGCTTGATGCCATAAGCAACCTGCAGCAAGCAACTCTTTCCTTCCCAGACTGTCATTCCTACAATGATAATAAGCAATAGGCATTGGTAATACAGATGGCATCCATTCCCCACCTGTCCATACCACTATGAAAAATAGGAAAAGTATTAGGGAAGGAATGATGTAATGACAGAAAGATGAAATAGTTGCATATAATATGTCTGTGCTCCCCCTGCCCCTGCAAATGATCCCACTGATATTCCACATTATTTATCTCTTCAGGGATGAATTTGAAGACAAAGGGAATATAATCTACTGTAATTAAGAGGATCAAATTTATGAATCAAAGCATGCTTACTTGGGGCAATGTTCTTTAAGCACATACAAATTAGCAGATTTTTACCAAACAGGCCTGTACCTAGCATTTGAAACTGGATTTTAAAAAGCAGTGGAAAAATGCAAGCCACAAAAAATAATGCTTATGCTATATGGATGAAGTGTGGAAAAGGACAAAATACAAGGCTCTCAAGCACAGCGCACAATCCAAGAAATCTTAACTTTACAAAAAAACTGGGATAACTTAATAAGGAAAGTGCCAAAGTAATCATAAACAACAGTTAACATACTTGTATATTTCACGCTAAAGGTAGTTTTGATGGTAATGTAGGATCGATCAGTGCAGTGTAATACTCAAGGTATTACATTATAGAATATTCAGAATATTCAAATCCCGATCTGATGACCCCTATCAAGTTGGGCAGCCCCTCTCCCTCCCTTCCACAAACATGCATACTCATCATTAAGGAAAGGCATATAAAGGATATAAAAAGCAATCGAAATAGTAAATAAACTGGAGCATTAGTTGTAAATATGTTCAGAGTACTGATGATAACTGGTGAATAATATAACCTTTCCCCCCAAAACGTCTTCTTTAAATGAGATCAGATGAAAAGCCATGATGAAAGTGAGTTTCTGAGAGGAAAAAACAACCACCACCCAAAAAGGGTCAGTAAACTGTCAAGCAAAACACCCTTAGAATAGGAATTTAGACTAGCTGGACTTGGTTGTCTATTTAAAAAGGACCAGAGCATATTTGTGCATCTTTACTAGTGTGCTCAGCTTTTCATCTGAAATCACACCAGGCCTGCAAGCTTATCTCTACAACCTTGAAATCTGTAAACTGACATTCTTAGGATTCTGATGAGAAGGCTCTGAAAGGAACACCAACTGCCTTGGGGCTATTTGCATGCTCTGTGCTTAGGTTTCGCGCACACATTCAAACGCCAAAATCATTTCATTTTTATTCCATATCTGGTTTTTCCATTACTGCCTTCCCCGAAGCTACTTTAGCAGACACATACATAGTGGTATCATCGCACACTTGCAAAGAATCAACATTCAGATGTAAGATCAAAACCCTTTGGAAGATGCAGTGTGGGCCAGAATGGAGCAATTGGCAGCGGGGGAGTAGTTTACACAACTGAAACTGTTAAAGGTGCAAGTAAAAGCTTGCGCTGAAGTAACAAAAGGCCAGTGCGTGCATGCTGTGATACTTCATGATGTCACACTACTCCCTACCCAGCACATACAGTTTTCTATGTGCAAATAGATTTTCCCCATCTCTCAGACTGAATATGAAACACAAGATTCTAAGAAAATTCCCCTGTAAACAGATCAGATGATTTTCTCAGCATCTCAAGCAAGAAGTCTTCCCAGTTAAAAGATTCAAGTAACCAACAAGTGAAAGATATCAGACATCAAATCTAGAAATCTTTCAAAGGAGGTTATTTAAGTCCAGGAATTTCTCTAATATAGGTAGTCCTCAACTTATGACCACAATTTATGTTGTGAAGAGACATTTGCTAAGTGAGTTTTGCCCTGTTTTGCCACCTTTCCTGCCACCATTGTTAAGTGAATCATGGCAGTTGTTAAATTAGTAACCTGGTTGTTAAGTGAATCTGGCTTCCCCATTTTAAGTCTGCTTATCAGAAGGTCCCAAAAGGGGATCATGTGACTCCCGGACACTGCAACCGTCATAAATGTGAGTCAGTTGCCAAGCATTTAAATTCTGATCACGGGACCGTGGGGATGGTCATGTGCCGTAAGTGTGAAAAACGGTCTTAAGTCACTTTTTTCAGTGCTGTTGTAACTTTGAACAGTCACTACAACACGAACGGTCGTAAATCGGGGACTATCTGTACAAAACCGAGAAATAAGCCTATAAGCAAAATCTTCTCTGAGTATAAAACTACATCATCATCATCATCCCTCTGCTTGTACCCACTCTGGGAAAAGAATAGCTGCCAAAAATTCTTTAACATTGGCAGCAGCATTCCTTCAGCATTCATAATACCTTCCCCACTTTCAAATTTCTGACTAGTAAATTACCCTGCATGTTTTCACCTAGGAGGATGGTCTTCTGGAACAGTGGTGGCTAACCTTTTGGGGCTCTTGTGCCAAAAATTGTCACCCAGAAGGCAATGCATGCCCCTCCCACACCCCTTGTGCATGCGCGTGCAATCCCCCCACGCCGCCCCCTTACCTGCACTGCGTCTCACAGCTGATTTTCGGCCAGTTTGAGGCCTTTTTCAGCCTCCCAAAGGCTTGAAAAAAGCCTCTGCAGGCTTTGCAGGCCGAATAATAGGTCGGTTTTGTCACTTCTGGTATTACAGGAAGTGACGAAACAGGCCTATTCGGCCTGCAGAGGCTTTTTTCAAGCCTCTGGGAGGCCAAAACAGGCCTCAAACCAGCCAAAAATCAGCTGTGAGGCACACACATGCACAGTGAGGGAAGTTTGCCTGCGGCTCAAGTGCCAGCACAAATGGCTCTGCGTGCCACCTGTGACACGTGTGCCATAGGTTCGCCATCACGGTTCTAGAAGAAATGGTTGAACTTCACCAGCACGGTGTATAGCAGAATAAATTCTCTGCTATTCATCAAGGCAGCCAATTTATTTTTTTTGGTTTTTTTCCCTCAGGCTGCTTGTACAAGCCTGGAAAAAGATGCGGCTGCTATAAGGAGCTGACCTATTACAATTAGAGAAGGCACGTCTTGTTTTCAGGCTTCTTCAGTAACCTGGAGAAAGACCAGCTGCTTTCGTAAAAAGCAGCTTTGGTGGCTCAGGCTGTAAATGCCTGCTCTTAAGATCCAGCTGTCTACAACTACTGTAGGCTCGAATCCCACCAGGCTCAAGGTTGACTCAGCCTTCCATCCTCTCGGGGTAGGTAAATTGAGGACCCAAGATTGTTGGGGGCAATTAGCTGACCTTGTAAAAATGCCGCTTAGTAATAAGCAGGCATATACAATGGAATGAAGGCTATTGCTGAGCACATTGGATTGTGCCAAAATTGTGAGCAGCCTGAGTCTTCGGAGAAGGGCGGCATATAAATGTAATTAAAAAAAAAAATAGAGAGGTGCTATGTTTAAAGAAAGTTCAAAAGGCTACTTTTCCAAATCATTTTCGTAAAGTGTGCACAGCCCTACTTTACAGGTTTTCCTCTAGCTCCAGTACGGCCAAACCATGATCAGATTAAAAGATCTCTAAAAATCCTCTAAAAATACCAAAGCCAGCAGGAACGGGACGGAAAAATCAATGTTCTCTGTTACAGACATAGCAAGATCCTTCACTTCTGGGCCTACTCCTCCCTATGAAGTCTGAAACAAATCTCTAAAACTAAGTATTCCAAAGCAAAGAGACCATTCATTTAATAACATGTAAGGGAAAAAAAGGATGAAAAGCAATATGAAAAGAGATAAATAGCTGTGCATCAGACAACCTACAGTGTGATAAGAATCCCATGTGAAGTTTACTTTAGTTTAGTTTTATTGGACTTATATGCCGCCCTCTCTCCCTAGGGACTCAGGGAGGCTTACAATAAAAAACAGCAATACAATTAATTAAAGCATACAGAACCCCCTATTACCATATTTTTCAGAATATAAGACACTCCGAAGTATAAGGCATATCTAGCTTTTGGGGAGGAAAACAAGAAAAAAAAATCTGCCTCTGCCTGCCAGCAATTTGCCTCCTTGCAGCAAACAGCCTGGTCAGCTTCAGCACAGCCTGATTAGCATAAGCAGCTGATTGTCGGTTGGATCGGCCTCCCAACAATTAGATGTTTCAGGCTGCAGGGATTGCCATTGCCTATTGCTGTCTCTGTGTGCCCCGATTTTGGCCTTCACGTGCCCCATTTTCTGCCCGTTCCAATCCCTGCTGCCCAGAACTGGCCAAAATTGGGCGCGCACAGGCCAAAAACGGGATGTGCAGAGACAACAATGGCAATCCCTGCAGTGTGAAACAGCTGATCGTCAGGAAGCCGATCCAACTGACAATCAGCTGCTTGTGCTAATCAGGCTGTACTGAAGCTGAAACTGGCTGTTTGCTGCAAGAAGGGATTTCGGCAACATTTGCTGTGTAAGAGGCACTGACATTTCCACCCACTGGGCGGGGGAGTGCATCTTACACACCAAAAAATACAGTAAATGCTAATTTGTTCAAACTCAGTTCTCTAGAATTGATGTAATAACCAAAATTAAATTCTTGGAAGCAGGATGGCAATGCTGAGTAATTCAAGAGCAGAACATGCACAACAATTCCCACTGTAGAATTCCCACTGAAATGAAAAGGAGCAACCAAAGGACATATTTTAATTCTTTGGTTGTTCCCACGCACTACAACGCAGCAGCCTATAGAAAAATTTCACAATAGTCTGTGACCTTGAATATATCCTGCTCAATATTAAGACAGAAAGTCAGTTGAAAAAGATGAGCAAGGTTGCATATCTACTTTATATCTGCTGTTAACAGCACCATCTTCAGAACATAACATTATATGTGAAGAAGGACTTATTTCTTTGAAAGACATCAACAATGTAACTGGTTCGATATTGCAGCACTTTATGAAAACGCATGTTAAAACCTGCGTCCACAACCTCACCCATTCCATTTTAGGTTGGCAGTGTCTTTGTAAATGGGGCTGGTAAACCATCAACCACAAACCAGGACACAAATGGTACTTGAAAATCTACACAATGAAGAAGTATTCCAGCTAGTAGAGAGAAGGAACCTGATATATCCCAGTCTCCTTCCTCATTGCAAAAACTGAGTGGTTTTTGAAAAGTACTTTTTCTAAGTAAGTTGATAACAGTTTTGTCAGATGCATGCAAGTATTGTACATTTTATCCTGGCCGAAAGTTGGTAATCCCCAAAAGGACCTCGCTCTGCTACTTGCACGGTTAACAGATTTCTCCACCTTCTCATTAATGGCCTGTTAATGTATGGGCAAAGCCTCTGAGACAATTTAATATAGTATCATGATGGAAAGATACCACTGCATCCCGAAGCAAGAATATATAGCAAATGTAGAGTGCCTACCCTAATCAGGAGTACAAAATAATGTTTAATGATGCACATTTTCTCGTTCTAAGGTTTGGGAATCCAGTGCAGCTTCTCACTGGCTTTCATGATCAGAAGACCTGGTTGTTCGACCAACCCGGGCTGTGACCCTTCTGTGGGGGGGATGGGTTTTAAACTATTTTAAGTATTGTAAATTTCGTTTTTGTATTTTTGGGCTTGTGAATTGGTTTAATCTCTTTTAATTATTTATTGTTGTTGCTTTTAGTTGGGAGCCGCCACGAGTCTTCAGAGATGGGACAGCATACAAGTCCAATAAATAAATTTGCAGTTTTAATGAAGCATCCAGCCACTCCATGGTGGTGGCAGCTGAATGCTTGGGTTTTTTGGTTACTTGGTAACTTCCAAGTGAAAACTATCTATTTTGTTGCTTTGATTTTATAAAAGCCACCTTATTCTAAACTAGAACTCGTCGGTGTCAGCTGCCTTGTGACTCACTACATTTTTCCTTATGTTTCAACATTTTTGGTACTCATTGTGCCTCCCGGAACCAATTAACGATGAATACTGAGGTAACTGTGTTTGATAGCTGACATACAGATCAGGAATCAAATATGACATAAATAAGGCAGGTTCAACTATTTATTTATTAAAGAAATTTATATAGCTGCCCAACTCACACATAGGTGACTCGAGGCAGTTTACAATAGTTAAAAATCCATAACATAAAAAAACCAATGACAAAATCACATTTTATGTCTTTTGAAAAAGACAACTGAAGGCCAATTGTACCTCTGGGGGAATGACGTTCTATAGAAAAGGGGCCACCACCAAGAAGGGCTTATCTCATAATGACTAATTTCTACTATTAAATATATCTTCCCCTCCAGCAGCACCACTAGCATACAAAACATTCTTGTGCATAAACATCTTTAAAATACAGATAGTTCTGTTTACAACCATTTGCTTAGTGGCCATTCAAGTTGCAAGGCATTGAAAACAAATACTTTTCTGAACGATTTTCATGCTTATGACTGTTGCAGCATCTCCATGGTCATGTGATCAAAATTTGGGCACCTGGCATGCACTGTCCCAGGATCTTGGGGGTCACCATTTGTAATATTCCCAGCTGGCTCCAAACAAGCAAAGCAAATGGGGAAGCCACATTCAGTTAACAACTGCAGTGATTTGCTTAACAATTGTGGCAGAAAAGGTTGTAAAATGGGGCAAAACTTACCTAACAACCACCTTGCTTAGCAACAGCAATTTAGGGCGAATTGTGGTTGTAAGTTGAGGACTACTTGTATTCTGAGGTCAGTAAAATGAGGACCCGGATTGTTGGGGCAATATGCTGACTCTGTAAACCGCTTAGAGAGAGCTGTAAAGCTCTGTGAAGCGGCATATAAGTCTAAGTACTATTTTGCTAATGCTATTCCATCATAAAGTCAATTTTGTTTACCTGGCAGCTAGTATTTCCCTTGTGGTGCCTATTTTTTTCAGTGCGTTGTACAGCCCTTTTCTTCTCCCGGCGCACACTAAATCCTTTTCTCCAAATATTGATATTTCTATCAACCTGAACAAGATGGTCCCACTTTACAACATAGGGTGATTTGTAAAATGTTGGGAGATTTTAAGTGCCTTAAATAAGAAAAGGTCACTCATTCAACCCAGCAGGAACTCAGAAAAATTCTTCTGAATTGGAAAGAGAGTTCTCAGAATTAGATGAGAAGATTTCTTGCTTCGTTTGTTTCAAACAGAATTATTTTGCCTATCAGAAAGAAGATACTAATCACAAGTATAAACTTTCTGCTGCTCCATAATGATCCATAATGATCGGGATATTAATGAAGACATGACGCAGAAGTACTCAATATCGTATATGCATTAGGCTAGGGATGAGGAAAAGAAATGGGAATGACCTGTGACCTTCCCTGGTGGCTTCCCCATTGATTTTCCTTCTTGGAAGCCAGGGAAGATCCCAAATATCTCCCTGCAATGTTATAATAAAGAGCCAGACTCTCAAGCATCCAGACTGTGATCACATAACTGCAGAGGTGCTGCAATGGCCGGAACTTAAGAGGGTTGGTCATTTGTCCATTTTTTCAGCATCACTGTATAGAACAAGTGGACGTAAAACTGAGGATTATCTGTGATTCTAACATGTAGTTCTTGCCACTCTTAGCAGCTGGAATGCCAACATCTCTGGTGATTTCCTGAGAAAAAGGAAACTACAGGTAGACTACAATTTATATTGCTAAGTGAGACATTCGTGAAGAGAGTTTTGCCCCATTTTACGACCTTTCCTGCCCCAGTTGTTAAGTGAATCACTGCAGTTGCTAAGTTAGTAACACGGTTGTTAAGTGAATACGGCTTCCCCATTGTCTTTGCTTGTTAGAAGGTCGCAAAAGTTGATGATGTGACTTTGGGACAATGCAACCATCATAAATATGAGTCAGCTGCCAAGCACCTCAATTTTGATCATGTGAACCTGGGAATGCTGCAACGGTTATAAATGTGAAAAACAGTCATCAGTCAGTTTTTTCACTGCGGTTGTAACTTTGAATAGTCACTAAATGAACTGTTGCAAGTATTATCAGAAAAAAGTACCTTCAGTTTGTAAACCGGAAGGGTCCAACCTCGGCAACTTTAAACTTGTGGACTTCAATTCCCAGAATTCCCTAGCCAGCCCATCTTGTGGAGTTGAAATCCACAAGTCTTAAAAAGTTGCCCAGGTTGCACACTCCTGCTGTAAACCAATCAGTTCCAAGCTGGAACTGGAACTGGAGAAAAAAGTACTCTGAAAAGTTGCACATGAAGATACTATAATGCCACTTAGAAAATGTAATTTCAAGATATTTCCTTAAAAGTGCACAAAGACAAACAGACTCTTTCAGATATAATTCAACTGTGTTAAGAACATCTTGAAAAGGCCCCACCGTTGCTTGACACTGTTTTCTCTGGGGTGGGGGTGGGGGGTGAGAGATCTTCTGTCACTCATTTTTGACTTAAGGAACAAAATGCAGCCTGGGTTAAAAAAAAAAAGCTAACTTTTGCCAATGGACATCTTCTGAATTTGCATTCTGAACCTGATGGATCATGTACAGCACAAGCCCTTCAAAGTTTAACAGAAGGAGAAGTAGGGGTCAATTTAGAAAATTCACTCTACATCTCAGTAAGTTAGAACAGTGCAAGAACCCCAAAGAATATTCAATCTGGATTAGAAATTAAAAGGGTAACTGCATTCTCATCTTTAGGCCACTTTTATTTAGCAGGTATCTAAGAAATGGTCCAGAGATGGGAAGAGCAAGATGGGAGACAGTTTTAAACCTACTACTTTATACTACTCACAATCCACATTTTCAAAAACAGGAATCATTGCCTTGCAGAAAATGTCTCATTCCTCCCCTACGATCAAGAAGTGCATAGTGCAATGGACACCTACGTTCCAACGTGAATGGCCCGATATGTCAAGTATGTTGCCAAGCACTTCAAGAACCTGTTTGGCCAGGCTTGTTCGGGGATCAAATATAAATATTTTTGAGTTACGTGATTCTGCCGCCCTGCAAAGGAGAAGCATGCTCAAGTGTTGCCAACCTAAATTTCATACATGCTGTCTCTTGAGCTACACTGCTTGTTACTCGTCAACAGGACTGCCCCCCTGAATCTCTTAAGCCTGCAGAGCTAAAACAGAAGTAGAAGGACATTCATTGAAATGTTTTGTCAAGCTAGAATTTGTCACAAGGTTGTTAGATGTAATTAGAGAACAAGTATTGTTTTGCAGACTTTTCATCTCCCTTTACTAAGGTGAGCTACAGCAAATCAGTTAAGCGCCCTTTAAACGATTAAAAAAAAGAATTAAAGACTAGTGAATAAAGACGTTTTTAAGCATCTCAAATGAGGGAAAATTAACTGCCAAGGACGATAAGAGAGAAGAGATAGATGGACTGCCTTTAAGAGGATATTCTAACCTAGGACTATGCAGCCAATCTGAAAAATGACCCTCTCCCTGGCATTCATCAGTCTAACTCTTGTCACAACCTAACCAAAGAATAGAGTCTAGGATGCTTATTTTAATGCAAAGGCAAATATATGTAGATGTGTCACCTCTACTGAGACCTTGGTTCAAAATCATTTAGGGCTTTAAAGGTCAGTACCAATGTGTTAAATAGGAATTGCTGCAGCACTGCAATTTGTTTTCTGAATGAGTACACAATACCCCAAGTGTGACCTTAGGCAGCTTTAGAAAAGACTAGACAATTTTGTCAACAATAGTTATTAGTCTTGCGAAGCTGAACAGAATGTCCTTGTGACGAGCAGTACTACTCTGGTTATCAGGTAACTGGATAAACAGAAGATACTTCTGCCTTACTTGGCTAACCATCACTGGAGGGGTGGGGGGGGAATTGAATTTGATGGAGTCTTAGTCTGATTCGAAAGTGCCTGCTTATGCTTTCTTAGTAAAAAGATGTCAAGTTTTGTACCCTGGGAAATAGTGCCCAGAAACTACAAGATGCACATATCTGTGTGCAGTCACATTTGAAAACAAGTCAGCAAAGTATGGAAAAAGAAATACCAGTGTCTCTGCATATACACAAAGTTTTGCATATTCCTTCACCAAACCATGTTCCTCTACAGCAGTATTTTTCAAATTTGGCAACCCTAAATGTGTGGACTTCAACTCCCAGAATTCCCCAACCAGCACAAGTCTTAAAAGTTCTAGAGCCATGATGGCGAACCTATGACACGTGTGCCACAAGTGGCACACAGAGCCATTTGTGCTGGCATGCGAGCCTCAGGCAAACTTACCTCACTATGCAAGCGTGCACCTCACAGCTGATTTTTTCGGTTGGTTTGAGGCCTTTTTCGGCCTCCCAAAGGCTTGAAAAAAGCCTCTGCAGGCTTTCAGGCCAAATACTAGGCCTGTTTCGTCACTTCCTGTAATACCGGAAATGACAACACAGGCCTATAATTCAGCCTGAAAAGCCTTGCAGAGGCTTTTTCCAAGCCTCCGGGAAGCCAAGAAGGCCTCAAACCAGCCGAAAAATCAGCTGTGAGGCGCAGTCAGGTAAGGGGGTGACGGGGAATTGCACACGCATGCGCAGCAGGCATGGGGAGGGGGCACGCATTGCATTCTGGGTGTTGGCATGTGAGTGTGTGCATGCTGGCGCGCGTGCAATTTTTGACACAGGAGCCCAAAAAGGTTAGCCACCACTGTTCTAGAGGAAGCAGATTAATGAGAAGTCGAAGTTATCTATCTTCTTTTTAGCCAATAGCTGTGCAATGAAGACCTCAGTAGTAGGCTTTGCTCTACTACATAATTCTGAGAAACATATGCAAAAAATTTCACTTGTAAAATTTCAGTTCCAAAATCACGGTTAATAAACTACTTAAAAGTTTTGAACTTGGTATTTGTTATATACTATAAGATGGAGAATCTTGCAAAGTTTTCATTTCTGTTGTGTACTTATTGCCTGTGAAAACTGTGTTTTTGAAGCTTACCTTTCATGAGAGGCCCACGATATGGTATCAATATAGACCACACAAGCGGTTAGCAGTTTATGAGATTCCTTATTTAAATCCCACTTTTACCCAAAGCTACCATTAGCTATAAAAAAACAAAGCAAAACTAGCATCTCTGTTGCAACAAACCAGGCATCCCATCCACAGGCAAATGTTTTATGGAACATCAAGAAAGGTATCGCTTTTTTCTTGCACTTAAAATTAAGCTTGTCCTACTTAATTGCTGGCTTTGCTTGTTTTACACTGTGCTGCCTTGATCTTATAACAAAGCTTATCAATGTGTGAAGCAACAAGGAGGTTGTTTTTGAGCTGGCTTGTCACACAACCTTATGTTGATTTAGGGCTGGGAGGGAGGGAGTGGCCCAAGGGCATCCAGTTGATTTTCATGCCTAAAGGGGTTTTCTTGCTTCTAATCTACCATTTTAGCTACTACATAATACTGTCTTCTGGTTTTGAGGTGGGGGTGTCAATTTTTTTGGCCAAAGGGCTAGATACAGATGAATATAAATCTTTACACTCAATGCAAACCTGAGATTATGTAGAAGATTATTATGACCTAATTAACTCTAAACAGGGCTTTATTAAAATGCTTGGTTCTATGCTGGCTGTTTGGGAAAATGAAAACACATGATTTCTATTCTTTCTATCGTAATGGAAAAATCACATTGAAAAGATACAGTCTGTTAAGCATGCTGTTTCTTTCACAACTATATCATTTCTTTCTATAGTGGCCCTTTTAAAGGAACAAATTACCTGATGGGTGTAATCTCTCAGTTACACGGTTCACAGAATGGATAATAGATTAAGTGAATCAGTAAATTGTCCCTGACAATAGTACTGTACGTTTATTTAGAAGAGGTTTGAAAAACTTGGCACCTGCCTCCCTCTCTCACCTTTGGGTTGTTCCAAAAACAAAACATGAATATGCTTAAACATAAATTTATACAAGTAATCCTTGATTTATAGCCACAATTGAGCCCCAAATTTCTGTTGCTAAATGAGACAGTTGTTAAGTGAATTTTGGCCCATTTTACTACCTTTCTTGCCACAGCTGTTCAGTGCTTCACTGCAGGTGTTAAGTGAGTAACATGGTTGTTAAGTGAATCTGATGTCAACTCATAAAACATTTTGTATACACTTTTTATAGTTGACAACAGAAAGAAGGGGGGAGTTTCAAAGAGCAGGTGGCAGGGTGGAATCGAAAGTACATTCCATTCATATTTTCTACAAACACTGATTAGATGGCTGAAGCTTCTGCCGGGCAAAAATCTAATTGGAGAGCATGATTGATGATTCTTGGCTATGGATGTTTTTCGTTGGATGATACACCCAGAGGAGTGGGGGCAAAAGCAGGATCAAGGGTGACAGTGAATTACGTATCTCAGAGTTGGCTACGCCCAGGTAAATGCCAGACGTAGAATGTTACCTTCAAATAAATCTTTTTTAGTTTTGGAAGTGCGGCTCGAGGCTCATGATTTAATTGGAGTAACTGCTGGAATTCTGACATCTGGTTTCCCCATTGACTTTGCTTGTCAAGTCGCAAAAAGTGTTCCCATGACCCAGACACTGACACATGACAGTTGCCAAGCATATGAATTTTGAACCGTGACTGTGGGTATGCTGCAACAGTCGTAAATGTGAAAAACAGTCATAAACCATTTTTAAAAGTGGTGCTATAACTTCAGTCACTAAATGAATGGCTGTATGTCATGGACTACCTATATTGAAGGATGTCATGAATGAATTCCTTCATTAGGATACATTTGTTTTCTTCTTTCTTCCTATCAAACTTTAATGATATTAGGAAGAATTTTGATAGATAAAACCAATCAGGGAAAGTAATATTCCACTGTGGGAATGTTGTTTCAACTATTTTTGAGTCTTTGGCAAAGATTGTCATGTTCAGCAGTATTAATATAGCAATAGCAATAGCACTTAGACTTATATACCGCTTCATAGTGCTTTACAGCCCCCTCTAAGCGGTTTACAGAGCCAACATATTGCCCCCAACAATCTGGGTCCACATTTTACCCACCTTGTCTGGGAAGGCTGAGTTAACCTTGAGCCTGCTGGGATTTGAACCACCAGATGGCAAGCAGCCGACAGTCTGCAGTACTCCACTCTAACCACTGCGCCACCATGGCTCATATCATTCATATTCTATTTAAGAAGCTCAGGCTGGACCAGTATTTTGGGACAGAAATAAAGGCAAATTTAAACTGAGAAATGCTTTCAATTTTTCCAATTGTAAGAGGAGAAGGCCTTGGAAGTTTGTGTGTACAAAACTTCATTAAGTCCCATCTTCCCATAAGCTGTTCCAACAAGAGGACATACTAAAAGCAATTGATCATGCACTGGAAGGAACTGCTGTCAGATGATCATACATGCTAAAAAGAGACACACTGGATTATAGCCCTGAAAGGGAATAGGACATGCTGTAAACAATCTTCCAAACATACATATTGATCACCCTTTTGCACACTGTCATCTCATTCCTGGCTCTCACCTGTGCATGTTTCCATTGGTGGTGAAGGACTGATCGCATACTGAGCATTTATAAGGCCTCTCCCCAGAATGCACTAGCATGTGGCGATCGAGGGAGCTTGCAGAGCTCAAAGATTTTCCACAGATGCTGCAGGAATGGTCTGTTCCTCCAGTGTCAGTGTTATGCTAAGGGAAGCAACAGATTTTTCTTTTGAGTTCTTCCTGTTCAGGATCAAGGACATACTAGTCAATTGCAACCATCATCGTTCTAAGGAGGGTCAATGCAACAGACTGAAGTTAGCATGATGTAATCATTCCAGTTATCACTCAGTGTAAAAATAAAACACATCGCAGGAAGCAGGGAGGAAAAAAAGGCAAAAATTGGGAGAAATATATGCATTTTTTTAACATCTTGAATTGATCACCATATAAAGCATCAATAAACAGTTTTTCTTCCTCTCTGGAATGCTGCATAAAGTCAACTAATTTCTGTTCTGAACCATGAAACATTCAGAAAAGTAACTGAGATGATGACCAAAAGGAAGAAGAATGAGCTATACCACATGCTTATATGGAATGCTTCTAACAGCCTTGAAAAAATGAGGTTTATGGGCCAATTCAAACTCTATGGGTTCATTCACATTAAGGTCTTGAGAGCACATCAGATATAACTGGTGTTCAATGCACTGTTTCGTGGCAGGTTTCCCTGGTATGTCCATCACAAATTGTAGATGGTTCCTACTCATCCCCCCACAAATCGCCAAAGAAAAAGACTTTTATCTGACATTTTAAAAACACTAATTCAAATGAAACTTTTTCTGTACATATATGTGTGTGTCACATGCATACATCTGCCCAGCTGGGCCAGCAGAGTCCCAAAAGGTCATTTCCTACAGCTGTCTAAAGGAGCAGCTTAAAATACAGAGCAGATTCCTTACGGCACTGCCAGGCAACACAATGCCTTCTATGAGATCTATTTTGCTATTCAACAATAGGAACTCCTGAAGAGATTCTTTTTAATCCTTCATGCTGTTACAATAAATGAATGTTCATTCATCTTCTTTGTTAGGGAGTTATGGGGAAATTATTAATGTCTCCTGCCGGCATCACACTCCGATTGCCCTGTACGATCCCACAGGCAGGGCCTCCTTGGGGTACCATCGACCAGACATTGCCGGCTGGCAGTGCCCAGGGGTAGGGCCTTCTCTGTGGGAGCACCCACCCTGTGGAATCAACTCCCCTTGGACCTTCGTTTGGCCTCTGATCTCCACTCCTTCTGCCATGACCTGAAGACCTGGTTATTTCAGCAGGCCGGCCTGGACTGAACCGGGGGTCTCTTCTTTTAAAATAATTTTAATTGTTTTGATATTTAATATTGGGCTTGTATCGTTTAATCATTTTTTAGGTAATTTATTGTATTGTATTTTATATTGTGAGCCGCCCTGAGTCCTTAGGGAGAGAGGGCGGCATACAAGTCTAATAAATTATTATTATTATTATTACCACTACTACTACTACTAACCTGCTACCATGTCCCATCCCAATTTTTCTTTCCTTTCTTCTAACTCATTTTTGTTGCTGATCATACAGTCAGCTAAATCACTGGACCTGTAGACCTAAATCAATGGACCTGTGTATTTTTATTCCCTTCTTTTCATTTTCCTTGCAGAAAAAAATGTATGCAGAAAAATGACATGTACGCTTCTGCACCAATGGCAAAGCATAGTATTGTCTGTTCTAAATCTGGGGAAATGCTGAGTATTTTGGAGTGATTGAGGAGACATTATTTACAAAAATTGGATTCCTCAACCAGCGGCTTCCCAAGTTTCAGTTTGCAAAAACAGGAAGGCAAAAAAGCAAAACTCTAACTTGGACTACCTGCTGGGGGCTTTGGCAAACCAAGTAGTCCTCGACTTATGACCACAATTGAGCCCAAAATATATAGTTAAATGAGACGTTTGTTAAGTGAGTTTTGCCCCATTTTATGACCTATCTTGCCACAGTTGTTAAGTGAATCACTACACTTGATATGTTAGTAACATGGCTGTTAAGTAAATCTGGCTTCCCCGTTGACTTTGCTCGTCAGAAGGTCACAAAAGGGGATCACTTGATCCTGGGACTCTGCAACCATCATATTAATATGATCCAGTTGCCAAAGGTCTGAAATGCGATCACATGACCATGGGGATACTGCAAAGGTCACAACTGTGAAAAACAGTCCTAAGTCTGTGCCGTTGTAACTTTGAACTGTCACTAAACGAACTGTTGTAAGTCAAGGACTACCTGTATAGCAGCCAATGCCCAAGGAATTAGGGTGTTTTGGAATAAAGCAAATAGCTATGATTGCTGGGACACAGCGTTCCCCTAAATCTTGGGAAGATTTGAAATAGATCCAAGCACACATATTCTTGAATACCAAACAAGTACATTTCAGCCCAACCCTAGTTGAAACTACAGCAGTTTTATGAAATTTCTGATCTGGCATTAACAGGGAAAGGAGGCAGCAGGAAAGAATGAAGCAACAGCAACAGAAACAGAGGAACAAAGACTGTGAAGCATAATTATCCTTTAAAATAAAAATGATTCACAGCTGGAAGACGGAGAGGCTTCTGGATACACATTGACAGCCAACCTAATTTTGGGTTTTGCACTGAGAAACTAGAATATGTTACTATAAATTTATCAATAGGTCTCCAGATTAAAAATATTATGTTGAAAAATTACCAACTTACCTGACGAATATGCATAGTCAGCTGATGTTGGGTAGTGCAGATCTTGTCACACAGAGGGCAGATGTAGGAAGACTTCTCATCTTTTGTTTCCTATTTTTTTAAAAAAAAAATATATATATACGTTTTCATAATGTTAAATTAAAAGCCAAGTTATCATTTTAAACATTTACGAAGAATATGTTACAGTGAGGTAACGATTATACTCCCTTGTATTCACATGCAGTGAATTCTTGCAGTGTTCACATGGGGAAATATTATTTAAAAAGGCATTTTAAAAATTACAGTTAAAGGAAAAAGACGGTTCTTTCAACCAAGAGTGTGGAAAGAGTCCCACCATCCCATCTAGAATTATGGAAGTGATTTGACCAACCAGATTATAAAAAGCTATGAAGGAGGAACATTAAGACCAGCATATATTTTTTTCCTCAACATGGATCCCAAAAGATCATTATAATCAGTTATCCTGTAGAGAAATCTCCTGGAAATTTTTCTGCCTTGTCTCTTCAATGACAATAATCAGGAACAACCTACAAAGTAGATTTTCAACTGGATTATTCTCTTCCTCCCCACAGAATCATTGCCAACTACTATTCTGATCATACAAATTTATAGTTCCTCTATGGTAAAATATTTATTGTATTTTTTTGTTGTTGTTGTTTATCTTGATTGTAAGTCATTTTAGAAGATTTTTACATTAAAAGAGACTATAAATAAAAGGTAATAGCAATAAATAAAGGACTATAGTTTCAAATATTAAAGTATTAATAGTCTTAGCCTTCATGTGGCTGTCTAATCCAGGGTCACCAACACAGGGCCCAGGGAACCAACTGTGCCTGCCAAACATCTCTCTTGATGATTGCTAGGCTCTTTACTTCATCCGATACTTCACATTTTAAATATATCTATTTTTAAATTAAACAAGTGAAATATGACATACTGCAAGGCAAAGTACTGCCTTCCTGTATCACCTTTACTTTCAGGAATGTCCTTGGGTCCAGAAACTTTCTTCAAAAATAAAAAATGATGGACAGCTGCAGTTCTCTGGCTTTGCTTGGAAATTTGCCTAGCTTCCCAGAAAATGCAACATCAATTTCAGAGGGTCAGAGGAAGAGAAAGGTAGATTGTATTCCTGATGCTACCCATTCCCTGAACAAACAAGCTTCTTGCTATACCCAAAATGCCAGATGCACACCCAACTAGAAAAAATGGAAACTCCTGCCATGTTTTTTAAAACTTACATATGCTGGAAATTTTCACAACTTCTTGATATTACAAAATGTACAACCTACGCTACTTGCCGCATGAAAGGTTGTAGAGTTATGAAATATTTCCAAATTAAGCATGACAGTCTATCTCAAGACTTCTCTAGGTAGATTATACCCCTTCTGTAGATTTCCTAGAACCTGATCAAGTGCAATGATAATCTTCGTTTCCCACATCTGTAGTAACAGAAATCGCCCCAAACTGAAAACAATAGAGAAAAAAGGGGAATTGTTGTATATTCTAATCTAAACCTTAAGAACGAAACAAATTATCTACAAGAATATGGGATGGAAAACACCCTCCAAAAGTATAGTAATATGTCATATGGGTGGGGAGGGAAATTAACAAAATTATAACTGTTCCGCTTTTTAGCTTTCCCGATTAAAATGTGACAACGATAAACACTTCTTTTTAAAAATGAAAAAAGGACCCATAGGATAAATGTTTATGGAGAGTCTCAATCACCCAGTTCATGGTTCGAAGAAGTTTCTTGTATGAGAAGCAAAACATTTTCAAAGGAGAAAAAAAAAGCAAGAAAGTCCAGTTGCCTTTTGCAAAAAGCACTTTAGGGACTCATAGGCTGCTCAATTAGAACCAGAAAATATATGTTTGCATCATTTCTGCATAACAAAGAACTATAGCAGCCTCACCAATGCTCAGCCACAGAGAAGTCCTAAGGAGAATTAGCCAACTGCTTCATTTTACTTTGTTATTGTTATTTACTGCTGCACACACACCCACATCCACAAATAAGACAATCCAGAATCAGAGTTGAAAAACAGAAACCTTCAACTGGTCCTGCTGTTTTGGGAGAAGCAGCAAAGAAAAAAGCTAGGGAACAGAATGATTCCTGATTAGTTATAGCAAAGGTCTCCAAACTTGGCAATTTTAAGACTTGTGGACTTCAACTCCCAGAATTCCACAAGTCTTAAAGTTGCCAAATTTGGGGACCCCTGAGTTATAGGTATGATGGGCACTGCTCAAGAAATCAAAACAATTTGCATCTATGCAGAACATCCTGATTCATTCATTGGTATTTTTCAAAATGCCTTTGGGATATTGAATCAAATACCAGTATTTCTGTCAAAGGACAGACTGGAAACAAGTTAATCATTTTCTCTTGCCCAACTGCTTGAAAGAGTCAATATACTATCCACTATTCTACCATATGTAGCACATCTAGTATTACTTTAACTTTTCCAGGTTCTGTCCACACTTTTTTTTAAAAAAAAGTCTAATCTGTCTCTAGCATTCTAAAATGAGCTGTCCAATCTTTCCTGATACATTATGAAAAAAAATACTGCAGTCATTTTAGTAGAATGTAATCCTAAATAATTTAAATTTGCTCCACATATATGTGTACATATACATTTCCATGAGTTTTAAATCTCTCAAAATACTAGTGGCATTTTAATTACTCTCCCGCTGCCTCTATTTTTTTTATTGTTCATCAGCCAGATGTTTAGACTGGATTTGTCATTTTTATTCACCAATCAAATTGTTCCCAAGAACCTGAGATAGGCAGGTATTGTTTGTATTAAAGATATTGTTGCAGGATATAAGTTGTTCCAAGTAAAGTTGCCTTTTGCAATGGACTGACAGTAATTCTGTCAATGTTGTAGGTGTTCAAGGCACACTCCAGATGTTTTGGGATTGCATACAAGATTGCACCTATTACTATTGGTTCTATCTTTGAAGATGCTTGTATTTCATGATTTTCTCCAGTTCTCTCTTATTCTGCTGGCTCCAGGTATTGCCACATCCACTATCCAGACTTTTTTTGCCTTTCTTATCAACAGTTGTTAACTCTGGGGTGACCCTCTGAATTCTAGAGCATTTTAGCTTCTTTCTGTTACTTTGTCTATTTTGTGGTCCCACCAGTGCTTTCAAGGCAAATGGTATTCCTTGGAGATATTCCAATGCACCAGTTTCAGTTTCTTTGCACAAGTGGTATTTGCTGTCTGTTGCTGTAGTCTCACCTCTGGCTTTATATGCATTCGTTCTTAAGCCTTGGTCTTGTGCAGACAGAATTAGCCCCTTCGTGTCTTTCATCACCAAATTCTGGTGTACTCTTGATAGTTCACTTAAAGAAAGTCCCAATATTCTCCTTTACACACTAGGTCTCTATGTCACATCTCTACAATTGCATAGCACTGTAAATGCTTGGGATCATGTAAGAGCACAAATGGAAGCACATGTATGAAATGCTTTAAAGCAATGTGTACAGAAGCTATGGAGGGCAGTTACATAATCTCAGGAAAAGATGTAGATGCTACAGATGTTACACCTTGCCCACGCACAGTCTACTCTAGAGCATTTTTGGCACAGATTTTTCTTTAATATTCCATTTATACTACTAGCCATTGCAATTTATATAGGGGTGTGCGTCACAAATTAACAAAACAGTTATTGAAATTCTTCTTTTTGCCTTTCTCTTAAAAAAATAAGTAAGTGTGACATGGTGGATAAGCACCCCATATTTTCCTGATGCATGCCTAAAGTAATGCAAACTTTATGTGCTCATAAGTTCCTATTAAAGCACTTGTTAGCAGATCCTATACCTATTACAAGTAGTCCTTGACTTATGACAATTGAGCCCAAAATTTATGTTGTTAACTGAGAAATTTGTTACGTGAGTTTTGCCCCATTTTACAACTTTTCTTGTCACATTTATTAACCAAATCACTGCAGTTTGTTAAATTAGTAACACAGTTGTTAAGTAAATCTGGTTTCCCGATTGATTTTGCTTGTCAGAAGGTTGCAAAAGGGGACCACATGATTCCAGGACACGGCAACCGTCATAAATGTGAGTCAAATATAAATCACCTGACCATGGGGATGCTGCAATGTGAAAAATGGTCATAAGTCACTTTTTTCAGTGCCGTTGTAACTTTGAACAGTCACTAAACAAATTGTTGTAAGTCAAGGACTACCTGTATCTGCTGAAGTTCTTCCCAAGGACCTTCAAACTGTAGCTGGTTCATGTGCAAATCTTTCTTCCTCCACACTAAATATTGTCTCAGCAGAACAAACATATGGGGAGCAAGTATGTATAGCTCCCTTGCTGAACGAAGCCCATCTATCCCTCTGTGCAATGCCATTAATTGTTTGGAAGCCTTGTTTTCTAACATCTGCCCCTTTGAAACAAGCAAATTACCCAAGAGTGATTATTAGTCACCTTGAAAGCAAAGAACAAGACGTACAAGGCAACTCGGTCAGAACTGATTAGGACAAAACTTCAGATTTAATATTAGCCCAAGTCCGTGCAACTACCAGGCCTGTGCTACCTTTGCTTTCAGCCCCCCCTGGTCCCAGCTGGTTGACATAAACCAAACAGGCTCAATATCCTGAAACAGGCCAGCTAGCTAAAAGGAAGAATCTGTTTGGATTCAGTTTACAATGTAATAGTTTTAATACAACTTCCTGTGTATGTGTGCATTTGGGATTTCTTAAGTTTGGCTGAAGAATTTGAACTGTGGGCAATAATGATTGTGCAGGCTGGAGTATTATTGATGGGGAGGGAACCTCTCAAACAAAGCACACAAAAAAAGCAGCCAATTCAATAAGAAATCTGATATGTCTTTATGCGTCCTCTGATACAGGTGGAAAAAGCACTCCTGGGAATTCTTGTTTTCTCACATCATGAAACCAATTATAAAGAGGGGAATAAGCATTTTGTGATTTTAAAGGACATACTCTCTGAATTGGATTAAGATCCTTCATCCTAACATGGATCTCTCTTACTAATAGGTGTCTTTGCAGATTTTACTCCACTCATCGGGTTCAGTGCTCATCTCTGTTTTAAGGCCAATGAGCCAGTGCTGTCCCGACATCATGGAGCACTGTTACTTTCCCACCAAAGTGCTACCTATTTATCTACTCGCAGTTGCATGTTTTTAGTTGCGAAGTTTAGCAGGAGGTGGAGCATGAAAAAAGAGCTCACCCCATCATGTGGCCCTCAGGGGTCTCAAACCTGGGCTGTCGGCTTTCTAGCTGACAAGCTCAGCATCTTAGCCACTGAGCCACCACACTGCCCTCTCTTACTAATAAAGGAATGAAAATTGCAATTCCCAGTTACAAAGTGATTTTTTACGTCCAACATGTAACTTCGAATCAAATGTTTCCTCCCGTAACAGTTAACACACACACACACACACACACACACACACACAAAAGCACATTAACCCACGAAATAACCTAGCATTCTGCAAACTGTATTCAAAATAAATCATCTGGTCCAGGATTTTATCTCCATTGGCAACCAAAATATTACAAGTAGGTCATGAAGCAACAGCTTTCCAGTGTAGTTATTGTATATTGCCTATGAATATGGAGATTTCTTTCCCTTGGGAGGACAGCCTCCTCCCAGTAAAGTGGAGCAATACAGTTCAAGAGCACAAGACTGGAATCAAACTGCCCCCCCCCCAAATCTTTCAACTTGTGTCAGACACTCAGAATGCTATGTTTAAACTTCAACACAATCTTTAAAATGTTGTGCTCTCTCAATGCAGCGGGAATTGCCATCAGATAGTCTACATCTGCCTATCTACAGCAGCTTTGTGGTAAGGATCTCTAGCAAATAAAATAATGACTGAGACTCATCTGCTTATACTATTCTAGGTACTCCAGTCCAAACAGCAAACCTACTTAAATGTCAATTTCTATTTTGATTAATAGGAAAGTCACTCATAGCCCCTCTTCATTATTTACTTGTTTATTTATTACAGTGCAAGTATTTATGTTAATCCAGTCGCATTTACTGTCTTGATCCAATGCCCAGTGAAAGGGTTGGTGTGATTAAAGGGCCAGTGGCTCTAAGTAAAGTTCACACCAACATCCAATTTCTTCCAGCTTGTCCAACAAAGTGCTACACAAAGGACCAAAGGGAAGGAAATATAGTCAAGCCCAATGGTTCTAGCACACATATCTCAAACCTTGGCAGACTTGGTAAAAAATTAGGGTATTGTGGCCTGTTGGCTGCAGCAGAACCAGACATGGAGCAGGGGGAGGGGGAGCCTGGGCCAGCTTTGGAAGGTTCTGATGAGGAACCAGAAGCAGAAGTAGATACAGTCCGGGGCTTTCTGTCCGCCCCCAGGTGGAGAGGCAGCTGTCTTCAGGGCCTGAGCTGAGTGAGGAGGAGAAACAGATGGGGCCCATCCCAGATGCGCATATGCGAGGAGAGGAGAGGAGAGGAGAGGAGAGGAGAGGAACGGAAGGATATAAGCCAGCTGTCAGGGAAAAGAATTCATTGATGCCAGCCATCCCCACCCTGGCTGGGAAAAGACCCTGGCTGGGAAAAGACTAATTATTTTTGGTTTTGTCTATCCAACATGAATAAAGGCTGTTCGTGACCTGTTTTAAGAAACAAAGGGGTTGTTTTACTCGTGAGTAAGTGGTTTCTCATTGCTTGCGTAGGCTGGGTTAGAACAGGTATAATGTTCAGGAAAACACTACTTCCTCTGCAAAAGCCTTGTATCACTAGTTTCTCCATGTAGTTTTTTCCACTAGTTTCTGCTAACATCCTGCACAAAGAAATGTGGTCCAAGCAGGGTGCCATCACTTCCAGCCTTCATCTTGTACAATCTCTGACTGGGAGAAAACATGAATTATTTTGAAGCAGAGATGCCCTCACAAGGAGTTCCTGTAAATACAGCTGCCAAGGGCAGTTCCTGCTGTCTGTGGCAACTCCATACTTTTCCCAATTGATAGAGAAGTTTGGATTACAGCAAGGAGAACCACCCACATTAATAGTGAGGAGGAACTCTAGAAGAGAGGCCAAGTGAGCCTATGCTAAGATTGCATCTTCCCTATTGAAATTATTGTCATCCATCCAAATTCTAAGCATTAGCTGTGTCAGGCACAAAGGACAGGAATGGGACCATACATTAAGTTCCAATTAAGAAGATTTAAATGCTCAAGCTTATACACAAGAATCTAGTCAACTAAATTAGATAAAAGATAAGAATTAAGAGAATTCAAACGGGGACTGGACTTGGATAGCTTGTGGCAACATTACTACTTCAGGTTGATTCCTCTCTTGACTCCCCACTCTGCTTCTTCTTCTCTTAGATTTATGAAATTAGTGCTAACTAAGGCAACCAAAGAAGCAACTGACAGCTTCAACATTTTAACACTGCTTTTAGGTTCACTGCAGAATAGTTAGTAGTCTGATGCTGCAGGATCTAAAACATCTTGTGATACAATATTAGTTACACCCCAGCTTTAGGAAACTGGCAAGATGCCTTTGCCAAGTCACACTGATTTCTCAATCAATTTTCATTATGCTTCAAAGACTCCCTAAAAATTGCAGATTTTCTTCTTCTAAGCAGGCCAATTTATTCCTAATTTGTTTCTTGTTCTCATAGAACAGGGGTGGCGAACAAGTTCGACACAAAGAGCCAAAATTTTAAACTGTGAGAGTCAGAGAGCCACACCACGCAGTGACCTGCCAAAACAGACGAACACTCACACAAAAGCATATAATTTTAACAATAATATATTAAACACAGCGCTTTCCCATTCCGTTCAATAAAGAAGAAAGCATCTTCCCATTCTTCCAAAAATGTCCTGTGTTCATCTTCATATTTTCGTTTAGCTTTGCATTTTGCCATTTTGAGTGAGGGTAAAATCCTGCAGTGATGGTGAGGGTGTGCTGCGTCCTCCACACTAAGAACAAACGGCAAGATGTGGCACAACATGTGACACACGTGTCCCCCGCCGCTGGCCCATGCAGTTGTTTCCGAGGGATGGGAGACGGGATGACGCAGCCTGGGGGCGGACTACGCTGAAATCTCTCCTCAGAGGTCCCTCCTCAGAAGAAGCATAACAAAATCCAAACTTGGCAAAGAGCCACAGTATACAAAATAATGATAAGAGGCAAAGAGCCGCATTCATTTTGGCCGGGAGCCGCATGCGGCTCGAGAGCCACGTGTTCGCCACCCCTGTCATAGAAGGTACCTGGGTATCTGAAACCCTTACAAAAATTGGAGATAAGAAAGGGTGTTTCTATTTCTGTACTTTGCTTATTACCAAGCCTGGCTAATTAGAAACCCTGATTCTGGAGATCTTTTCACAGCTGCTTAACAACTAAACACATCATTCAAAGTTTCATCCTCCAAGATACCTTCCAATCTTATGATCCTATGATCTTTCACAATGAAAAGTAGCCTAACAAATAGATCAAACATTATTTTTTTCTGGTAATAACACTCCAAAAAGGCAAGAAGAAGAAGATCAAGGTACTTGCCTATAACAGATCTGGGAAACAAAAACCACACAGCTTCCCCTTCCAGCCCTGGAAGGTGAACAATAGAGGAAGCAGCAAGGGAAATGGAGCAAGAAGACACCAGACGAGGAATGGGAGCATGTATAAAAAGCATGTGTGGCTTGACTGCAATGTTCCAACCTAGTACGGTAATCATTTGCAACCAATCATAATTAGTGGAGTTCGTTTATTTCCAATCTTCTCAAAAGCTATCTATTCACAAATGCTTAGGCGCAAGAGTTACTCCATAATAAATGAGAAGGCATATACAGACTGGCTTTTGAATATACAGTATATACATTGCTCATTAGTTGGGAAAACTGATAGAATTTAGCTGACCAGCAAGAGGCAGAGTGCGGAGGTAATAATTCATGTGAAATTGTATTCATCTGAAAAATAAAAATAAATAGTTATTCCTTACCTGGTTTCTCCTGCCAATCCGACTAGGAGTAAGAGATTTTGACGGGGACTTGACATTTTGAGATGCCAGACTGCCATTTTCAGCAATCTTTCCCAGGCTCATAACTGCTGCCATTGCTGTGTCAAGAAAGGGCAAATCTGCACCCGCAAAACAGTTGAGAATCTTGGTGCTGCTGTACAACTGCTTAAGATTTGGAGTTCGTTCTCTAGAATTATAAACAGACAGACATATAAACCTGTAGTGTCTTACCAAACCATATAATTCAAAATAATGATCGCCTATATGTACTGTATAACACATCCTTTAAGAATGAAGAGACAAAACTAATGAGGAGAACAGGAAGGCAAGTATTTTATTTACTATATTTTATTATTATTATTATTTATAATGTTAAATTGTAAATTGTTTTATCCCATCTTTCCCCTATATGTACACTTCTTGCATTCTTGCTCATTTTTTTCTTTATATCAATAAACGCATGAATTCTAAAACCCTCTCAACAGCCACAAAGCAAGTACTGTATTGTACTTCTTTAGGCTATGACATATGATCACTGACAGCTACAGGTAATCCTCAACTTACTATCACAATTGGGACTAGAACTTCTGTTGCTAAGCAATGCAACATTGAGTCCTTACATGAGCTGTGGTGGCGCAATGGTTAGAAGCAGCATTGCAGGCTAATTCTGCTGACTGCCAGGAGTTTGATTTTGACCAGTTTAAGATTGACTCAGCCTACCATCCTTGCTGAGGTGGGTAAAATGAAGAGCCAGATTGTTGGGGCAAAATGCTAACTCTGTAAACCGCTTAGAGAGGGCTGTAAAGCACTGTGAAGTGGTATATAAGTCTAAAATGCTATTGCTACATGACCACACCTGATTATTACCATTCCCACCCTGGTTCTTAAGAGAATCGTGTGGTCACTAAGCAAATCACAGAACCATTAAGCAAACCTAGTTTCCTCTCTAGATTTTACTTGTTGAAAGCCAGCTGGGAAGGTTACAAATGGTAATTAAGTGACCCCACAACACTGCAACCATCATACACTCATGCCAGTTGCCATGTATCCTAATTGTGATCATGTGACCACAAGAACACTGAGATCATAGGCAAAAGAATTGGTCATATTACTTTCTTCAGCACTGATGTAACTTTGAATGGTTACTAAGCAAATAGTTGTAAGTTGAGGATTAGCTGTAGTCCTTCGTTGCATAAAAGAAGAAAAATTTAGCTTTCGCTTCAAGGCATATAAATTGCATTAAAATAGCATTTATAGATGAACATTGACTACTGTATCAGTCTATCTCAGTAAGGTCACACCGATGGCAGAACTGGATTAAATACTGTATTAATCCCAGGTTGTACTCCTGTTTCTTCAAAGTGAGTACAATTTCATTTTGTTCCTAAACCTGAGTAACTAGACCTGAAAATATTTATCCATAATACATCTATGAGATAAAAGTATTTGGACATCACCTAACACTGTTATAGACAAAACAGAAACCCTAGAGTCAAACAGAAGTTCTACCATACCATTTTGTACAAATAATATAATGTAAATAAACATATTCACCATGTTCCCCAATTCCCAAGTGCTAATATAATCAGACACTATGACTGAAGGTATTAAAAATTGTTTAGAGAGCTTTTCTGCTGTTGATAACTGAGGTACAATAATCAATGATGAAAATCACAAAATGACTCAATCTGCTTCCTCAACACTAAAATATATATATTCAAAATAATCTTCTTCATTTCTAAAAGCTGCCTCAAACCCAACTTCTCAAGGATCTTTGGACTGATATAAGTCACCAAGTCTTGAAATGAGTTTTTTAGATTAAAGCAAATCTATGATGTTCACACATCACACTAAGCCAGAACATGACTTAGTTTGGCTTTGGCTTAAAAAAATCCAAAAATCCCCCCCAAAAAAGGGGGGGTATTTGAGGAGTGGGCAGGAAATCTTCATGTCTCATAGAATCCCATCAAAGTCTCATGATATTCTAGGGTTCTGCAGAATTCTGCTTAACGAATCCTGATGCAGACAATACAGAGAGTAAGATAAAAGGAAGATGGAAGATGGAAAACTAGACGAGAAGAACTCAGTAGGAAAAGAATGACTCAGAACCTTTTTTTTTCAAGTAAAATGTTTGCACAATAACTGCAGTGGACAGCAAAAGGGTTTACCTCAAGAACAGAAGGAAGAATAAGACAGACCTGCTGTCTAGGATACCGAGAAGGGATATATATATAGGTTAGGAGCCCATCATGCCTGGTGAATCCTCTCAATTTCAACTTTATAAAGAAAAAAGGAAGCCAAATTTACAATCTGCAATTACTGTCATGCTACATATGCAACCTCACGTTGTAGTTGGTGTAAAAGTACACATAAAAAAGCATAGAAGCATTGGAAATTGGACAATGAATTCTCCTTACAACAGCTGCTTAGATATTTTCATAAGAACAAATATAGCTTTTTGTAAAAATACAGTTTAGTCTGCTTTCAAGAAAATGCAGCATTTTTCACACATCTTTTGGAGACACTGGGCTGTCTCACAGAAATTTCAGCTGCCTCTAAAGTCTCCACACCTCCAATGGCATCTTCTGCCAGTTAGAATGTCAACAGAAGACTAACAATGCAGCAGAAACTTAATTTTTTATGGTCACATTCTCATGAAATGTTTCCCTGAGGAAAATGATCTTTGCCCTCAAGGAGCGAGTTCCCAGGACATTGATGTAGTTTTAATGAAAGCTACACACTAAGTGCCCAGTTGCACTGTCAAAAAATGGACCTGTTTAGATGAAGGGTAAAAAAGGAAGCATTATCACAGGTTAAAGTTCACAGGAATGCCCCTTTCGCTTCCATTTGGATCAAGGCCCTCCAAGAAAGAGAGCAAGCAATAGCTGCAAGACTCAAAAGCATTAACACATATAAATAGACTACTAGAAGCTACCAACAGCAAACAAATTAGTGGGCTTTTGACAAAGGCCAGCTCAGAGGCAATGTCAGAATGGTCAGCCCAAATACCATGAAAAAAAGGCCCTTGGAGACAAAGCATGATTTAAATAACAACAATACAAAAAAGATAAAATTAAATTAAACCAAGCTTTGCTGTTTCTCATTCAGTCTCAACAGGAAGAAACTTGCTAAATTTGTTTCCTCTGTTGGGATTTTTAAAAAAAAAACCTGAGGAAAGAGGTAATTACCTAAGTGAACACCAGACTTTTATACTAACCATAATCCTATACACACACACACACACACAGTATATATATATTTCCTCATAAGTAAGTCACATTAGAGTTCATGTGACTTACTCCCAAATGCATATTCATAGAACTACAGGCTCCCTCTTTCAGCTGGGGGTTGCGGTGAATCCCTTGCGGGGTCGAGCTGAGGAATTTGGTCAATTCCTGCAGGACAAGATCGCTCGGATCCAGGAGGGGTTGAACTCCAATTTGCAGTGGTCTGATGCCAAGGGTGTGAGTGGTCTAGCTAATGCAACCTGGACGGAGTTCGATCCTGTTTCTGAGGATGAAGTGGACAGGATTATGCGACGCTGAGTTCCACCACATGTTTGTTGGACCCATGCCCTTCCTGGTTGGTTTACGCCTCCAGGGAGGTGACATGCGGCTGGCTCTGGGCAGTGGTCAACGCTTCTTTGGGGGAGGGTACCTTCCCCGCCGTCTTGAAGGAGGCGGTGGTGAGACCGCTCCTGAAGAAGCCTGCCCTGGACCCAGCCACATTGAACAACTTTCGTCCGGTCTCCAACCTTCGCTTTTTAGCGAAGGTTGTTGAGAGTGTGGTGGCTCAGCAGTTTCCACTTTTCCTGGAGGAAACGGACTACCTGGATCCTTACCAATCAGGCTTCCGACCTGGGTATAGCATGGAGACAGCATTGGTCGCACTGATTGGTGATCTCCTGAGGGCTCGGGACAGGGGATTTTCCTCTGTCCTGGTCCTGTTAGATCTCTCAGCGGCTTTCGATACCATCGACCATGGTATCCTATTACGGAGTCTCAGGGGGCTGGGAGTGGGAGGCACTGTGTTGCAGTGGTTCGCCTCCTTCCTCTCGGGACGCTCACAATCGGTGTTGGCAGGGGGGCAGAGGTCGACGCCAAGGGCTCTCACTTGTGGGGTCCCCCAGGGGTCGGTCCTCTCGCCCCTCCTGTTCAACATCTATATGAAACCGCTGGATGAGATCATCCGTGGCTTCGGCGTGAAGTATCATCAGTACGCTGATGATACGCAGTTATACATCTCCACCCCAAGCCACATCAGTGATGCCCTCTCCGTGATGTCCCATTGTCTGGATGCGGTACGGATCTGAATGGACAGAAACATGCTTCGGCTCAATCCGGCTAAGACAGAGTGGTTGTGCATACAGACATCTCGGCCCAGTCAGGAGATTCCATCTTTGGTCATGGGGGGAGAGGTGTTGCCCCCCGTGGATAGGGCACGGAATCTGGGGGTCCTCCTGGACTCACGGCTCAGGTTAGAGGAGCAGGTGGGAGCCGTGGCCAGGGGGGCCTTTGCCCAGGTCCAGCTGGTTCGCCAGTTACGCCCATACCTGGACTGAGATGCCCTGCGCACGGTCACTCAGGCACTTGTCACCTCCCGGCTCGACTACTGCAACGCTCTCTATCTAGGACTGCCCTTGCATACCATCCGGAGGCTTCAGCTGGTGCAAAATGCGGCCGCGCGGGTTGTGATGGGAGCTTCCCGGTACTCCCGTATTACACCCCTCCTGCGTGGCCTGCATTGGCTACCGGTTGCCCTCCGAATGAGATTCAAGGTTTTGGTATTGACATTCAAAGTCCTACAAGACATGGGTCCGGGCTCTCTATGGGAACGTCTACTGCCGGCATCGAATACCAACCGCCCTATATGAGCTCACAGGCAGGGGCTCCTCGGCGTGCCGTCTGCGACCCAGTGTCATTTGGCGGTGACGGAGGGCCTACTCTGTGGCGGCTCCCACTCTGTGGAACCAACTACCTCTGGGGCTGGCCCCTGACCTCCACACTTTCCGCCATGATTTGAAAACCTGGTTGTTTGAGCAGGCTGTGCTGTGCTGACTCCTCGGGGGGGGGGTTGTTTTTATACTTAATCATAAAAGGCTTTTTAGTTTAATTTGGCTTGGTTAGTTTAATTCTATTTTAGATAATTAATTTATTGTGTTGGTTTTAATTGTGAGCCGCCCCAAATCCTTTTTGGAGAGGGGGCAACATACAAGTCAAATAAATAAATAAATAAATAAATAAATAAATAAATAAATAAATAAATAAATAAATAAATAAATAAATAAATAAATATTTTCCACTCTGAGTCCATTTCCAAAGATCATGGCCCACTTTCTTTGTTTTCCTGCTTTAAAAAAAATTAAAAGCCCCAATTATGATTTCTCTCATACTGCCTTCCCCATGAAGTATATGTTAGATTAAAAATAGCAAGATGGGTATGCATGATTGTATGTAAAAATCCATTGTTCTCACCAATATTAACCCGAGAACACAAAGATGATTGGAGGTTATAATCCAACTATGGAGGATACACAGATTGGGTAAGTCCTCCAATAGAAAGAGCAGAGCAAGAAGCAGCAGGATTATAGTAAGACCCAGTTATTCCTCTAATTATGCCCCCTATCCTTGCTTAATAATGGTGATAAAAGTTCAAAATCTGTGCAAATTAGGCCAACAAAAACACTGTTAACATTTCCAACTCTATTATTGTTAGGGCACCCAAAGCAGGAAAGTATTTCACAAAGGATGTTTAACATAACTATTTAAAGATGAGTTGGGTTGAAAGAGAGGGACTGGTCCAAAGTCACCTTGCCGACTTTCATGTCTAAAGCAGAATTAAAACTCCCAGTTTCCTGGTTTCCAGTCTAGTGCATTAATCACTAGACCAAACTGGCCTATTAGTAGTAACTACCATGGACATAATTATGTAATAATATTGTATAAATAATAATGCTAATTGGTTAGGTTTGCAGATTAAACTATTGTTTGTCTTATTTTTCCAAATACTAAACTATTAACCAACTTTTACAAACCAGGTTTTAGCTTAGAGTAATATGTGAATCAAATCAAGCCACTTGACATCACTGTGTGCGTGCATGTGTGTGTGCGTGTTCCTATAACTATTCTTACTTAGCAATGTACGGACCTGCCACGATCTGTGACTAAAATGATTGCCATCAGAGGTGGTATTCAGCAGGTTCTGACCAGTTCTGGAGAACCGGTAGCGGAAATTTTGAGTAGTTCAGAGAACCGGCAAATACCACCTCTGACTGGAGATTTTACAGTATCCTTCCCCTGCCACGCCCACCAAGCCATGGCCACAGAACTGGTAGTAAAAAAAAATTGAATCTCACCACTGATTACGATGCTATAAAGACCTCCAGATTTTCTCAATATTTGAGAAGTGAGACCAAAGTGTGACCATTCACATTTTTTTTAACAACACTTGTGGCATCGTGATTGAGCTCTTTGCTGCAATCCTTATTTGCCTGCTCATGCGTGTCCTTGAAGTCCTATTTAACAAACTTGATTATAAGAAGCAGAGATTCTAGCTACACATCTTAGTGCAATCCATGTTTTCATTCAATATTGCAACTGATTGGAAGTCCATTGCCAGGTTCCTGTTCCTTATTATTCTGTTTATAGTACGATTAGTTAAACATCACTTTATGTTGGATGCTGAATAGTGATGATGTGATACCGGTTAGAAAATTGTGAAATTCATACCACTGGACTAACACTATTGCTATTCCAGCAATTGTCTTGGAAAAAAAGCAGAGAGAAATGAATTAACTGTCATACAAATTCACACCTTATCTTACGTTTGCTTTCTAGGCTCTAGTCTAGACTTCAGACACAAGAATAAACTTTTTGCCGCCTGAATTTTTTTTTTTTTTAATTACATTTATATGCCGCCCTTCTCCGGAGACTCAGGGCGGCTTACAATTTTTGGAGCACAACCCAATGCGCTCAGCAATAGCTTTCATTCCATTGTATATGCCTGCTTGTTACTAAGCGGCATTTTTACAAGGTCAGCTAATTGCCCCCAACAATCTTGGGTCCTCAATTTACCTACCCCGAGAGGATGGAAGGCTGAGTCAACCTTGAGCCTGGTGGGATTCAAGCCTACAGTAATTGTAGACAGCTGGATCTTAAGAGCAGGCATTTAACAGCCTGAGCCACCAAAGCTGGAAATTAAGCATTTCCAGAAGGGAATAAGTAAACAATTTCATATTGAACATATAATTCAACATCTTGATAATAGCTTGTGTGGGGGATATTTTATGTTTTGATTTGTTTTGAAAGAGCAAATTCATGTTCCCCTTTTATAAAATTAAAAAAAAAAAACAATGACCAGGTTTAATTAATGTATTTATGTATTTGATTAATGTATTTATGATTTATGTGCAGGTAGTCCTGGACTTACAACCACAAATGAGCCAAAAATTTCTGGTACTAAGTGAGACAGACATTAAGTGAGTTTTGTCCCATTTTACGACTTTTTGTGCCACAATTGTTAAGCAAGTCACTGCGGTTGATAAGTTAGTAACAGAGTTGTTAAGTGAATCTGGCTTCCCAATTGACTTTGCTTGTCAGAAAGTCACATATGCTGATCACGTGATCCTGGGACAAGCAACCCAATCAGTTGCCAAGAGTTTGAATTTTGATCGTGTGACTATGGGGATGTAGCAATGGTTGTGTGAAAAATGGTCGTAAGTCCCTTTATTCAGTGCTGTTGTAACTTTGAATGGTCAATAGGTGAACTGTTGTAAGTCAAGGACTACCTCTATTTACGTATCATTTTTATCTGATCAGCACTCAGTAATCTCAGATGCTGAAGCTGTTTTGTCTCATACATCACGAGCCTATCAGTGCAACTGAAATAGTTCGGGTTATTTCTATTTATTGCTTCCATATGTTTGCATAAACCATATTGTACATTGAACCATATTGCATCCTTTCTTGAATTTTTTTTTCTGTTTGTTTGTTTGGCTAATCTATGAGCATTATTATTTTATTCAACCAACTTTAAACCAGAGGAGGGAAGAGAAATGCCTGGTGTACAATCTCAGGAACCCAAGAAAACCCTGAGTAAAGCGCTTTTTCACACAAACAATTTTGCCAGCATTTGTTCTACAGTTCTGCTACTTCTTCCCACCTGGTTTAAAAAAAAATATGGGAAAACCAATCGCTGAATTCTATCCACAGTTAATGGGAAGGTGGTGTGCTAATAAATGTTCCATTCAGGAGAAAATGTTGACCTTTGGTAAGAGAGAGGAGCTTTTCATCATAAAGCTTCACAATAGCCAAGACACTGTTGGCCATAGAGGGAAAGTATGTGCAAATGGAAGATTCCATTACTCCAATTATACATAAAAGACTTCACATCTATACAGGAGCTGGAGCTGGAAGTGAACCCACCCCTTAGAGAATTTACAGGTAGTCCTCAACTTATGACCACAATTGAGCCCAAAGTTTCTGTTGCTAAGTGAGACATTTGTTAAGTGAGTTTTGTCTCCATTTTACGACCTTTCTTGCACATTTGTTAAGTGAATCTTTGCCGTTTTTAAGTTAGTAACACGGTTGTTAAGTAAATCGGGCTTTCCCATTGACTTTATTTGTCAGAAGGTGATCACATGACCCCAGGTCACTGAAACCGTCATAAATGTGATTTGGTGGCTAAACGCCTAAATTTTGATCGTGTGACCATGGGGGATGTTGGAAAGTGTGGAAAATGGTCATACGTCAGCTTTTTCAGTGCCATTGTAACTTTGAATGGTCACTAAATGAACTATTATAAGCAGGGGGCTACCTGTATATAGTCAAGAGGAATAATATTGATGAATATATTGAATTATTGATGATATATTACTTTTGGATCATTGGACTGAGAATTTATATGGCCAATATATTAGCAATAGCAATAGCACTTAGACTTATATACCGCTTTACAGTGCTTTACCGCCCTCTCTAAGCGGTTTACAGAGTCAGCATATTGCCCCCAACAATTTGGGTCCTCATTTTACCCACCTTGGAAGGATGGAAGGCTGAGTCAGCCTTGAGCCTGGTGGGATTTGAACTGCCAAATTGTAGGCAGCTGGCTGAAGAAGTAGCTTGTAGTACTGCACTCTAACCACTGCGCCACAGAGGCTCCTTATTCCTTATATTGCTAGTATATTACTTCTAGCTTGATGGGGATTGAGAATTTGGGACTCACCCTGTGTAGGGAATGGGACAACTTGCCACAGCCAGCTTGCTGCAGCCAGATCATCATGGCCAACTCATCGCAGCTAACTCACTGCGGGACAACTTGTCAAGACCAACTTGCCATGGGACAACTCTCTGTGAGACCATGTAACAATTCTATGTATTTATTTAAAATAAATAAAAAAATATTTTAATTTTAATTCATATTTCATCCTGTCCCTCCTTTTGCATCCTTTCTTGAATGATTCTAAACCATTTCTTTGTATTAATGTAACTCTTGAACCGCAGCGAGTTGTCCTGTGGCGAGATGGCCGTGGCAGGTTGTCCTGCAGCAAAAGTTGGCCTCGGCAACTCATGGCGAGTTGGCCATGGCAATTGTCATAGACTCCCCTGTACAGGTTTGAATTCTTCCATCTGGTGCCCTCTAGAAGTATTAGGGCTATCTCTCGCCTTATACTTGCTGGCAATTATGTGTGTTTTCACAATAAGTCTTGCTTAGTCATGTTGCTTTACAAGTTAATCCATGGAAATCGCTTCTCCATCCATTCACACACACTCCCAATCCCTTCTCTTCTCTATTTGTGTCTTTGGTGATCCCTGGCAGCACAAAAATAGGCTTTCTTTCCTGAAGTACAAGACAAGTCCCTTCCTTCCCACCTGAACCTAAGCAGCAATCACTCAGCAACCTGGGTTGCTTCCACATTCTGCTGATCTCTGAGGATTAAGGATAACATCAGACAGTGATACGGGCACTTAAAAAAATAAAATAAATAAAGGGGGGGGGATGAGAAAGAAGCCATGTTGATCCAAACTAACCTTTAAAATGTGAATTCTGTGTTGCTGGTGTAAGCTGGTGATGTCTTGGTGATGTCAGCACAAATGAAGGATTAGTACAAAAACTGCCTAGAAAAAGAAAATGAAAAAGATAAGGGTCTTCCACCATTGTTTTTTTAATTGTATTACATGTCTGCCACTCCTTTGTCAGTGGTTGATTTGATATGTTTTTTTTAAATACACAGACGTGTAGAAAAATTAAATTAAATTGATTTGTTTTAATTTAGTATTGGCAAACCTCTCAGAATAAAGCCTGCAGCAAACTGACACTTGTCGCAGAACCACGCGTAATGTTTATGATTTTCTATTAACCCCCAAAAAATATCGGCTACCAGAGTTCATACTTTGAAATCTACAACAGCAATTTGTAAAGCTTAGACCCATATAAGGATGTAATAATATACAAGCACTACAAATATCTGGAGAAAACTGAACAGCTTACAGCCTTTGGGGCAGACCTTCAATGTGATGGAAAACAAAACCTGATAATCTAAGCCAAGAAAAATTAAGAAATATTAGTGCCTGGTACTTGGTGCATCGTTTTTCTACCAGCAGAGTATAAGCAAAACATACAAAGTATTTTTCACTGACATTGTAAATTTACCAGTAACTCGGATCATAAGAGGCTTTACAAATTAAACCCCACACTGCACCTCTGAAATTCAGAAATTTTCAATATCTTCAAGATACCTTTTTCAAAAATGTCAGCACATGACTTGAAAGAGATAAGCAAATGATAGCATCACATCCCTGTTCTTATTGATTTTAAAGAAAAACAGTATTTGGTTTATTCATTTTGAACCATGTTATGTCATTCCCTCAAAGAAGCTCAAAAATCGATGAATATTTCTGATGCACACCATCAGCCTAGGTTTCCATGACATTAATCTGACTGAACTAGATTGGCCTTTTTTAAAAAATTGGAAATTCTAAGTCAAATGGTAAAACTGTTGATTCCCTCACTTATAGATGATGGCAGAAAATGTAGTCCATGAGTGTCAAACTCACTGCGTCACATTGCCAACACGTGACATTTTGTGACGTTTTTCCCATTCATAGAGCTGGGTGGGCGTGGCCTGCATGTGATGCATACAGCCCGCGGACTGCAGTTTGACATCCCTGGTATAGTCCAATACATTCGAAGAGAACACTGTTTCCCAAACAAAAGGAGTTCTACTACCAATGATCCCTTAAATCAAAGAGATAAAAAATGAACATTAAGACCTTATATATGCAATGCCAATCCAAATTACACAGTATCAGAGTCCCTCCCTTGAGTCCATAAAGGAAAGCTGCTTCCACTCAACATGTTGCTTCACAGCCTGTATTGTTCAATCAGCTGTCAGACTTATCTTTATCTGCTAAGAGAATGCCAGAAAACAAGGGTTTGGCCCACTTCAGCCTGCTTTTAAGAACATGTCCAGGCAAACTAGAAATCAAGGTTTTCAAAGAGAGATAGTTTGTAGGGTTGCTAGCAGCATCATGGACTGCACAAGTTAGAACAGCACTAGAATTTCAAATGCACACACCACTACTTCAGGCAACAACTTATCAAAGTCGAACACTCTGTTCTCCTAGTCCTTTTCACTCCAGACTCCAGCAATTAATGGGGACATATAAAAGAACTTGCTTTCCTTACACATTATATTGTTCCTTTGGTGTAACCACATGCAGACTTATCCTCTTTAACTTTAAGGCAAAACACTGGCGTTGCCTCTTTCTTTGAAAAGAAACAATTCCTTGGATTAAGTTTGCTTACAAATGTTTACATGCTTTACAAAGGCTTTTAGTGAACACACCATTTTGGGATTTAATTCTAAGGCTTCCTGGTTTCCTGAAGCAAAAACCAATATACAGCCTTTTTTTTTTGCTGCATAAAGTATTTGCAACTTTTTGTCATTGCTCCTTAGCAACATTTGCTTACTATCCTGAAGCACATCTATTTTTTGCTGTTGTTTACATAATGCTATTTTTCCCAGTAGGCAAATCCGATGTCAAAAATGCTAATCCAGAACAGATTCCTTAATGGTTTATTCCTTATCACTATTGCAGAGTTCCTCTTTGTCACTGCAAACCCACCTGGATTTATCTACCACCTCTTGAAGTTTGCAATACCAAAAAATCAAAAAATTCACAGCAAGGGGAGGTTTGCAGCTGTTTTAGCCATTCAACTCTAATGACTGGAGTAGCAGGGGCAGTAAGAAAGAGAGTGAAGCCAAAAAAAAAAAAGGAAAATGAAGTAGAGATGCAAATCAACAGGTCTCTAGCCAAATTTTCTTTACTGGACTGTTGAAGGTTACAATGTCTGAATAGCTAATTTTTCATCCTGAGATCATTCAACAATAATAGGAGCATATTTACCAAAAGATAAGATCAGGATGGTGAATATTAACATTCTGTGTGTATGAGTGCATATTATATATCTACATTGCACAGAACTTACAGAGAGCTTATCCACGAAACAAGCTAAGTCAGAATCTTCATAACAATAGCATTTTCCAGCATTAGCTAGGATATATAGAAGGGGAAAAATTATATTTACTGCAAAGTTTTATACTTGCAATGTGGCATTTGAGCAATCAAAGTCCGAAAATATTTTAGCAAACTTTGAAATAAAAAAAGGAAAACCAAACAAAAAGGGTGTTGGTACTTACCTGGTACGCCCGTTCTCTTTGAGCTGTTCAGAGCATCCAGTAGTGGGAGGTGCTTCAGTCTCTGCATGTCTAGGCTGGGCTTATTTTCTGGAACGCTCCTCCTCCTTCACGGGACTCCTCCCCAGCGTTCCCCAGTTTTCGCAAAGACAAGAGAACAAACCCCCTCGTCCCCAACGCCCTAACAATTCGTTGACCGGAACAGGACCCCACCAGATGGAAAATGGGTGGGGCTGGATGCTCTTCACATCTCAAAGAGAACAGGAGTATCAGGTAAGTACCAATGCCCTTTCTCCCATGAGCTGTTCAGAGCATCCAGTAGTGGGACATACCAAAGCTTGGCCTGTCCTACGGGAGGGACTCCGTCTGGCTTGGAATCCTCTCCTGGTCTCTGTGGACCTGTTGTAAAACTCTTCTGCCAAAGGAAGCCTCAGCAGATGCAAACACGTCATTTTGTAGTGCCTAATAAAGGGCGATGGAGAGGCCCAGGTTGATGCGCGACAAATTTCCGTTATTGGCACCTGCGTGGCCCACGCTGCTGATGTTGCGGCACTCCTGGTTGAATGAGCAGTTATGCCTTTGGCACCTGTAAGGATTGAATCTGATACATTTTAGTTATTGCGGCCCGTAGCCAGCGGCCTATTGTGGAAGATGAGACTTTGCAGCCTTGAGTGTGTGGCTGAAACGACACAAATAAAGCTTCTGTTTTTCTGAAAGGCGCTATGCGGTGAATAGATATTCGCAATGCTTGCCTCACATCAAGCCAGTGCCATTGCAGTTCTACTGCGTGATTTGGTCTAGGACAAAAGTTAGGAAGTATCAGTTCTTGAGCCCTGTGGAAAGCCGAATTAATTTTGGGTATAAACGTAGGATCTGGATGAAGGACCACTCTGTCAGAATGGAAGACGCAAAGATCCTGCCTGATCGACAAGGCTGCCAGTTCCGAAATACGACGAGCGGAAGTTATTGCCACAAGAAAAACAACTTTGTACGTCAGAAATTGGAGACTTGAAGACCTCAAGGGTTCGAAGGGACACTTGGTAAGTGCAACAAGGACCTTGTTAAGATCCCAAGTTGGATAACGGTGAACCACTGGTGGATGTAAGTTTGTGGCTCCCCAAAGAAAACTCCGTATGCATGGATGATGAGAGAGAGACGGGATACCCTCACAAGTGACAACTGACGACAAGGCTGCCACCTGTCTTTTCAATGTATTAGGAGATAGACCCTTGTCAAGACCGTCTTGTAAAAACTCTAGAATTTGAGCCACCGATGGAGAAGTTGAATCAATGTAAGACTTAGCACACCATTTGCAGAAACTGGACCACATGGCATTGTAAATGCAAGTTGTTGAGGAGCGCCTGGCAGCTTGGATGGTGGCTATGACTTTGTTAGATAACTGCTCACTCTTCAGACGTCACCGCTCAACCTCCAGATGGCTAGGTGCAACCACTGAGGGTCCAGATGTTGAAGGGGTCCCTGGGTTAATGACACCCTGTCCAGCGGAATCTTCCATGGTTCTGATGAAGACAGACTGCAGAGGTCTGCAAACCACGGCCATCTGGGCCAGTATGGAGCTACAAGCAACAGCTCCGCCCTCTCCTCCAGCAGCTTCTGGATGACCTTGGGGATCACTGGAAGTGGTGGGAATGCATACAGAAGGTCCAGGGGCCAACGGCAGTGGAGCGCATTGAAGTTCTCCGCTTCTTGTGAGGGATACCTGGAAATGGATCTCGGGAGCTGGGAGTTGAGGGGGGAAGCAAACAAATCTACCACCAGCTGCTTGAATCTCTGGGCCGCCTCTTGAAACAGGGTCGGGTGCAGGCACCACTCCGATTGGTCGATTGTAGCCCTGCTCAACCAGTCTGCCTGGATATTTGACAGACCCGATATGTGCTCTGCTCTGATGGAAAGCAGGTTGTTCTCTGCCCAACGACACAGACGCTCCGCTTCCCGCATAAGATGTTTCGACTGCGTGCCCCCTTGCTTGTTTATGTGAGCTTTTGCTGTTACGTTGTCAGTCAAGATTAGTATGTGTTGATTGAGTATCTGTGGGAGAAAGCTGCGAAGAGCCAGATGTACTGCTCGAAGATCCAGCCAGTTTATGCTGCAAGATTGTTCTATGGAGGACCAGCGGCCTTGGGCTGTGAGTGACTGAAAGTGAGCTCCCCATCCGAACAGGCTGGCATCTGTCATTATGGTAAGTCTGTGGGTCTCTTTGAAAAGGCAACCTCTGTTGATGACTGGTCTGACCCACCAGTGGGGTGATGTGAGACCCTTGATGGTACGTTGACCTTGTATTTGGAGTTGCTTCGGCCAGATCGCTGGTATGGAAGCAGGAACCACTGGAGCGATCTAGTGTGGAGTTGGGCCCAGGGAATAATAGATACACATGAGATCATTTTGCCAAACAATTTTGATAGTTCGGCTAGGAGCATCCTCTTGCGAGCTCTGATTTCCTTAACTAATTGTTGTATGCTGGTTTGTCTATCTGGTGACAGGCAAACTTTGCCTTCCACCGTATCTATGGTTGTCCCCAGGTGGATCAATCGAGTCGAAGGTGTTAAATGACTCTTTTCCAATTAATTGAGAACCCATGTTGTTGTAGTGATAATAATGTGGTCTGAGTGTCTCTAACTGCTTGATGAACTGAAGATGACAAAATTAATATGTCATCAAGGTAACACTGGAGTCGTACAGGGATACCTCTGAGATGACTGGGGGCGGAAGCTAGTCCAAAAGGAAGGGCCATATATTCAAAGTGGTGATTATTATAACAGAAACGCAAAAATTTACAGTGGGAAGGCCGAATAGAAATATGTAAATATGCCTCCATCAGATCTATTGATGTAAGGACATCACCCTTTCTGATGCCGAGTAGGGTGTGCATTTTAAACTTGCGGTATACCAAGAAACGGTTAAGACGTTTTAAGTCTAAAATTGCTCTCCACCCCCTGCACTCTTTGGAACAACAAAAAGATGTGAATAGAAACCTCGTCCTCATTGGTTGGTAGCTACTGGTTGAATGGCTCTTATGTCCAGTAGATGTTGGATAGCTGTTTCCATAAGATTTCGTTTAACCAGATCTCTGGAAAGAGGACATGACATAAAGAAGTCTGGGGGTGTGGATTGAAACTCTAGAGCTAGGCCAAATCTGATCGTGTCCCTGACCCAGGAATCAGATGTTGAAGAGTCCCATTGGTCTGTGAATAATTTAAGGTCCGCCAATAGGAGCTGAGTCCATGGAGTTATTTGGGACGGAATGACCCATTTCCAGCTCCTCGAAATGGTCTCTTGGATTGGCCACCCCTTCTGTTTCTGTCCCCGAAATTGGATCTCTCTGACTGCTGCCCTGGTCTGAATGTCGGGGGTCTCTGATATCTGGGTGAATATGGTCCTTGATAGAAAGGATGAAAGGATCCTCCGAAAGGACTGGGGGTTTCTAGAGTCTGACTTCCAAAAAAGAGAAAGGAGAATTTTCTTTTTGCTTCTGGTTTCAATCAGCAGCGGATCGAGGGCAGGGCCAAACAATCTGTCTCCCGCAATGGGAGATGACGCCAGCTTGCATTTATGCTTAATGTCCACTTGCCAATGTTTTAACCATAGTAAGCATCGCGCTGTGACATGTGAAGTAATGGCCCTAGCTGAAAACTTAACCGCATGATAAGTTGTATCAGCAGAGAATTCTGCAGCTGCGATAAGTTTGGCAATGTCCTGATGCGCTCTAATGTTGGAATTAGGAATATTCTCCCTTAGGTGACAGAGCCATCTGAGAGAGGAGTGAGTGAAAAAGGAAGCGGCCGTGGCTGCTCTGATGGCCCACGCATGAGACTGATGAGCCCTACGTAGGGCCAACTTGACCCATTTTTCCTCTGGCTTTAATGCCTCCAACATTTCACTGGGAATGGAGGAAGAGGATGCTAATCCCACTATAGGTTCGTCTACCTCGAGAGTATTCAGCAAATTTGAGAAATCAGGGGCCAAGTTGAAATATTTCCTGTCATATCCCATGGGGGCAGGATACACTGCTGCAGACGCCCACTGTTTCCGCACCAGGTCCGAAAACATGTGAGGAACTGGAATCACATCTGCCTCGACAACTGGTTGGTTGAAAATTAGATCCTCTGATTCCTCTTGTGAAGGAGTTGGTGTGGTATAAGGGGCCAACTTGTCCAGGCACCATGTTTTTGGCCTTGAATAATAGCGATTTGAACAATTGTGGGCGGAATAAGCCTGTAAATACAGGATGGTCAGTAACAAGGCCCTCATCCTCAGACATACCCCTTTCTAAGGGGTCCGCTTTCGACAGGGCCGGGTCACTAACATGTGCGGACCCTGATTCAAAATGTTCCATTTGATCTAGGTGTTCCACCTCTTCCGCCTCCTCCTCCTCCTCCTCCTCCTGTGGCTCCTGGAGGGGTACAAAGTGAAACTGTACCTGGGTGAAGTGTTGCTCCGACCTGGCCAATGATCGTAATGATAGTGAATCATAATCAGTGGGTGCTAGATGTTCTCTGATCAGAACCGCGTGCTGTAGACCTGTTGCAATTCCCTGGCATATGACCAGCTCCATCCATATCTTCATCCTCTCTGGGACTTCATCTGGAAGAATGTCGTCCTGGTGAAGGCCGGCAGCTGTTGGTGTGAATGTAGCTTCAGGGGCCCTTCGTATGGTCGGTTTTCCAGTTAATTGGACCTGTTGACTCTGGGGAGGCAAGCTGCACCTGGACGAGAGGGAAAGATCTAGAGGAGGAGGAGGGTGAGAGGAAGCAGACGGTCCTGGACTGGGGGGCGCAGTAACTAGAGAGGTCCTGTGCGCCTCCCGTGTGCACTTATCTGTTTCTCCAATGCGTTGTGGAGCCTGTTGGCGTCTTTCTGTGAGGCCTTAGAATTCCTTTTGTTTGTTTAGATTTGTGCTGAGATTTGGACTTGACCTTTGAGGTTGAGGTCTGGGAGCCGACTACCACCTGCCATTTCAATTTAAGATTTGCAGTATGCTCATTATTCAACGCTATACTGTATAGGGGTTGGCATGCCCAGGGGCCTGACCCAAGATTGGACAGGGTGCCCTGAAATAGAATTCCCCTTTTTTTTTATATATATATAAATATATATTTATATATTTATATATATATATATATATATTTATATATATATCTGTTTATAATATGAGTCGTATCTCAATAATAATAAATTATTATTATTATTGTTTTATTAGTAGTAGTAGTAGTAGTAGTAATTTGACTGTTTTACTGATAGACATTTACATATAATGATTATCTCTAAGTATTAATAATAATAATATTAATATAGTAATATTAATATTACTATTACTACTACAACTAATAATATTAATATTATTATTAATACTTAGAGATAATCACTATATACATAAATGTCTATCAGTAAAACTGTCAAATTTTCTGGATATTCCAAACAGCCAAATTAAGAACGCCTAACAGGCCAGAATAATTCACAGGCCTTCAACAGCTTCCATGCACAGGCGGACACTAGCCTGGGTGCTCGCTGTTGTGCCGCTGGGTAGATAGAGCTGTGAGGGTTAAGCCAATAATTTATATAATAAATGGCCTTGAATATGAGATAAAACGAAGGTACAATAATTCCCTGGGGTTCTGGAATGGAAACCTCTACTGGGAAAATAAAAGTACCACACACAGCCTCTGATGGTGCACACTCAGCGCGGCCACGCGGTCCGCCTAAAGAACAATGGCATCCGGCCGTTAACTTTTGGCACGCGCTGCCAGCAGCAATCTCCCGCCCTGAAAAGGATTCACCCCAGCCGGCGTCTCCTTTTGGCTAAATGGCGGGGTGGGGTGAGAGAAAGAACTAGGCTTTTAAGCCCTTCACCCCAAGGTGGCGTTCAAAGGGGGAAAGGGCGATACGACTCAGTTGACGAGCGAAAACAAAATGCCACGCCATGGTTGCAAATGGCGTGACTATCCCTGTGGCAAGGGTAGGGCTAGCGGTTGGGGGGGCAAGGAACAAAGCCGAAGCCTCCCTCCGCTTCGGGGCACAAGTGGCGCTTCCCGATGTTGCGATCTCCAACTACCAGGTGGAAAGGGGCAGCGTTGGAAGATCGTAAATTAATTTGGAGGCTATAGAGCCTTAGGGACAATTCGACAATCTCCAAACCTGAAACAAACAGTAATTCTCCTGTTTCGGCCAAGGAAGAGAGAAAAGCACTGCCTATCCTTCTCGAGGCTGAGCCAAAACTGGGGAACACTGGGGAGGAGTCCCCATGGAGGAGGAACGTTCCAGAAAATGAGCCCAGCCTAGACATGCAGAGACTGAAGCACCTCCCACTACTGGATGCTCTGAACAGCTCATGGGAGAAATAATTGTTTCCATGCCTGAAAATAATCTCTGTATCGAATGTACAGATTTGAAATAAGGATGCAATCTTTCTGTGATAGATGAACCAACTTTGAAATATTTCACATAATTCTAGAAAGAAAGAAAATAGCCAGACTACAGAATAGGGAACACAACAGCAGGATGAAGAACCATAACAGTGGCATCACAAGTCTAATTCTCATATAGTCATAGTTATATAGCTTTAAAAACACTGCAACCCAACTGTGAACAAACTGGGGGCTTTCATGTCCCAGTTTGACCATCAATTGGTCATGCAAATGCCAAGATCTGGAACATAACGGACAGCCAAGGGACGATCAGTCTGGCTATTCTTACTAAGCCACAGTGGAAACTAAAGAAGCCATAATGCCCTGATGAAGGAAAAGCTGCAATTCAGTGATGTCAGAAATCTTTCTGGACATTTGCTCCTTGCACCTGTTAACTAGGAGAAAGGCAGGGAATCTCCATTCCCATCCCTGGCTTAGGAGCTTGGCAAGCAAGGGGAGGAAGGTTGACTCTGACCTTTGTAGCCAAAGATGCTTTCCTCCACAATTATACACTGAAACAACATGGTAGGAGCATATTTACGGAGCCGCTTACACACTAAGTTAAGGCATTTTTTTCCCTCACTAATTGACAGGGGAGGATTGAAAGCACACAGTGTTCAGGCACCGACAACAGTGAGTTAACCAATCAGTGCTCACTTTTCCCTGCTTTTATGACCTTTAACCATCTTCCAAGATCTTTTTTGCCTATCTTTTCAACCACAAATCTTTCTGCTGACAATCTTTTGGAAATAGTAATCCCCAAACAGAAAACAACAAGGCTGCTTCTAATGTTTTCTGCATGCGATTCTAACTTGTGATTTTCTCCAGACTCCCCATCAAAAGCCTCTTTAAGCTCATTAACAATGCATAAACCTCACCACTCCCCCCAAAAATAAAAACTCTCCAACCCAGGAACTACAAATAGCATCCAAATACAAATCAAGTGACCAATGGCTGACCGCAAAGCTATTCATGTGGCAATAGTCAGTGATCCAATTTTTGACTCACTCCAAAAACAAATATGGGACTGACTGGAATAAAGGAGAAAAGTCAAGCCTCCCTAAGTCGAAAGGAGAGACAGCACACATGAACTCAAGTTGTGAAAAACAAGAGGCTTTCAGTTATGAAGTTCAGCATCCTTCGGGGCATTTTCTTCTTTTTTTAAATGTGTGTATTTTGGCATCCAATAAGAAGAGTACAGCAGTTGCCTTTTAGTTGACACTTCAATTCCCACTCTACTTCTACTATGCTTTGCTTTCCTCACACCAATTTAGAAATTCATTGCAATAAACAAGAGAAACACATTATGGAGTCAAAAGAGTTGGTAGCTCTTAGCCAATCCCAGCTGATCTCAGAAAACCTAAGAAGTGTGAAAACTAGTTGATGGTTTCATCTTGGAAACTGGGGGAATGTCCAACATGGAAAACAACTGCAGAAGATGGAAATAGCAAATCATGTCCATGTTACAGGTAACCCTTAATTTACAACCTCAATTGAGCCCAAAATTTCTGTTGTTAAACGAGACATTTGTTAAATGAGTTTTGCCCCATTTTACAACCTTTCTTGCCACCGTTGTTAAGTGAATCACTGCAGTGGATGAGTTAGTAACCTGGCTTCCCCATTGACTTTGCTTGTCAGAAGGTCACAAAAGGGGATTATATGACCCCGGGACACTGCAACAGTCACAAATATAGGTCAGTTTGCAACGCCTCTGAATTTTGATTACATGATCATGGGGATGCTGTAAAAGTCATAATTGTGAAAAACAGTCGTAAGTCACATTTTTCTGTGCCGTTGTAACTTTGAATGGTCACTACATGAACTGTTGTAAGCTGAGGACTACACTGTATAATCACTATTACTTCGGCCAGGTTAATTGAGGGACCACCTTGCCCCAAAATACATTCACCCATCCCATCGGGTCCTGCAAGAGGTTCCATCAGCCAAAGAGATTCACTTGGTGGGACCAAGGAAGAGAGCCTTTTCTGCCATAGCCCCCTCCCTTTGGAGCATCATCCCCTCCAAGGTGAAGGTGGCCGCAACCCTATTGGCTCTCCAGAAGGCCCTCAGAACTTGGTTTTGGGATCAGAAAGCATGCAGCCCATGAAATGGCTGGTATAAGTTTCACTGCATTCTTCCCTGTCTTTTTTGTTATTATGGTTTTTATTTTTTTAACTGGATAAATTATACTGGTTATTTAGTTTTTGTTTTAATTGTGTACACTGCCCAGAGTTACGTGAGGCTATATATAAATTCAATAAACAAACAAATCAACCTGAGGGAAGCTTTCTCTCTAGCACCTAATGTAAACAAGGTAAACAACACCCTTGCAAGTTCTAAATAGAAAATACCTGAGGATGCAAAGCAAGAAACAGCAGCATCAATAACAATCATTTGTTGGTGTTCCAGATACATCTTGGTTAAAGGGATGTCCGTGAAACCAGATTGGCTTGTTTAAATGAGTAGCAGCTCATTAAGAAGAAATTAATAAACCTCATTATGTCTTAAAATCAAGCCATTCCCAATTAACATTTGCTTTAAGAAAAACAAAGGGCCTAATCTAGGATTATGGCTTTTTAAAATCCTCCCCATCACATCTACCTTCCAGTGACATGGAATCTTTTGGGGGGGGAAAGAAAAAAAATTAAAATGTGAGGAATATTTTATTCTCCGTGTTTATCCTTTTAATGGAGGCTGAGGAAAAATCCTGTGAAACTTTCAAAATAACCAAAGAATTTCACGATATAAAAATCGTCTCACTACATCCTCTTCTCTCCCCCGCACCCGTCCCCCCAAGACCCAATGAATTCTGCTTGAAAGCAGCATTTGCAATCCTGGCTGCTCTTACTGACAGGATTAAGGGACAAAGCTGGGAGACAGCTGCCACACAGTCATTTATTACGGAGCGCCACTCCTCTCAAGTAAAGACCGAAACAGACCCTCTTATTTTCAGCTGTTTTATCCGTGGGGGTTTCTTTGCTTGGACGGCTTTAGTGACTAGGCGTCTCCTAAACAAATGCCTCTCCAACTTTTTCTCCCATCCTCTTATCATCTGCATCATTTTGTCTTCAGCTCCCTGACATCACACTTCTAACATACACAGTGATCCAGTCTGCTGTCTCTTATTACAGACGTCTCCCACCTTTTGAAGATGAGTTTCACTGGGGAAAGAGTTTAAGATACCAGCAAGATATGCACAGCTTTATTTGCTTTTAATTACCTGAATAAATTTATCAAGATACCTTCTAATAAGCCAGTTTAACATTCTGGTCTCCGAAACAGCAAAAAGATGACTCATTAAGATGGGTAATTGCCACTCATCCTGTCCCACTTCCCAACAATATGAAAAAGAGTCAAACCAATTGCCCATCACACACTGCACATACACAGTTGTGGCGTTGGCCACAGCCTAACCACATGTCACAACAAAATGCATCTCCTTGCAATAAAAGTCATTAAGTTAAATGAGGCTCACTCCTAGGTCCACAAAGTTATTGCACCCTTTTTTAATATTAATTTAGTGGGAAATATTTGGAACTTAGGCCTTATGCTTCAAAGCCAGGGACAATCCCATGCTGAATTGGAGAGCTGGATTAGTGTGCTTGTGAGATCTTCATGGTCGAACTGGACTTCTCAGGATTTTAGAAAGCTAGTACAACTCTAGGGATGATTAACCTGAGCAAACTAGGGAAGTGGAATTGCCTGAAGGCTGAGCGCAGATCACTCATGCTACACAATGTACAGAAAGCATAGTTCCAGCCTTTCTTTACTGTTTGAAGCTGAAGACCATGGATTCAGTCTTCTCACTAATTCTGTGAGTCTCCTGTTACAGTGGTACCTCAGTACTCATCATTAATGGGTTCTGGGAGGCACAATCAGTACCAAAAGTGATGAGTACCAAACACTTTTTCCCCGATAAGGAATAATGTAGTGAGTCATAAGGCAGCTGACACTGACAAGTTCTAGCTTGTGCATTGAGTACTAAACAAACAATGAGTACCCGGACAAAGTTTTCACGTCAAAATGTGTTAAGTACCAAAATCAATGAGTTTCATAGCAGTTGAGTACCAAGGTACCACTGAACAACCATAGGCAGGTGATATGGGGGGAAGCATCCTCAGAATGGAAGACTCTCTCCGTAGGAAGTGAGCTAAGTTACGGACTTCTACTTTGAAAGAAACATAAACACAGCTGGCATTTTTATGGTACCTGCACCTAATACAATGCATGCTGAACACCACAGGAATGCAACATATTGTTCCCCTAGCCTGATTGTTCAATTCAGTTAATCTACTTCTACAATCTCAGTGTGTCTAACAAGGCATATTCCAGCCTTCCGTAACCTGCTACCTCAGTTGTGTCGGTAATTCTTATCATATCTGAGACTTTGAGAAGTCTAATAGCTTTCTTCTACTGTAAGCAATTTTGGCAAGCCTGAAAGTATTCTTTCAATTCTTTTCTTCTTTTAAAAAAAGTTCAACATTAGAAGGGTAATTCTTAATGATATGAACTCTTGTGCCATTTTCCTCTCAGAGATACAGGCTTTACAGCATGTAAAGAAATATTCTCAGTTCATTCAAACACAAGTCCCAATGCATTGTTTTTTTGAGAGTGCTGTTAAAAATTAAATCATTTTTTGCAAAAAAATAACTTTTTAAAAACTGGCTTTTCAAGTAAGACACTCACCCAGGGATAATTTTTAAACAATGGTGCAAAAGAAATCTGGAAAATTCAATTCAGGCTTGTTTTGTTATAGCTTGTCTTCTTTATTTGAAGCCAAAAGGGGACCAAACCCAAACAGAATGTGTAGACTGGAGAGATGGTAAAAATGTTTGTGGGCTAAGCATTTTTAAACATTTTTTTTTTGCCAGATTGGCTTTACAAGGTGCTAACCAGGAGAAGATGTGGGAGAAAGATGAAGCTATCATCTCCAAGTGCTCACTATGACATCGTGAAGTAGTTGGTGAATCTTAACCACTGCAAACAGGTGGCACAACATACCAGCTGAGTATTAAACTGAAGCCAGCAGTCAAATTTCATAGGATCAATGTCTAAATTAAGAAACAAGAAACAAGGAGCAAGCCTCCTGCTCCAGTGTATGATTTGTACTTTAGCACAGATCCATATTTGTGATAGAAGGCAAAATCCTATTTTACTTACTTGGAAACTCTTATTCACTCAAGGGTCTCTGAATATAAATAAAGGCATTGGGGAGGGGGTGGAGAGCAGAGAGCAGAGAACAGAGAAAGCAAAACCCTTCTTCTGATGGTCTTCTGGAATTCCTAGCCTCAGCACTACATTTTTAAGTAGCTAAGCAAATAATGTTGCTCAAATGATTTCCAGACTATATTCCTCAAATGAGGCAGATCCAAGAGCCAGCAACAGTAAATAAAACCGGCAAAAGGCAATACCTTTGTTAGGTCAACTGTAATTGTACAAAATTGCTGCAAGCTTTTTGAGTTCCAAGCGTGTAGAAATGTTGTAGTATTTCAATTGGTTTGACAGAGGTATTGACTCTTAAAGATCCTTCTTTCTCATTTATCACTGCATTTTACTTGTACATGTAGACCATGACTTACGACCACAATTGAGCTTGAAATTTATGTTGCTAAGTGAGACATTTGTTAAGTGGCTTTTGGCCCCATTTTACATCCTTTTTTTCCACATTTGTTAAGTGAATCGCTGCAGTTGTTAAATTAGTAACATCCGTTAAGCGAATCTGGCTTTCCCATTGATTTCACTTGTCAGAAGGATGCAAAAGGTGACCCCGGGATACTGTAACCGTCATAAATATGAACCAGTTGCCAAGCATCCGAATGTAACTCACATGACCGTGGGAATGCTGCAATGATCATTATGTGAAAAATGCTCCTTTTTCTCTTTTTTCAGTGCCACTGTAACCTCAGTCACTAAATGAACTGTTGTAAGTCAAGGCCTACCTATATTTCCAAACACACACACACACCTCAGAAGACATCCGATAACATCTGAAGAAATAAGTTGCAATTCTTGAAAACTGATGCCTCTTATAAGATGGGTTAGTCAGATAACAGGCTGCCAGATGACCTCTGACTGTTTGCCACCACAGGGTAACACAGCTGTTGCCCTACAAAGAGACCGTTGCCACATTCCTTATGTCAAATTGGAACAATTCTGCAGATCGCTCCTGAGTTTTGGAGATCCTGATCTGAAAGAAATTTGTTAGATTTCCTTTCGTGAGGAGCAAAAGGCTTTAAAATAGCGGTAGGGCAGTTCAGAAGAATGTGGCTTGATTCTGGGGATTACCACACTTGGAAGATGTCAAGCACTTCTATCCTGGCTATATTTCATACCTTCCTGAACTCAGGGGAATGATTAGTTCATAATAACCCATTCCCCGGGGTGCCTAATTGCTTAACTGGCTTATTGAAACAAAAAACGGCCGTGCCAGTCTGAGTCACATAAGATTAGGGGTGATGATTTTCTTTTTCATTTACAGACTTACCCACTAACATAACAAAAACAATACACACACACACACATAAAAAACACCACTCGTGAGACCCACTACGTTTTGAGAATGTACTTGCTGCTTAATTGGTAACAAATGTGCTGGAGTTTCCCACCCTCCCTTCTCATAAAGCGGCAGCATGAGGGATGAGAAGGAGGAAGAGAGCAAAAACAGAGGGAGGGAGAGATAGAGGGGGGGCAAAAACTAAAGAAAGGATGTAATAAATAGAGATCAGATGTCTCTCGCTTGGCGGTTCCATGAAGTTGTCAAAACTGCATTAATCATTAAAAGGCTGTCCTCAATGGGGAAAGTTAGATACAAAATCAAATGAATGCGGAGGGTTAGACTGTGGAGGGAACAATATCTTTTTTATTACCAATCCTTCAAAAAGAAAAGAAAAATTCAACCCACAAAGCTAGAACAGAATGCTACATGTGTCGTTTCTATGCAAAACAACTACATTTAATGATTTGAGGGTTCAACACATTCTCGGTGTTCCTGACACCACCACACCACTGAGTCAGCATAAATTGAGAGCAGGCACGTCTCTTTCTATTTTGAATCCATGAATGCAGGAGAGTTCCAGTCCGGTCATGGCTTAAGTTTGCATCCAGCAGTACAAGGGAGTCCCCAGCAGCCCAAGTCTTGTCTGTTTTTATCTTTTGCTGACCACTCAGCAGTCTTTTGATTTCCTGCTAGCTTTCCTAAAGGAGGCCGGTTCAACTTATGTAAATATTGTTCATATTGAGAGCTTTGGAGTTTTGCCCAAACAGTGTTATTGTACAGGCCTCTCTAATGCAACCTTGCACATCGTCTCACCAAAGGGAAGGGCCTGGTGCCATTAGACTTAATTGATTTACTTTTTTCTGAATACTATTTTTTGCTACAAAACTAAAAGGGGTGTGTGACTCCTGAACCTTTTAACCAACACATGCTAAATTTTTTCAGACCAGATCACCTTAAAATTAACTGCCACCTATCTATGTATTTGCTCATTAGCCAGATGTCAACAGCACAATGCTTTGAGTCCAAAACTTAATCAGAATTCTTGTATATAAGTCTTATAAATAGCTCAAGATACTAGCAGTTTACTCAATTCAGTGGAGGAGTTAGTGTCATTTGGGAGGCTCTGGTGGCTTTTGGAGATGCTGACTCACAGATAACTGGAGATCCTGTTTGTGAAGCTGGGTCTAAGGATGGGGAGAAGGGGGGTTGCCACACTATGTTTGCTGTGTGGCTGCTTCCCTGGCTGGGCTCTCTGACCTTGTAGCCACATTGTGTACTTTACTTAACCTACTTTTTTGGGGTGTGGAGTCAGAGATGGCCTGGGAGTTCATGGCTACCATGACCCTGATCCAATTCACTGAGGGTCCAACACACAGAAGTGTGATTTGTGTTTTTCCTCAGCAATAGCAGCATGATCTGGATATTTGGGGTGTTTGTATCAGTCCCTTGTCAAGGTCTTATCACTCTTTGATTGCCCTGGAGTTATCCATGGCTGCTCATTGCCACGGGGAGGAAGGGCTTGTTCAATCAGTCTACTCCAGGGACTGATGGACTCCTGTCAGGCTTCAGAGGAAACCTGTCTGATGCAACTAACACATTAGTCACCACTTGGAATTAGAGAGTAACAATGATCTCAAACATCCCCTTGGTTTTCATAGGAACTCTAGGAAATGAAACAAGAGAAGAGATATACCTCTAAAGTATCACAGAGGAGGGCAAAGAGCAAATCAAGTATGTCTGGTGTGGGCAAAGGCCTTTCTTAAAAACTGTTTCATGGCAATAAGGCTGGGCAAAATGGAGGTATTTTTCCATTCTTATTAAGTCTACAGACTGCCAACAGGTGGTCCCATTTAAAATAATCCAGACCTTCTGGGCATGGAATATATGCAGTGTCATTGTGAGGACTATTCAAGGCATCTGTCTAATAAAGTTCCTCACATTTGTTCTTACTTGGAGACTAGCCTATACAAGTCCTATGGTGACGGCTGAAGTGCCTGGCTTCTTTACCTGGAAGAAATGTAAGCTTGATGGCGCTAAGGAAATGAATATGCTATTGAGACTGTGATTGCACCACTGTTGGTAAATCCATCTCTTGCTAACTGATCAGAAGCCCCAACAGACAACATGTCATTAGGTCCAAGCAGTAGTAAATTCATCCTTGACAGAGGAAGTATTCTTACCTGCATTTAGAAAGTGGCGGTTTATCCTTTCGGTCAAGCAGCTATCACTGGACTCAACAGTACTAGACATATTTCATCTTTTCTTTATTTTAGATATTTATCCCACCTTTTCTTCACACGCATCTCACAGTGGCTAACATACCAATATTCCTTCCTCCTTATTTTCCCCCATCACAACCCTGTGAGTTAAATTAGGCTGGCCCAAAGTCATCCAGTCAGTTTTTAATGCCTAAGGTGGGACTAGAACTAACAGACTCCTGGTCCCCAGGCCAGCAACTTATCCACTACACCCAACTGCCACTTCTGTTTTCCATCTTCCCTTTTTGGGGGGGGGAGGGGTGGCGCAAAGAAGTTATTGAGTATGGAGTCAGGCTACAGAGAATTTGGGCAAAAGCTAATAATTTGGACCCCTTTTGGTTGCATTTCATTCCGGACAACATCGGTTGCACTTGTGTGGCTACTTCTGGTTGGATCAGAATGCAGGTGGTGAATCCATCCTGGTTTTCCTTATCTCTCAGCAGCTTTCAAAAATATCAAGCATGTTACTCCATCTGAATTGGCTCAAGGAGCTAGGAAGAGACATGGTGTTGCAGTTTTTCTATTTCTTCCTTTGAAATTGGTTCCAGTTTGGTATTAGTAGAGGACTAGATAGATCTAAATGCCTGTTTTGCTGGATTTTACTCTCTCCCCACTCCTAGCATCTACATAAAACTGCTAGGTCGGGTATCATCAGTACACTGAGTGTTTTGACTCTTGGCAACTACCTAAACTAGTCCCTGCATTTTTCTTGGCAAGATTTCTCAGAAGTTGTTTGTCCTTGCTTCCTTCCTAGGGCTAAGTAATTTACCCAAAGTCACCCAGATAGCTAGTGCCTAAGGCTGAACTACAAATCAGTCTCCCAGTTTCTACCCTTAACCACACCATCAAATTGGTTGTCTGATGATACCCAATTGTATATCTTGAGCCCTGGTTAACTAAGTCATGTTTTTCCCCAAATGTTTGGAGGCCTGGATGAAGAGAAACAAGCATAGGCCCAATTCCAACAGAAGCAAATGTCTGGGGATTTTCCATCATTGTTTCTGAATGCAGTTACACACTCTCAGAAGGAACTAGCAATTAATTTGAGGGTCCTCCCAAGACTCTCAGCTCCTGGGGTAGCCATGGCTAGGAGGGCCTTGCACAAATGTAACATGTCCCCCAACTGTGCTCACTCCTGAATGAGAAATGTTGTGCCTGGATCCCCTCGCATCAGGATTATCACAAAGTTCTCTGCATGGGGAGACCATTAAAATGTGGTCTCCCCTTGTTCTGGTTCAAAATGTTATCATGTGGTAACAAAATGGTACAGTCCCATTTTCCATCCTGACTACCACTTTATAAAAATGAAATAACAGAGACCTGGTCTATATGTCTATGGAGTCTATGGAGCCTCGGTGGTGCAGTGGTTAGAGTGCAGTACTGCAAGCTACTCCCATTGCAATTTGGCAAATCGAATCCCACCAGGCTCAAGGTTGACTCAGGCTTCCATCCTTCCAAGGTGGGTAAAATGAGGACCCAGATTGTTGGGGGCAATATGCTGACTCTGTAAACTGCTTTGAGAGGGCTGTAAAGCACTATAAAGCTGTATATAAGTCTAAGTGTTATTGCTATAACAAGGTTTTTAAAAGGCATCAAACATATTTACTAACACTATATCTAAGCTGACACTTATTAAATTAAAAACATTTGCTTTTATCCTGCCAGACCAATGTCATCTGTAAATGGATTATAGCAGTCTCTTCCAAAAGACCTGGCTACATACTTTACTCCATCAAGAACTTTGAGTTAACTATGGCCTTAAAATATCACGTCACATTAAAAAAAAAACAGCCAGTGATTTCACACAGCCATGGAGGCACAATATATTTTTGAATGGATTTGTAGCAAGAAACAATGAAATACCAATGGAGTTTAACAAAGTGATATAAAGGTATTCCTTTAATAACTGTACACATTATTATTTCAGAAACACAATTTGTTCCAACACTAGAGTCAGCAGTTCAAACTATAGTAGTGTACTAAATCTTTATTATAATAATAAATTGCATGTTCAAAGCAACATCTGAAATAATGCATGCAACCAGCATGCAAAGTGATTACCCTGACCGAACTAATGCAATCAAAGCCATAATTGAAATTTTATTTATTAAATTTATATGTCACCCATCTCACAGTCAGGCGACTCTGAAAAATCATCAAATGATTCAGAGTGCAGATTGTACAAAGAGGCAGGAAAAAAGTACAATCACACACTCAGCTCATGCAAAAGGTTTGCACAAATTGATTATAAACAATGACATTACACAGTTGCTAAACTGATTCACTTGAACATCTATGAAAATGATCATGTGCCACCAATAAAAAATTGGTGGGAACATAGAGTTGAAAAAGTAGTACAAAATGAACAAGTTAAAATCAGTAGTGGGATTCAAATTTTTTTACTACCAGTTCTGTGGGCATGGCTTGGTGGGCGTGGCAGGGGAAGGATACTGTAAAATCTCCAGTCAGAGGTGGTATTTGCCGGTTCTCCGAACTACTCAAAATTTCTGCTACCTGTTCCCCAGAACTGGTCATAACCTGCTGAATACCACCTCTGGTTAAAATGCTTTGGGATTTCCAAATGCAGACAGATAAAATCTTGGATCATAACACACCAAATGTAACTATGGATGAAAAGAAGAAAGTGTGAACAACTGATGTGGCAATACTCAGAATAATAAAATAAAGCATAAAGAAATCAAGATCTAAAAATCACAAGGTATGGAGAACTAAAACTGAAAGATTATGGATTATGGAATTATTATTGGCATTCTTGGGGACACAGCAAAAAAAGCCTTCATGGCACTAAGAAAATCTGCTCAGTGAGAAAATTTCCTTCTGTTAATTACAAGAGGCCACACACTGCTTAGATCTGCACATATTCTACGCCAATGCATTACAACATCCTAGGTTCTTGGGAAGAACTGGATGTGTATGAAGGCCAACACCAGCTAAAGGACTGGCAGCTATTGTTGTGACACAACAAAATAGTTAATAGGTTCCAGTGCACCCGAAGCACTAACTTGAACACCATTGGCGTTAACAAAATCACCATCCATCGTTCAATTGTAAAAGGAAGTAGAACAGTTTCCATCCTGCAACAATGCTGTTAACATCTGCCTGTCTAAGGCCTGTCTTGAGAAAGACTGGTGGATAAAAATGCCAAATCCAATCTAAACATCTGGCTAACTGTGAAACCAACAATTTAAGCTGCAAATCAACGGCAAATCCTGTGACCAAACACTGCTAGAATATGTACAGAGGTTTTTCAAAGCTTTCCTGTACAGAAAAATAGGGAACCAGAAAGTGCAAGCTCATTTGTCCTGAATCTTATGATGTTCTTCCTCTACCGTCTATCCTAACCCCATCGTTATCCTCCTCCCTAAAGTTAAATTTGTTTTTCCTCCTCCTTTCTAAGAATAAGAAAAAAAGCTACTACTGAAAATAGTAAATTTCATTTCACCAAATATTCAAACATGCTGCCTAGAATGTCAACATACCAGCATAGTCATTATGGAGCATTACTCAATATTGTAATTGTACATTTAATTATCCAGAAAATCCATATTTGTTATCCAGAAAAAGCAAACCATTTAGCATCAGAAGAAGTCCCTCTGCTTTGTACATGAATATTTTATAATAGTTATTTGGGGGCCCTGATGCCACAGCTGATCCCAAAAGCTGCAACCCCTAAGCCCCCCGATTAGTTCCTATATTAAAGCAGCAACAATACAACACATTCAGTTTTAGATTTAAAGCTGCTATAGTCTATTATAATCGTTCCACATAGGAATTCTCAAGTGTGGGACTATGCGTTCCAGCATGGAATCCAACAATGCAAGCCAAGTCACAAAATAACTTATTCTGCAATTTAGAATTAGTGGGCCTAATATATCTCTGAATTCATCTTATATCTTTAAAAAAAAACAATTCCTCATTACTGTAAAGGGAAGTTCTGAAAAATTAGGGCAACACATTCAGTATCGTTGAGGACTTGGAACTTGAGAAGGACAATACTCTATGCATAATCAAGTTTGCTTTTAATCTAGAAGAACGATTCTAGAGAGCAAAAGGGAGATCTGGCTGGCTGCTATGTCTGGTTACACAAAATATTTTTCCAATAACATCACTGAGATTAATGGAGTTTTCCTGGGCATACCCCACTATAGTGATTGGAGCAACATCTTTTTTTTTTAATTACATTTACGTGCTGCCCTTCTCCGAAGACTCAGGGCGGCTTACAATTTTTGGGATACAACCCAATGTGCTCAGCAATAGCCTTCATTCCATTGTATATGCCTGCTTATTACTAAGCAGCATTTTTACAAAGCTTATTGCCCCCAACAATCTTGGGTCCTCAATTTACCTACCCCGAGAGGATGGAAGGCTGAGTCAACCTTGAGCCTGGTGGGATTCGAGCCTACAGCAATTGTAGGCAGCTGGAACTTAAATGCAGGCATTTAACAGCCTGAGCCACCAAGGCTCAATCTTGCCATGTTATCTGAAATTTCTCCTGACTTTGACTGATCCAAAGTCACCCAGATGATTTTTGTGGCTAAGGTAGGACTTGAACTCATGGTCTCCCGCTTTCTAGACTGGTGCCTTAACCACTAGACCGAACTGGCTCTCTAAGCACTTTGGCTAAAAGCTCCTCTTTTTTAGGGGAAAATCACCGAGATTGTGGGTCACCAAACTTTTGGACCTCAGGGACCACCAAATGCCTAATTTTAAATACCGCGGACCACTAATATGAATTTTGAGTGATGGTGGCTTACTGACGTTGGTGGGAGGGAGAGATCCAATCTAAACTCGGCGGGCTGGCAGTGATATCTCTCTCTCTCCTCCTCTCTCTCTCATACACACACACAGAGAGGTTCCTCACACCCACCCACCCCCTCCAAGGCAGCCACATTCCTAACCTGTTTTTCAGCTGTGTTCTCAGGGAGGGGGGAGAGAGAGACTTTTGGCTTCATGCAAGGAAAGCAGCAGAAGCAGCAGAAGTTTTTCTTTCTCTCCCCCAAACTCCGCCAGAAATGAGTCTTTGTGAGACTTGTCGCACTGGTTCAGCCTCTTGGAGCAGGATGCCTTACAGGGTCCCAAAGACTCATTTCTGGCAGAGTTTGGGGGAGAGAAAGAAAAACTTTTGCTGCTTTCCTTGCATGCAGCCAAAAGCAGAAGAAGAAGCGGAAAGAAGCAGCCCGGTGACCAGGCCAGGCACGTGGGGCGAGTGTGGCAAGTTCCCTCCCCCGCCCTTCCCCCCTCCCCTCACTACCTCATACTGTTCACAATGCAAGGACGCAAGCCTTGTGTTCCCATGGGCCATGTGGGTGGCGCAACCTTGTGTTCCCACGCAGCCTGGATTAATTGCTTTGGGGAGTGCTTTGGGGGTGACATTTCTCTGTGGACCACCAAAATTTTCTCGTGGACCACCAGTGGTCCCTGGCCCACTGGTTGGTGACCACTGTTCTAGAGGAAGTGAATTATCTTCACCCTTTTCAATCAGGATTCAGATGTGGGCATTGAGAATCTGTTTTGACATGAATAGCAGGGATGTCAAACTCGATTTCACTGAGGGTTGTGTTTGATCTCAGGGGGCCAGGGTGGGTGTGGACAAGGTGGGCATGGCCAGCTCGATGTCACTCATGTCAGGGGTGCCTGTGGTGGCCCCGCAAATGGCCCTCCCAAGCTCCATTTTCATTGGCAGAGGGTTGCAGGACGCTGTGGCAGCTGAAAACAGAGCTCAGGAGCCCGTTTTTGCTTGGCAGAAGTACCACAGGTCCTTTGCTGTTTCCAGGACGGCCCTGCAGGCCAGATCTAAGTACCCCATGAGGCGGATCTGGCTCCTGGGCCTTGAGTTTGACACCCTTGGATTAGAGCATTCTTCCTAGTGTTTTCGCAAATCACAAGAACTTTCCATTCTGTTGAGCATGTTACCCCTTCTGGACCATCTGCAAGCTTTGGGAATTGAAGACACTATTCTACTTCTTCCTCAGTAGGTGGTTCCAATTAGGTTCCAAGTAAGCCAAGAGGTTGCTTACTTGGGGGTGTTGCAGGGTTTCTTCCCTGCTCTTTAACATTTTTTCTGAAAGCTACAAAGAGCAATACTATGCCCTCTGTCAGTTCAGGGTATGATATTACCTCCTGGGAAGCACAAGAGATGAAGTCAATGTTTTGACCCAGAATCTGAAGGCTTTCAGGATCCAGCTGACACAAAACAGGATAACGAACTCAAGCAAACGGAGATCCTGCTTGCTCATTAAAGTTCCTCAGTGTCTCTTGGCAAAACCTCCTGGACTCATGGCTACTGCTTGATTGGTAGGAACAGGCCATGGCCAGAACTGTTGCACAGATTCAGCTGGTACACTGGTTGCAGCCCTATCTGAAACGGAACAACCTCATCACCTACCACAATGGAAAAGCTAACTTTGAAACTCATTTGGAAGCTTCAATTGGTTTAGAACGCAGTATGCTGGCTATTAGTGCATACCCATTGACATCAATATATTCGACCTGTGCTTTAGGCCCTGAGCTGTATTCCTGTGGTATTAACTTCTGAGCACAATCCAAAGTGCTGCTTTTGAGTTTTAAAATGCTATTTGGCTTGGCACTAAAGTATTTTGCAAGATTGTTTTTTTTCCATCCAGTTGCAACACACCTGGGCCAGGTGTGCTTGAAGAACTTGCTAGTGTCCTCCAACTTTTGCAAGGTAGAGGTTCTTAAGTGCTACATCTCAGTTGTTCTACTAGCCTTGTAAAATATCTCTTCCTCAAAATATACTCAACTCCTACTTAGCATTTCTGAAGTAGCTCCAAAAAGAGATATTTAGAAGAAGATCTGAATTGAGATTGCTACTATCTAAGATTGGTTAGGTTTTTTTTCTTATTTATTTTAATGGTCTTTGTCTTTTTGCTATATGTTAGGGTCCCCCCCATTTTATTATGTTAGATTCTGGATATATTAGACAATTTTTAAGCAAGAAAGCATAATTTAATTATGACAGAAAACAAATCTAATAAATGCATTTAATTCAATTCATTTTCAAAATGTATCACTTCATAGCTAGCTCATTTACAACTCCCACCTTGTTATACCACTTTATTTGTGGTATAATAATCTACTATATGATGTTCTTCAGCTGTATTGAGTTACATAATCCAAAAATTATGGACAACATAGCTGGAGATAATACAAGTAGTTTCCTATCATATCTGGAGAACAGCAGGTTGGGGAAGGCTTCAGTGCAGAATCACTACTGGGGGGAATCAAAAAAATGGCTAATGTGTGGTTAACTGGCCAGAATCAATCAAAGAAGTTACTGCAACTTCTTCACTAGTTGAAATCTATTACCACTCTTTTCTTAGTAGTAATGGACACTATCAACTAAGCAGTTATGAAGGGTTTAACTCAACAATTTAACATCCATGTGTTGTCAGTTATTAATTTCAGACTTACTTTATTTAGAAGCTTTGTAAACAAATCCTTGTTCAATTCTACAAAACAAAAAGACTATCCGTTTAACAACACCCAGACAAGCATAACACACCCTCCCAATATTTACTGACAATATTCTTGTTACAAGAGTGTGTCTATCCCAATGTTTTCTGAAATCTTGGGATTCTGGGAAGTTCGAGCATTGTAATTGTCAGGGAAGTGTGATGCGCAACCTATACATCTGGTTAAAAAGCTAACGGTGTCACAAGGGCTTTCCCTCTTACACTACACACAGGGAATTCGTGTGCAGCATTTTAACAACTCCCATCACAAAATAACATTAAGATCACTTACTCTTTATGAACACAGATTTCATCCCCATAGGAATACATTTTCCAAGCTGCAACAGCACAAGTCAATTGCACTGAATTACCTGAATTGAATAAATATTGTTTCAAGACACACACAAATACCCTTTGTAAGTTATCTGTAATTTTAGCACCCCCAAGTTTGTCAAACTCCCATTTTAGTTCTGGCACTTCCTAAAGTACACTTCACTTAACAGTTATGGATATATCTGAAGGGAGGAGTGAGCATGGAATTGATTGCTCCCAATGATCTTGTTTCCATGTAGCAAACTCTTAAATCTTCTCCAAGAAACGACTCAGAGCTTCTAGGTGCGCCACATTCCTTTTTGGTAAGCATTCCTGCTGTGCATAAGGGAATGTAAATATTGCTGCAATAAGCTCTGTGCATAGAGATGACTGTTTTATGAAGATACTGCCTGTCAAACAAACAAGGAGCAAGAGCAATGTAAGAATTACATCCTCAGCAGATTTCACAAGGGAAAAGTCATGGGTATTGACTGTTACACGAATCCTTTGGGCCAGATGCAGCCCAAGGAGGTGCTCGGTTCCGAGCTTGTAGATAGCCCACCTCAGGGGAATCCTACAACTTTTACTCCCTCCAAGGAGAAGGAACCTACACTAGGAAACAATGCCTTAGCTCAATTCTCTCCTTGTAAATTGAAAATTAACAGAGATTGCTTTTTTTCTATACAGGAAAGCATTAACATTTAAAATGATAAAAAAACCCATTCACTTGTGTTGTGTGAAATTTAGAACCTTAAGGGGCCTTCTCAGTAGTTTCCAAGTTTCCTTTTGAACACTTCTGGCGAAGTCTAACACATGGACCACATGGGAACAGTCAAACCCAGAAACTCTTCCTTACAGCAGAAAAAAAACAGCCAGAAACTGAGGTCTCTCTCTCTCCTGGGCTTAGACCTTTTCAGACATGACTTGAGCAGCCTGGGAAGAACCTACACTTACAGCTACCATGCCATGACACATTTATTGGAAGTTTATTGGAAACTTATTTCTGAGAACCCAGTGATCTTGCAGTACTAGTGCCCTATCCCAAGTCTGATGCAACTATTTTCCATGGCTCCACCACAATACCTTGGCATCTAATGGCCTGGAAAAGAGGGTTCTAAACAAATACCAAATCATTGACTGTTGTCATTATGAGTCATTGTGGGCTTTCACAGGCTTCATCATCCAAAGATAAGCAGGTATGAGATTCTCTGGTCAAAGTTGGGCTCAGGGAACAGATGGGATTGTTACTGTTTTACCATCTCCCTGCTGCACCCTTCCTGAACTGCTGGATCCTGTTGCTGGGCTGAAAGTTGAGATCCTGAGCTTCCAGTTCTTGGGGACTTCAGTCTTCTACCTGGAAACATTGAGTCTGGGGTGGCTCGGGAGCAATCTTGGGTCTATTTCAGGTCATGAGGGTGATGCATACCAGAGGTTAAAGATTAAACCTTGGTTCTGTCTTGGGGGTAGTTGAAATGTGATCTGGTTTTGGAGGATATAGCTATATTTCTATTACTGTGGCAAGAACACTTTATCATTGCCGTTATCCAACCTTGATAAAACTAATCTCATATCTTATAAAATTGTTTATCTTCTTGATCTCTAATTTCAAATCCTCCCAGATTATTAAGGCTATTAAGGAGATGAGTCCATGCAGTAGGTATCAATTTGTTTGAGGGAGGGATGGTCCACTCAGCCCTGAAGGAAACTGGGGTACATCAAGAAGAAATCACTGGATTTAACCGTCCTGAACAACTACTGAAGTTTTGTCCAGGACTGAAGTTTTAGGAAGATGCTTGAGGTGGCAATCAGGTTTCAGCTCCAGAGGACCCTAGAGGAAGTGGATTATTTGGATTCATTTCAGTTAAGTTTCATGATGGGACCAAGTATAGAGATGCCATTGGTCATGCTTGTTAATGACCTGAGATGGAGCCAGGATGGGATTGATGCATCCATGCTTGTGCGCCTTGATCTCTCAGTAGTTTTCTATACCATTCATCACAGCATCTTTTCGGACTGGCTTTGGGGGTTGAGAGTGGGAGATTGTGGTAGCCACTGAGTTTCCCTGGATGACACTAGAAGCTGGCAGCACACTGCAGCCTGGTGGAGGGGGCCTCTTTTGCTATCCCATGAGCTCATCCTCTATTCATCCTGTATCTGTTGGGTTGGAAAGTCCCTGATTTTCCAGGTATATAGGTGATCTCATTTACTAACATCACCACTAGTCTTATGGATTGGTTGGGAGGTTGCACCAATGTGGTTGAGGGGTTTCACCCATGTGGGATCTATTCTCCAATCCAAATGCTGTATCTATGCTACTCTTCCTTGCTTGTAAAAATGGTATAAAAGAATAAACACTGCCCAGGCAGTCAGACATCTTTGGACACTGAAATGACTGGTTATTGAATCCCTACAGGAGATAATTTTTTACAGTGCTTTTCCCCCTTTTCTGTGGCTAGTTTTAATTGGCATTGGGAAGTAGAAAGGGATCATATCCATGGCAGTGGGCGGGGTGCTGCAGGGATCAATGCTCACTCCCTTTCTGCTTAAAACCTACACGAAACCTTTGAGAAAAGTCATTTCCCAGTTTGGGTCAGGTATCATCAACAAATGGATGATACACACCTCAATCACTGGCTGGTCAAGTTTACCTGTTGAAGTCCTGACCCAGTGCCTGGAAACTAACTGGTTTTGGAGAGGAGGAACAGACTTGGGCCCTGTCAGCCCATCAAGGTAGATCACACCAGGAAACCAACACACTGTCCTTTTATTGTAAATCTGTAGTAACGGAATCTTGCAAGTCTAAAAGTGCTTTCCCCTCCCCCCCCCTTTTATCTTTGTGGGAACAAGGGAGGGATGTCTGAGAGGTTGCTCGCATTACATTCTTGCTCCAGACTCAGACTCCTTTTTATCAGAGCATTGCTTGGTTTCTTCTGTCCTTCAAGGCCATTCCCTCTGTATCTTTTGACAAGACCAAGCAGCTTTGACTGTTTGGGCCACCCAAATTTGGGGGTATCCCATTACTATAAAAATCTCTCTTGGTTTAGTTTTGCTTTATTTTACCTTATTTATTTTAACTTTATTTTGGATTGCTCTGTTTCGGTTGTTTTTGCACTTTGCTCTTCTGTTCTGTTGTATTTTTCTTTTAATGAGTTGGAGGGTTTTTTTAGTTGCAAACTGCCCAGAGTCATTTGGATATGAGTGAGTGAGTGAGTGAGTGAGTGAGTGAGTGAATAAATAGATAGCTAGATAGAAAAGCAAGCAAGCAAGCAAGCAAGCAAGAAAGAAAGAAAAAAGAAAAGAAAAAAAAAAAGGATCCTTCTAAATTATATTAGAATTTCTTCACCCTAAATTCAATTAGAAATAGGCAGCTCCTTCCAAGAGAAGGCAGGGAGTAATAATATTTCCACATAATCCATAATTAGCTATGCATTTTGTCTTTTGGGGGGAAAAAGGATGGAGCATCAAATTTGCAGCTTAAATACATTGGTAGAATGGATGCCCTTTGGCAAACATATAAACACTGAAGGGAGGATAATTCAAAGAGATAATAATACAATATATATTTATAATATATATTAAAAATTGTGGAGTTCAAAAGATAAGAGATAGTTATCAAATCCTGTTCAGCAATGACTGTACGCAGGAAACTACTTCTATCAATGGTTTTTTCCCTACAAATCTTGCAAAGCAGCTTACTAGCTACATTTTCATTAGAAATATCAGAAGATGGAAAACTCTAAATTTTCCATCTATATAGCCAACCCTATTTCTTCGGGATTGCGCTGACACTCACTATCATAGACAAAATGCCTTTCTGAGGGCTGTAGTGTCATTCCTGTAAAAAAGTTATTTCCCAAGTAATAAAACTTTAAAAATGCACATAGCTCTGTTCTTATTTGTAAAAGGAAGATAAAACAGGCCTATAACCGAACAAGGCAGATTGAAACATGTTTGATCAGTGGATTATATAACTCAGTGAATAGTGACTGAGCCAAACCCTATTAGGAAGGACTATTCACTGCCTTAGCAGCCTGACAGAATAATTTGAAGGATGTTACAGAAGAATCAGCACTCTTCTCTCACCAGCTAGCTATTAAAGGCACTACAATTTCATCCAGAACCCAACCTTAAGTCAAGTGACTTGCTGCCTTGTGTGGATCATAGTGGGATCCTAAGAAGAGTAATGAACCATCTTCAATGATCAATCTGTGTCAAGCTTGTCCCATTCTCAAAAGACTTGTCCCATTCTCATTGCAAGCTTCCATAGGTTTTAGTTCACAGAGTTCACAACCAATGTTAAGAATCAAAATCAAAACTTTTTTTGGAGTCATTAGAATAAAAGCGAGAGTCAGTTGGGTGCAATGCTGCAGTGGGTTAGAAACTGGGAGACTGTGACTTCTAGTCCTGCCTTAGCCAATTGATGGCCTTGGGCCAATCACTCCCTCAGCCCTAGGAAGCAGTCCGTGGCAAACCCCTTCAAAAACCTTGCAAGAAAGGGACTAGTCCAAGAGTCAATAATGACTCAAATACAAAACTGAGGGAGGGAGGAAGGCAAGGAAAAATGGAAGTATCTTAGAAATTAGAAACAAAAGTAAAAGTGGTGAATTTATTACTTGTTTTTCAAAAGCCATGTTAGTTCTTCAATAATTGGAAGGTGGGGGGAGAAATTTTTAAGAGATATAGAAAGACCCTCCCTTTTCTAAAAAAAATTCTGGAATGACTTTTTTTGTCTCCATGATATTTTAAGCAACTCTGTGTGGACCTCAATTTGCAGAATTCCTAAATCTAAAAATTGCTGAGGTTGAAAAACACTGGTCTACCGGTACATCACCACAAGTGCTTGCTACATATGAACACAATAGCCAGACAATAATTTAGACCAGGGGTCTCCAACCATGGCAACTTTAAGACTTGTGGACTTCAACTCCCAGAATTCCGTCCTCAGACAGGAATTTTGGGAGTTGAAGTCCACAAGTCTTAAAGTTGCCAAGGCTGGAGACCCCTGATTTAGACTCCTTATAAAGTTCACAACATCCAGCAGAAGAGATGAATAGCTGTGGAAAATTTGAGCTTAGGTAGCAGATGATTTTCATTTGGGGAGTTAAGAGATTCACAGATTGCTGCCTGAAACCATAGGAGACTTTGGTTTAAATAAAACTAAATTCAGGGCTTAGATTTTAGAAACAAGTATGGCTTTAAAGGCTGCTTCTGCACGGTAATCTCCCGTGTCAATACTAAAGGATGGATTTTAAAATCTTCCCCTTTGTATTGCTTAACTTATAACCAACGTAAGTTACAAAGTAGAAAGTGGAAAAGTTCCCCTTTATCGTCACAAATCAGAATTGCTACTGATAGCGGATTTGGATGCAGAAATTCACTGAAGTTGCAAAATGGGCCCCTGGCTGAGGAGGAACACCATTTCCATCTGTGCTCAGTTCATCTCATGGAGATGAAGAAGCCTCAGAAAAGGCTTGTTCATCTCCATGGCCAGAGAAGCTACCAGGCTCTCCGAAATCTCACTTTTGCTCTTGTTTTCTTTTCTTTTTTTCTTTTTAAAAGCAGACCAGCAGCTTTGGTACACTTATTTACAGCAGCTGACACCATCCTAAAACTTAAGGTGCAAGAACAGAAGGAAAGAAAGAGTTGGGAAGGCGAGTGGACTCTTTAATGCAGTCTCCACAACCATACTGGGGGAGGGGAGAAAGGACTTAAAGAGCCCAAGTAATTGACATAAAACGATCCTGAATTGCAAGCCTTCCATCCAGGTCCCCCCTTTTCATGATTTATTGAATCTGAAAGGAGGACAGACAGCATTTGGCACCGTCCAGGAAAACATGCAGAAAAACAGCTGTGGGGAGGAGAGCCTAGCCCTCGCTAGGCCCATTTCTGTACAAGCATTCCAGCCAAAATGACAGGTTTGTTTTTGGCAGGCGGCAGAAGCTGCATTCATCCAGCCTGCCTTTCAGATGGAACCTACACAGACTTTCAAGTCGAAGCGGAGAGGCAACGGCTACGTGCAACTTCTGTTTGTCGCCACACAGCAGCACACTGCCTCCATTTCCTTTCTAAGTAATTCCAAAGGGAAATGTAATGCTTTCAGAGTTGTTCTTCCCACCACACCCAATTCTTTCTCAAAAGCAGGGCCACTCCTTGTTTCTTCTTCTTTTCTTTCTTTTTTTTTCTCCCCTAGTCCCCAAGAAAGGTGAAGACTTCCCGTTCACAGGGAAATAATTGCCTGGGCTTCAGCACGGTCTATTTGCTGCCAAATCCTTCCACAAGGCCACCAGGTCGGGCCGCCTTGCCCTCAACCTTGGTGAGGGCAGAAATCTCTTTCTCACCATCTGCCAGGTGAGGAGCATCTGCAGTTCCTTGCCTTAATCAACAATTGGGCCTGCTGTGTTTGTGGAATTGCAATGGGCTTTCCCTATTTCGGGAGGATGGTAGCTTCTTCTTTTTTTTTTTGGAGCAAATAATAGGGAGTCCTCGATTTACAACAGTTCGTTTAGTGGCCATTAAAAGTTACAACAGCCCTGAAAAAAGTGAACCCGTGACCATTTTTCACACATCCCTTGCAGCATCCTCCTGGCTATGTAATCAAAATTTAGATGCTTGTCAAGTTGACTCATCATTTATGACAGTGTTGCAGGGTGTGTGATCCCCCTTTTGTGACCTTCTTACAAGCAAAGTCAATGGGGAAGCCAAATTCACTTAACGACCATGCTATTAACTTAACAGCTGCAGTGATTCAGTTAACAACTGGCAAGAAAGGTCATGAGGCAAAATACACTTAACTGTCTTGCTTATCAACAGAAAGTGGTCATAAGTCGAGGATTACTAGTATTCCATTCATATTACAGCTCTCAGCATCCCCCTGTGTCTTTCTTCGATGGTGCTGATTTATCCAACAGCCAGACTCATTCCAGTTCATGTATTCCTTAAGTCAACTGAGTGGATTCCTTTCTTTTATCACCCATTTCTTTAATCAGTGTCTTAAAACAGTACTGAGAAAAGGTAAAATTATATGCACAAAAACAACCCTTACAGAAAAGGAGAGCTTTGGAAATTAGTCGGGTAATGTGCTCTCAAAAATAAATAAATAAATAAATAAATAAATAAATAAATAAATAAATAAATAAATAAATAATTGACAAATCACTATCATTTGAATCAGCTAGTTAGTAGCAACACTTCACTGAAGAATGTTATCAAGCCACATTTACCTATGTATCCATATATGTAATTATTCTCAGTTATTCCTATTTTGTGGTAGTACATTTAGCAACTGCCTTGTTATAATGGTGTGGAAAAAGTAATTTTTGCAACACATTGTTGCATAGAGTCTGTAAAGCAAAGAAATGCTGAAGTAAGATTATAAGCCCCATTTTGCTTAATGGCCAAGTTGCCGGTCCCTATTGTGGTAGCTAAACAAGAACTATTTGTAGTTAATTGGGATATCATCTTGAACTTACCTCAATCTCCTCTCGATCTTGCTAAACTGCTCATAAATGGATACCCTCTCTCCCCCCATTGATTTATCTTTTGCAGAGAGAAAGAGAGAGAGAGATTGAAATTTTAAATCGCTTTATTATATTTCTGGCATATCTGGTTTTGTTTAGTGCCTTGTATCTTAGGAATGATGGGCAACTAAATTTTTTAAATCAATGAATAATATTTTATTGTACTGTATTATAAACTGTTCAGATACCTTCAGTATTGGGTAGAATAATTGAAAAATTGAAAAAGAGTAACAAAAGTAAGTCACATGTTAAATGAGTTTAAATGAGGTTAAAAATAAATAGATAGAAGGGGACTTCAGTGCTCCTTCCAAGAGCTATCGGAAAACTAGAAGATTAAAACAACATTGACTGAAAATATAGTAACACACAGGTGGTAAGATAGAATAACTTCATCTTCCCACTGCAAAACCATATATCTTTAAAAAAGACAGGAGAGATTCTAAAATGCACCTACATCTTTCACCAAGTAGTCAGGTTTTTTTGTGGTAAGGGAAAAAAAGATATCAGCAGCATTGGGAAAATATAGGAGTTACTAATGAACAACATGTTAAGCATCCCTACCATTGCTGAGTTCAATAATGAGTCATGTTGATTCCACAATCAACTTTTGTCTGGAACCAACTCAAGAAGGCTTTTTTTTTTCCCAATCAGGCATGTCAAGGATTAAATCTGAAATTTTCCAAAGGCTTCCTTCCCAAATCTAGATTGTCTAACCACCGGCACGCCTATCCTGATCAAGGATCAATACAGGCTGGCTTTAGATAAACATTATACTTTATATTAATTGATATTAAGATAGGGAATATAGGAAAAATTATGTTTAAGAAATTGTGTAAATCGGGAAGTTCCCTTAGATATGAAATCGAGATCCTTAAACAAGCCATAGCTTGTGTGCCACAATCCAATCTACAATAGACCGTAGCAATAACAATATTCATATACTATATAAGATGCTATAGAAAATCTCACAGTAGTGTTTTGCAAACTTGGCAACTTTAAGATGTGTGGACTTCAACTCCCAGAATTCTCAGCATGGCTGGCTGGAGAATTCTGGGAATTGAAGTCCACATATCTTAAAGTTGCCAGATTTGAGAAACAATGTCTTAAAGCCAGGGGTGGGATTCTACCGGTTCTGTCTACTTCTGTAGAACTGGTTGCTCTGAATAGCAGCAAACAGAGAGCATACGTAGAACCGGTTCTATGTCTGCTGCTGTTTTGGCCCACCTGCCCACCCGGGCTCTTACCTGACCTTTATTTCCTGCATTTTCAACCGCAGCTGCTTTGTGCGACACAGCTGCGTTTGAAAAAGCAGGAAAAAAGGGCTTTTCCAACCACTACGTACTTGCACACAGCGCTGCTCAGCTGTCTGGGCAGCTCAGCAGGTCATAAATTGCACTCGCGCAACTCACGTGACGCAGAGCGACAGAACCAGTAGGATTGGATCCCATCCCTGCTTAAAACCTATGTAATGCTGTTCATGTTCTCATAAGGAAAATGTAACTGTACCATTATTCAGTTTTATCAAGCTTGGGAACCATAAAAATGTCTCTTTAATAATTAAAGCAACCACTACAGGTAGTTCCTATTTAGCAATCATTCACAATTATGAGACTGATGAAAAAAGTAATGTTAAGACCAATCTTCACATGTACAAACTTTGCAGGTCAAAGGAAAGGAAAGCTGAAGTATGATCAGCACGAATGTGGTTTCACTTAGCAACCAGCTCATTTAAAAACAGGTTTACTGGTCCCAATTATGATAGTTAAATGATGATTAACTAAGGCATAAGATTGAAAATACATCAATATATTTTCCAAAGCCCTCTCACTTTAAGATTTAAGAACAGTAGGTAAAAACTTGAAGCAATTAACAATTGAAGACAAATATAATCTTTAACACTAAGGAGTCACAATAATTACAAAAGAGAATTAACCTTAGTTATTTGATACTGCCTTCAGACATCCAAAGTTCATCAACTAAGGGATAAAATTGTTCAATTCTTCCCCCAAGTGCTTACAACTAGACATTGCTTCCAAAAGCAGGCATAAAAATCTTCAGTACACTGAATGTGTTTTCATAAGGCAGGGGCAGCTCAAGTTATTTTAGCATCTCCAAATAGTTATCTTTATTTTGTAGGGGCTGAGTTATGTGTAAAATTTGACTTTGTCCAGAAGAATGACCTCTCCACCTTAAATGTATGGAGAGAAGGTCAGGCTAGCAGAAAACTGGTAGATGTGTGGAATTCCAAAATTGCTGGCTGCAATCACAACAAACTCTTTTATTTCCAATGCTGATGCAAATACAACTTTTCTTACCCTTTCATCATCAGCCATAACATAAAGCTACCATTCCCCACTGTTTAAAGATAGAAGAATTCCAGCTGAACTCAGGGAACATGAAGATCAGTCTGCTGGAACAGGCTGAGAACCATCTTATCCCATCAGTCTGGATTTCACAATAACCAAGCAAATGGCTGTGGGATGCTTACAAATAGAAAACAAAGATATACCAATCAGTCCTTGCCATTCCCTTGCAACTGGTTGGAGGCAAGCTGTCCTCAACTCAGAGGTAACAACTTGTCTTCTATGAACTTATCCAATTCTCTTTTAAACCCATCCAAATTAGTGGCCATCACCACACCTTGTGGTGAAGAATTCCACAGGTTAATTACAGAGAAGACAATCCAAATCTGTAGTGTTTACCACTAAAGAGCCCTTAAACTCACTGGCTTCAGGGCTGAACAGGAAAAACTGGGGCTTAGACCTGTTCAAGAAAGAAAAAACAGAAAAATAAAAGTAGTACTATTATAGCAGGGGCCCCCAAACTTGGCAACTTTAAGACTTGTGGACTTCAACTCGCAGAATTCTCCAGCCAGCTATGTGAGTTGAAGTCCAAAAGTCTTAAAGTTGCCAAGTTTGGAGACCTCTGAATTATAGTGACATGGCAAAAAGCTTAACTGGTCCAATCTTCCAACAGGGAGCAGGATAAAGAAACTCAAATATCTCTTCCTTATGAGAACCTAAAATGACTAGAGCACATGTGGACACTAGTCCACATTAAATTTCTACACTTGGATCAAGGTACTTTGGATTCAACTCAGTGGTGGGATTCAAAAACTTTTTCCGCCGTTTCGGTGGGCGTGGCTTGATGGGCGTGCTTTGCGCGCATGCACACACTTTGCGTGCACGCGCATGCCAAACACACACTTTGTGTAGGCGCAGAGGCATTCCAACTCACCTCCTGCAAGCCTGCACTCTCTCGGTCGCCTCAGCAGTTGCCGCACAGCACTCTTCTGGGCCATGCAAAGCAGCTGCCCTTCAAAAGCAGAAGAGAAGTATGGGAGCCCGGGAGGGCAAGTGGGCCCAACAGCAGAGCGGTGGAGAGAACCAGTTCAGTCTCTGCTGCTCATTGCCACTACTGGCTCTGCAGAATCAGGCCAAACCGGTAGCATACCACCACCACTGATTCAATTCCAAAACTCTTTTGCATCTACAAAAACAATCAACTGCTTTAAAAGGGAGCCTCTATGACAAGGCTATCAAACTCCCGGCCCACAGGCCAGATGCCTCATGCACTGGCCATGCCCACACCCCGATTAGCGAAGGGGGAAAAAGTCCTGATACTTCACGTCATGCTGCCGTGATGATGTGAGTTTGACACCCTTGCTCTATTAAGTTTACTGGTCCAGAACATTTTGCAGAATCAAACACAACAGTGAAATATTTACGGGAACGGCTCCTCCCAACATCAAATGCTAACCGCCCTGTGGGCACAGGCGGGTCCCTCGGGGTGCCTTCTGCGACACAGTGTGGCGCAGCGACCGGAGAGGGCCTACTCTGTGGCGGCTCCCACTCTGTGGAATCTCCTTCAGCTGGATCTTTGTTTGGCCCCCGATCTTCGCACCTTCCGCCATGATTTGAAAACTTGGCTCTTTTTACAATCTGGGCTGTGCTGATTCTCTTGGGGTGGGGTTTTTAATTAGGGGTTTTAAAACTTGAATTCGGCTTAACTGTTTAATACTCTTTTAAATGAATCTATTTATTGTTGTTTTTAATTGTAAGCCACGAGTCCTTTGGAGAGGGGCATATAAGTCAAATAAATAAATAAATAAATAAATAAATAAATAAATAAATAAATAAATAAATAGGGAGAAGGTTTGTAATGACTTCACAAGCCTGTATTTACAATGTGTCAGCTATACAAGACTGTTCCTTCACCTCTTGTATTAGGTAATTGGACAGTTTGCTTTGAAAGAATCAACAGAAGGATAATTCGGAAGGTCTTCTGGGAAAGTTACAATGCTGGAGGATGTTGCACACGGAAAAAGGCCGCTATTAAAATAAACCACTGAAGTACCTTCATTTAGGGCACCAAATAAGAAAGTAGTTATTCTGTATTGCAGAGGTGGGAAACGATGGCCCTTTTATGACTTGCAGACTTCAACTCCCAGAATTCCTGAGTCAGCCACGCTTCTGGGAGTTGAAGTCAACAAAGCGCCATACTTCCCTACCTCTGCTGTATTGCTTCAGCAACTTCTCAAACAAAGATGCTTGATGAAGGCAGACAGAGAAGGACTTATCAGCTTAGTGAATGGGAAAGAGGGTCCAATTAACTACCAAGCAATCAGACATAATTCACCCTGATGAGGCCAATCAAGGAAGACAAGGAGGAGAAAATGCAAAGTCCAACCACTCATATAATATTGCAGGCAACACCTTTTCCTAAATCACACGAAAATGGGTCAAAGTGAAGTTATGCTACCTTTGTGGAGAAAAATAATCCACTTGAAAGCTAATCCTATGAATCCAAAATAACAAATATTTTCCCAATGCTTTGCTTCCATCCCGATTACAAAGTTTCTAAATATCAGTTCAGTCATTAAACCCAGTGGAATCCTCTGACATCCAAAATGTGGAAGTATTAACTATTTGGGAGTTGTATTAGATTTTTTTTTCCACTTCATCCAATATTGCTGTGTGAGGGGGTGCTAGCAGCATGCCCGTTGCTGAGAACCAACATTTGTTGAAAAAAAGCATTATGGTATATTGTGTCTTCATCTATGACTTCAACTGATTTGTTTGTGGTAACAAGTGATATGCTAGCAGCCAGAGAGAGACACAGATAACTAACTGGCATTATATTTTGAAATGCTTCAGTCTTTGCCACATCTTGGGAGTTATATGTGTCAATAGGAATAAATAAGGACTTCATCATTTACAACAGAGGTGAAGAACGATGGCCCCTTTATGACTAGAGGACTTCAATTCCTGAGCCAGCCATGCTGGCTGAGAAATTCTGGGAGTTGAAGTCCACAAATCATAAAAGGGCCATTGTTCCCCATCCCTGATCTATAACAACATTAGAAGATTCAGGAACTATTGCTTACAGCTGCCATTTCAAAACTAATCATCTGAATTGAATTTATACTATGACTTGACATAGGAATATTCAAAAACTCAGGACTGTTATATCAAGATTTCCTCTCTTCCACTGTTTTTGGAATGATCTGTTTAGCGTTAGAACTGGTACAAGAAACTCAATTTTAAAGTTGCACCATATGCCAAATTATTATGCAACGAACTGTGTGCACACAGTGGCTCACCACAACCTTCGGGCAGTTTTCTCCCACACTACCTCAAACGGTCATGAAAGAAGCGTTCACCTACAACATTACTGGCGTGAGGAAAAACATACACTACAATGGCTAAGTATTAACAACTATTATGAGATGTTAGTGTGCCAGCTGCAATTATAATATATATCATAAGACAAATGTCTTTAATATTCAATTACAGATATAAGTCCCCTTACTCCAAAATAGACAAAGGAGGAAATGAGAATTCAGTATCTACCGCACAGAAAGACAGCTTGTTTTATATAATATGGGTAGTCCTCAACTTATGATGATTCATTCAGTGACTACTTTAAGTACAACAGTATTGAAAAAGTGACCTATAACCACTTACAACCATCACAGCAATGTCCTGGGATCATGAGGTAGTCATTTGCAACCTTCCCAGCTGGCTTCCAACAAAGCAAAGTCAATGAGGATGCAAGAGTAACTTAACAACTGCATGATTCAGTTAACAACTGGAGTGATTAGCTTAACTGTGGCAAAAGAGCTTGTAAAATCAGCTATGATTCATTTAACAATCTGCCCTTGCTTAGCAACTGGTCTCAGTTGTGGACATGCAATAAGTTGAGGACTTCTGTACCTAAACACAGCGTAATGCTGAATCATTTGATAGGCCACAAAATCCCAGAACAGGCTACAAGGAAATGCATATCCAAATACTATGAAACATTATGGAGAAACAAACTGGACTTAATCAGTTGGAAAGCAACTCATCAATGCTGTTCTGTAAGACATTTGCCCTGAAAGTGTTCATCACTAGGAACATGAAGATCACGGCAATAGCTAAAGCTGCAGCTTCCAGGTTGAATAAAGCACAATGCTGACCATTTCCCCATAGCGACAGAACCAATTCCCCCCCAAATATAAGTCACTCACACACACCAGTTGCAGGTCAAGAACCACACAGTGAAACTAGAGGCTTCATTATCTAACAGTCAGTCAAACGATGGAGGCTCAGACATGCACATCCACTGCATCAAGAGTAAAAGAACATACATGTGAACTAGGCAAAAAGAAAAGGCACTTAGCTGCCAGATATTGGAGTATATATTAAGAAAGTAAAAAAGAGGGGAAAGGAAGATCTTCAAAGGATGTGATGGCTCAGTGGCTAAGAAGGTGAGCTTGTCGATCAGAAAGTTCGGCAGTTCGAATCCCTAGCACCATGTAATAGAGTGAGCTCCCGTTACTTGTCCCAGCTTCTGCCAACCTAGCAGTTTGAAAGCATGTAAAAATGCAAGTAGAAAAATAGAGACCACTTTGGTGGGAAGGTAACAGTGCTCCCTACACCTTCAGCATTTAGTCATGCCAGCCACACGACCACAGAGAAGTCTTCAGACAGTGCTGGCTTTTCGGATTTGTAACGAGATGAGCACCACCCCCTAGAGCTGGAAACGACTAGCCCGTATGTGCGAGGGGAACCTTTACCTTTAGAAACCCATCGAAGGATCTCCTGCCAGATGTGTGATTTTAGTGAAACTAGCCTGAAATCCAAATTCTAGTAATTAACCAGAGCACTGCATACATCAAAAAAAGGACAGTGTGTCTTCTTTATTTGCCCTAAAACCCATAGCAAGTGAGTATATTGTCCCTATTGTATTTTTATATATACACAAACACAACTGTGTGTAAGCACTCTAGGAGAGTACCTGGCAGCTGGACGCTGTAGCAAAACAAAACTCAGAATATATATGATGTGTTTACTAAACCATCTGGTATCAACAGATTGCAAAAGATGGACAACAAGCACTTCAGGCGAGATGCTGTGTGTCTCCTTTTCCATATAGCTGCCCCTATCTTTTGGAATATCCTCCCACTGGTGGTCTGGCTGGCCTCCCAACCCTTTTAGCGCCCACATCAAGACCCAGGTGCTGGGATAGAGAGAGGATTTCTGGAGTTGGTTGAGGGACATCCTAAGGCAGAGTTCTCCAAACTTGGCAACTTTAAGACTTGTGGACTTCAACTCCCAGAGTTGAAGTCCACAAGTCTTAAAGTTGCCAAGTTTGGGGCCCCTGCCCTAAAGGAGATGACTGAAGCACCGTTTTTTTTTGTTTCTGGCTGTTATGGTTCATGATTTTAGGCAGGTAGTTCTTGACTTACAACAGTTCATTTAGTGACCATTCGAAGTTAAAGCAGCACTGAAAAAAAGTGATTTATGACCATTTTTCACACTTATGACCATTGCAGCATCCCCATGGTCACGATTTACATTCAGATGCTTGATAACTGGTTCAGATTTATGACCGCTGCAGTGTCCTCTGACAAGCAAAGTCAATGGGGAATCACTTAACCACCGTGTTACTAATTTAACAACTGCCATGATTCACTTAACAAATGTGACAAGGAAAGTTGTAAAGCGGGACATAACTCACTGGTGAGTTATTCATGCAATTTCTCACTTGGCAATGTAGATTCTGGGCTCAATTGTCGTCATAAGTCGAGGACTTATAGTATTGGTTTAATTCAATTCAATTCAATTCAATTCAATTTAATTATGAGATTTATATGCCGCCCTATCTCCCGAAGGACTCAGGGCAGCCTACAATACTAAAAAACATATAATATAAATGTTAAAAATAAATTAAACCCAGGGAAATCTCATAATCATAAAACCCTCCCCCCCATCAGTCCAGGTAGGCCAGTTGAAATAGCCAAGTTTTTAGGCCACGGTGGAAGGCTCGGAGGTCCGGGGCCACCCAGAGCTCCAGGGGCAGCTGATTCCAGAGGGCGGGCGCCCCCATAAAGAAGGCCCTATTCCTGGGGGCCGCCAGCCGACACTGTCTAGCTGACGGCACCACCAGGAGGCCCTGCCTGTGAGAGCGTACTGGGCCTCGGGAAGTCATTATCGGCAGCAAGATTTCCTGCAAGTATCCCGGTCCAATGCCATGAAGGGCTTTATAGGTCAGCACCAGCAACCAGTAACTGTTGTGAGCAGATGAGAGTTGTGTTTAACATGGGTCATACAAATCTTCAAAATAAATGAAATAAAATAAACCCGACTTCCCAGAATTGGTCACAAATTCTTCCCCCGTTATTCCTTGAACAGGTAGGTATGCATGCCAACTAGATGTGAATTGCCAATAACTGAAAAGCTTCCTTGAAGTTGGCAGCTTTTTTTTCAACTATTAAAACAAATGACTAGCAACATATGAAAGCCTCAGCAGTGTTAGTTGTAATCCTGCATGCCTTTTTTCCTCCTCCTCTCCTCTATATAGTCACAAGACAATTTCAACAGAGGGCAAGAACACAAGGCACAGAATTTCCTCAAGGCACTACTGGGAGCAAGCAGCAAAGGAGACTGCTGATCTTTGCCCATCCCAAGTGCAAGCAAGGATAGACTTCACAAGACCATTTAGAAGAAAATTTGGGGAGGGGTATCTAAAGAGGTAGGAAGAAAAATTTAGTGAAGATGCCTCAAAGCACAGAGAACAGACTCATAACTGGATTTAGAGTCCTGTCTAACCTGTTTTGCGGTATGTACTGTTTAACTGTATGTGTTTTTCCCCTCGCTCCCTCCCTCTCTTCTTATTTCTTGGCAAGAAGATCACAGCCCCTTTCCTTCCTCTCTTCCACATATTAACACGACGCAGGCCTCTGAGAAGGCGACACTTTAAAAGAAGGCACCACACTAAGTATATCAACCTGGCAAGACCTGCATTATCAACACACAGCGTCTGTATTTTCAGCATTGAATTACTCAAGCCTTCTCTTTTCGCAGTTTTTGTTAAAACCCTCTTTGGTGCCTTCTCCAGGAAAAAGGAGGGGGGGGGGAAATCTTGCTTCACAAAAGCATTAATATCTTATGTATTATATCAGGGGTCTCCAACCTTGGCAACTTTAAGCCTGGAGGACTTCAACTCCCAGAATTCTGCTGGCTGGGGAATTCTGGGAGTTGAAGTCCACCAGGCTTGAAGTTGCCAAGGTTGGAGACCCCTGTATTATATGGATTCAGTCCAACATATTCAATATAGTTCCTATATTCTTTTCACTGATGCCAATCTTTATCTCTAATACCAAACCAAAACCAGAACATGGTGGTGCTCTGCTCAGTTTTCTGATTCCTTCAAGATTTAGATGGATCGACACCTGTCATTCCAAGTCAAGGCAAATTTTAAAAAAGGGAAGAAAGTCAGTAAGAGCCAGAGAGTTCTCCAGGCAAATACTTAGGCTCTTCCAGGAAATGGACTTTCTACTTGGCAATCAAGAGGTTCTATGCAAATAAAATGTGCTTGATATACATCCTCAGAAGTAGAAAAGAAGAAGCGTTATTTTCTGCTTGGAAGTGAAAACAGTCTGGGAACTTATAGGAGGTACAGCAAAAAATATTTAATCTCAGTAGGCTAATGTCAGCATTTTCAATCTAATGCGAAATACCACTCAAGGATCATCACAAAATCTCCAGAACTGTAAAGCCTACAAACTTGAAATTTGGCACATATGTTCCTCTTGGCTTCTAGGTGCTCACTAAGAAAGAATTTTTCAAAATGACCATCAGAACATTACTATTTTGTATATTATTATTAACATGTTCTGATGCTAAGGAGTTCTACCCCCCCTCCCCACCTGAAAAGAAATCTGTCCAAATGCAAAACACAAGCAGGAGTTTCAGTTTCAGTTTCAGAGCACCAAGCATCTTTAATACACAACAGTTGATCTAAGCCACGCCCAGGCTCCTTGCTGTCTCCTTCTTGCTCACACAGCAAATACTGTTTCAGTTTCAAAAAAGCCCTCAACTCTCTCACACACTGACAGTACACTAGCCAGATGAATACCGATGAATGCTGGTAGGCAGAGACATAATTTCCCCTTATTTTCCTCCCCAAAAACTAAGCCTGACCATATAGTTTTGTAGCGAAGCACGGGTATCGAGCTAGTTCTTGAATATATTACAGTCTTAACTCAGGATTCTCTTCCCCCAATAGGAAGAAGAAAAATAAAGTCTCACAGATAACACACATATATGCACTGATACATACACACAAACACACGTTATTGTTTGTGAAGCTTTTTAATTTAGAAAAAATCAACTTGTGTAATTCCCTAACAAACTAGAGAAAGTATACAGAGGACATCCCACAGGCTAATAGTTTAAGACTGTGAATGTAAACTATTTTAATCAGTGTTATATTTTAGGACGGGTGAATGGACAACATAATGACTTCCAGATACTGCTGTATTCCCATTACCCCTGCCAGCAGTTTGTGGGGAGAGCTGATAGAAGTTGTATAGATAGAGGTTTTATCTGGGAGGTGTCTGAGCCTACGAATTTTGAGAAAGCAGGCTGGGTTTTCTGCAATGTTCCTTCTGCCAAACACAGACTGACTGGTCCTCTATTTGAACTGGCTAGCTAAGGCAACCACAGATAGGACAAGGATCTAAATCTAGATCAATGCCACCATGAGGGAAGGAAAGGTTTTGGTTACCTCAGAGACACTGGCGTGCCGCCTTTCAAGAGGCAAGTGTTGGATCCAATGTTACTGGATAACTACCAACCTAATTCTAACCTCCCCTTTGGCACAGCAAGGACTGCGGTTATACAGGTAGTCCTCAACTTACAACAGTTTCGTTTAGTGTTCAAAGTTACAAAGGCACTGAAAAAAAGTTGAGTTACAGCCGTTTTTCTCACTTATGACCATTGCAGCATCCCCATGGTCACATGATCAAAATTCAGATGCGTGGCAAGTGGTTCATATATTTATGATGGTTGCAGTGTCCCAGGGTCATGTGATCCCCTTTTGTGACCTTCTGACAAAGTCAATGGGGAATCAAGATTCACTTAACAACCATATTTACTGATTTAATAAATGCAATGATCCACTTAACAATGGTGGCAAGAAAAATTGTAAAATGGGGCAAAACTCAGCTTACCTGTTTCACTTAGCAGTGTAAATTTTGGGCTCAATTGTGGTCATAACTCGAGGACTACCTCTAGTTAAAACATCTTTACAGTAACATTCAGATGTGCAAATGAGCAATCTCCCCTAACTTGCCAACATTTCATCACTAACTCATAATTGCAGGAATTGAAAAACCACGGTATAAAGTCTCCTTTAGTGGTCTGCTTTATGTTTTCCCCCGTTTTATTAAGCTAAAGCAAGTACGATATTAGAATCATGTTTAAGTACAGGTTCAGTGATATAATACAGACATTTCAACACTTGTGGTGGCAGCCAAGCCATGAAGGTTCATATATATAAAGAATGACAACCTGGCCTATTAGATTAGACAGCTCCATCTCTAATCTGAGGTAGGACTTAGCAGATGCTTCATGTCAACCAGTATGTCTTACGAAGTAACCTCAGCAAATCACCAAGTGATCATCCCTAGGTGTTTTTATTTAAGATGCCCGCAAATGCCCAGAATCCAGCATCACCCTTGCCTGTTAAATGGCAGCTTTTTACCTGCCGAGCTGTATTTTTAAAGGATTATTTCAGCTTCAGTTAATCTTGCATTTGAAAAAATGCATGCACATTTAAGAAAAAGAGATCTTTCAAAAAAAAAAACAGCAGCCAACTATCCCAGACAAAATGGTGCTGTTGGGATGCAAAAATCTGGTTTGCGCAAAGACCTTCTGCAGCTCAAACTGGTCCCAAACAGAGTGGGATGCAGCCTGTTATATTGAACAGTTGTGCTCCAGCAACAAATAGGGCATTCATCAAAAACTGGAAGAACTTCTGTTCTGAGGCTTTAAGTTCTGCAAATGAAACAATCCATTGCTGATGCTTTTATGAGGGAGTGTTAAAAAAAAATAGACCGAGGGGTAGGGGTAACAGAGAGAGAGAGAGAGAGAGAGAGATGCCTCAGCTGCAGAAAATGTTATATGCAAAAGAAATACCAATTTAAAAAACCCACAGACACACAAGATGAATAAGAGCTACTGTTGCACACTGTCACCCATTACTGACTTAGTTGGCAACGCAGGAAATGTTGCCCAAAGGCACAAAGCATAGCATAATAGATAATACATGGAAAGTTAGGATGGGGGGTTGCAAGGGCTGTGAGAGAAGGCTGGATAAAGATGGAATAAAGAACGAAAGTCACGATGGGGGAGGGAGGCAGGGCACACATTTTGTCTTTAAAGAAATGTCAGACTTCTAAAAGACCCCCTTCCCCTTCCCAAAACAGATTCCTAGTTTGATCAGCTAAATAAGACTATCTAATATCAGGTTTAGGGCATTATTAGCTAGGCCTCATCCATACCTACATCAAAAAGGAAACATCTGGAACTAATTAAATGCCATGGTAGACATCCCTTGTACGTTGTTTAGAGCTGTAACTATTACAAGTAGTCCTCGCCTTACGCGCATTTGTGTAACAAAGCTTTAAAGTTACAATAGCCTTGTAAAAAGGAATTACAACCCATACTAGAAGTTACGACCCCACAGTCAAGAGATTGCAATTTGGGCGCTCGGCAGCCATCTTGCATTTACAACAGCTTACAGCACCTTCAGTCATACGATTGCACTTTGTGACCTTCTAATTGTGTCATAAGCTGAGAACTACCTGTAAACTAAAGGTAATTTACACAAAATGATCTATATCAAACTACAGAAGCCCCACTCCTCAATAGTGTATAGGTAGTCCTCAACTTATGGCCGCAATTGAGCCCTAAATTTTTGTTGCTACGTGAGACATTTGTAAAGAGTGTTTTGCCCCATTTTATGACCTCTCTTGGCACAATTGTTAAATGAATCACTGCCATTGTTAAGTTAGTAACACGGTTGTTAAGTGAATCTGGCGCCCCCATTGACTTTGGCTTGCCGGAAGAGTACAAAAGTTAATCACATGACCCCGGGACACTGCAACCGTCATAAACGTGAATCAGTTGCCAAGCATCTGAATTTTGATAACGTGACCATGCGGATGCTGCAATGATTGTAAATGAGAAAAATGGTCATAAGTCACTTTTTTTCCAGTGCCATTGTAAGTTTGAATGGTCACTAAATGAACTGTTCTAAGTTGAGGACTAACTACTTGCAATTTGGTGGTCCCTGTATGAGGAAGACATACCAAAAAGATGTATATAACTCAGTGTATCATTTTGTGTATTTCAGTGGATCAATGGTATTTAAAATGTTATTAGTATTATATTTATATAAGATATTAATATTTTTTCCTAACAGATAGCATTTAGCTATTCAAATTTCAATTAAGATTGACAATGGGTATGAAAAATTAATAGATTTTTAGTACTCAAAATCACAAATGTATCAATCATACACACACACCTGACATTTTTCCTTGTGTTTAATATATCTTACAATTTTAAAATATTAGTGTTTTCTACACACTGTGTAATTTTTGCAAAATTGACATCTAAAAAGCCCTATTTTTAAAAATGAACTGTTAATTATGATGCAGTTTTTAACCAAAATAAAAATACTGTTTAAAATATTAAAGAATCTAAAAAATAAAATAAAAATCCCAAAGTCACCCAGTGAGTTTCCAAGGTTGACAGCATATTAAAACCTGGATCTCCAGCTCCTTAGCACAAACACTTTAATCCCTACACCACATGGTCTCTCCTTGTTCACTGTATGGCAAATATGGGGAGTGCATCTGGGAAGCAGCTGTTTGCCAAAGGTCTGTGTGTTTATTAGCAGAGGTGAAGCTTAAATCAGCTGCTTCCTTGTTCACAGACTATATTCTCTTTAACCATCTCTCTATGCTAGCTACCCAAAAGAAGTTTGCTCGGTATCAACATCTAATCTTCCACACTAGTATATGTATACAAGAGGCCTCCTCTCTGTGGTGCTAGCTGGGAAATTTTTAGGAATCCAAGTCCACATATCTTAAAATTCCCAAGGTTGAGAAACCCTGGTCTAAACCAACAGAAATCTATCCCCAAAAATAAAGCAATAGGCAATAGCACTCAAATTTATATACCACTTCCCAGTGCTTTACAGCCCTCTAAGAGATTTACAGAGTCAACATATTGCCCCCAACAATCTGGGTCCTCATTTTACTGACCTGAGAAAGATGGAAGACCGAGTCAACCTTGAGCCAGCTGACATTCAAACTGCTGGCAGCCAGCAGTCAGCAGAAGTAGCCTGCAGTACTGCATTCTAACCACTGCGCCACCACATCTCTCATGCAATAGCAATAGCAATAGCAGAAAAAACCAATTTAAAAACCACACAGGTCAGCTATAGAAGCCCAGAGGTCATGAGCCAGCCAGAAATAGTATTAATGTTAGCTAGGTCACAGAAGGAAAGAAAAAAGATGAATAAAATGGATTGCTGGAAGTCAGGATTTAGAAATGAAGATATGATTAGTCAGGATTTAGAAATGAAGATATGATTAGTTAAAAGACACTCCTTTTGCATCTCAGCCAGGCATGTTTAGGATGCCTAAGTGGTGCAGTGTTTAGAATGCAGAATTAAGCACAGTGGTTAGAATTCAGCACTGCAGTTACTTCTGTTGACAGCTGGCTGCTTGCAGTTTGGCAGTTCGAATCTCACCAGGCTCAAGATTGACTCAACCTTCCATCTTTCTAAGGTCGGTAAAATGAGGACCCAGATTGTTGGGGGAAATATGCTGACTCTGTAAACCGCTTAGATAGGGCTGTAAAGCACTGGGAAATGGTATATAAGTCTAAGGCCATGATGGCGAACCTATGGTACGCGTGCCGGAAGTGGCATGCAGAGCCATTATTGCCGGCACACGAGCCCTGGCCCAGAGCAGGTGTAATGTGCATATGCGCATTCTTGTTGGGTATCTGGCATGCATGCGCAGGGGATGGGGGGAGCATGAGACTGGGGCAAATGAGTGCACGCATGCGCAGATGCGTGGCGCACATGGGGGTTGTGCATGCATGTGCAGGGGGCATGTGGGGCCCTGCGCAGATTGCCTTCTGGGTGCTGGCATGCAAGCGCGAGAGATGCATGGCACTCATGAGGGTTGTGCATGCATGCACAGGGAGTGTGGGGCCCCTGTGCGCATTGCCTTCTGGGTGCTGGCATGCAAGAGCGTGAGAGAGAGCAATTTTCAGCACAGGAGCCCAAAAAGGTTAGCCACCACTGGTCTAAGGGCTATCACAGGGACCCAAAGAACAGCTTCCTCAGCAACTTTTAAGGAGCATTCAATGGTTGGAAAATGAGTCCTCAAAGTTTTAAAGAGTACTGTGCATCCTTTCAAATGTATTTATTTATCAAATTTCTACACCATCCATTTCACCTAAGTGACTGTGAAAAACAAGAGTTAAGAACAGCATTCAAAAGGTTTATTTTAGTTTGCAAGAGTTATAAATTGAATTATAAAGGTTAAATGTTTTAAAAAGCAGAGGGGGTGTCCTCAAGCAAGCCAACCAACCACCACCAAGTTTGCATGCCACACTCAGACACCGCCCCCCCAGCCCAGTTGGCAGAATATCTTGATGCTCTTCTGAAAGTCTGGGAACATGGGGGGGCTGCCTCACCTCTGGGGGTAATTCCATAGGACCCAGACAACAGTAGAGAAGGCTTTCTTCCTAGATCCCACTAATTGAAATTCTTTAGCCAACAGGGATCTGCTACATTCCCTCCCCAGAGGTGGTATGCAGCAGGTTCTGACCAGTTCTGGAGAACCGGTAGCTGAAATTTTGAGTAGTTCGGAGAACCGGCAAATACCATCTCTGACTGGCCCCGCCCCCATCTATTCTCTGCCTCCCGAGTCCCAGCTGATTGGCTGGGTCTTCTTTTGTTGCCCTGGACAGGAGAACGGAGCTGGAAAGCAGGTTAGTGGGGTGGGGAAGGAATGGGATTTTGCAGTAACCTTTCCCAAGGAGTGGGGTGGGAACAGAGATTTTACAGTATCCTTCCCCTGCCATACCCACCAAGCCACAGCATGCCCACCAAGCCACAGCATGCCCACCAAGCCATGCCCACAGAACCGGTATTAAAAAAAATTGAATCCCACCACTGCCCCTCCCCTTGCTTGAACAGGTCAGACGGGTCTCAGCATCCAGTGGGGCAAAAGGTGAAACTGCTCTAAAATGAATGCAGCATCAATTTAACACATTCTGCCCCAAATGATTCACCAGTACAGAACAGCATATCACAACAGTTCAATCTGACTTATCTTTGTTATAAGATTTTTTTTTCTCCTTAAGCTCAGCTTAGGTAAAGTGTAAAAAGCAGGTTGAGTTGAGGAAAGGAATGGGGGGAGGAGGGTGTTCAAAATTATCCAATGAGCTATTCATGTCTGACAGTAGGCAAGAACCTAGTTCTCGTTAGTCATCATCCAACACAGCTAACCATCAAAAACTGGCTTATCCAAGTGCTTTGTGTATCAAAGCAGGCAGGTAGTTGCAAGAATTGTGCCCTGCTGGGGAGGCAGACCTGATAGTTTTGAGCCTCAGCCCACTGGAAAAGCATGGAACACTCTCAAGTGTATGGCAGCTGCACTCTGTCTCACAACACCCTCCCCTCAAATGGTTCCATTTTGCAGCTGCCTTGCTGCAACAAGCATTTTGTTCCTGGGTGATTGCTTCCTTTATCTAACCCTGGACAGGCAGACAGAATGGGTGCACCTCATGATTAGGAGGACAGAGGAGCAGAACTTGTAAGACTTGCAAGGTGGACAATTGCAGTACCAGGAAGAACAACCTGTTCTTCAGCACAAGGCACTGATTCAATACTTATCCTGCTGGGCAAATGCCAGGGGCCGTTGCTACTGCTGCCACTGACACAGTTTAACTAGATGGCAACCGCACCAAGCAGAAATCCAGGCTGCTATACAATGACAAGCACACTAGCCTAGTAGTGTGGCCTAGGTACTCTTCATATGTCACACGTACATAAGCAACTCCTGCTTAGTAGCCCACAAAGATACTAATAATATAGCAGGGATGATCCAAGTGTCAGACTTGTTCATGCACTGAACTACCCAGTGGTGGGATTCAAATTGTTTTACCACTGGTTCGGTGGGCGTGGCTTGGTGGGCGTGCTTTGCCTAACACCAACACATAGCTTTCCCACACCAGCTGAGACCTGTAGTGCCAATCAGCTGAGAGGATAAAGAGAAAAGCGCAGGGCTGAGTGGGAGGGACAATCCTGGCTTTTCTCTTCTTTTTCCTCTCAGCTGATTGGAAGATATTTTTCCTCCTCTCAGCTGATCCTTGGCTCTTTTTTTACTACCGTTTCCGCTGAACTGGTCTGAACCGGTAGCATACCACCACTGGAACTACCCAATGCAGAGTATGGCCCACATGAAATCATGTCATTTATTTCTACTGGAAAACTAACAACTTTGACATCAACACACAGTGAGAAGCCAAATGGGCTGCTGAACACCCAGGTACGTAGCTGACCCTACACAAAAGGTGCCAGGTTTTGACCTTCCTTGCCAGCATTGGTCAACTCTGAACAGGATCCGTATCCAACATGGTGTCTACAAGGACTCATTGTTTAGGTGGAGTCTTGTCTCTACCCTTCAGTATGACTGCGGTGCTCCTCGACAAAATATCCATCACACTGTGTCCAAATGTCCATCAAGAGTTTACATCGGCCCAATGTCTGATTTTTTTCAACATAGACCACCCTGTCCTTGAATGGCTGGGTGGACTGGACATTAACATTTCAACCACCATAAGTCCATGTGTTTGCCATATGCTAAATAAATAAATAAACTGGAAAACTATTGAGAAATGGAAATGCTATTTTTGTGTAAAACACACAAAACAAGGCTTTTCACTGTTAACTTATCAATAAATCATGTTATTATTTATTTTATTTTATTAGACTTGTATGCTGCTCTCTCTCCCTAAGGACTGAAAAATGTTCACACTCAAAGATGGAGAACTTCATCCCATCCACTTTGGACTGTCACCCACCCTGCCCAATGCAGCTCTGCAGGCTTAATGCCAGTTACTACAGATGGTTCAAAGAAAAATGGTGCTAGAGTCAATGTTACAGCTTGCTGCTTTTAATGGGGAGGGGGCCACAAATAAATCCCCAAATCTGGAGCCAGTTCCATTCTGCTCTCCCAATGCAATTAAGACACAACTTTGCTGATCAAAAACAGCAAGCTGATCCCCACAGCAGATAAACATGTCAACCACATGATTCATTCTACATCAATTTAAATATATCACATGGATTCACCAAACTGAAATGCACAGCATAGCATAACAAAATCTTGTTTTCCTTTCATTTTTCATTTTGACATTGTATTATATTTTGCTTATCTGGATGAAACTGCCAACTCAAGTAAGGATACCTTCTTCCAAATATTTAAGGACTTTCCATATGGGACATTATCCTGCTGATACTTTTGATGCCACTATAAAACCTTGCAGTGGAAGGATCAGTTTTACCACAGGTGGTCACAACCAACACCAAAATCACTCACCCAGAGATAAAATAGTTTCTCAAAACGAACTCTTGAAACATATGAAGTGATTACTCTGCAATCAATGTATTTTTAGCAGAGGTATACTTGCTCTTCCTTTTAACAATGCATACAAAGATCTCTCTTGATCTCTCCTGTATTCAATGCCAGCAATTTTCTCTTCCCTCTAACACAATAGTTAAAACAAACTTGTATTTAACAAGATTTAAAGAAAATGGATGGACGTATCTTTTTTAACAGAGTACTATGACAAAACTACAAAGCTCCCGAAATAAAGCAATCCAAATTAATTAATTCAGTTAAAAGGGGATGTGAAGTAAAACATATGCCACAATTAGTATATCGTGAAGTTTTTGAGAAGAGGCTTTATTTTGTGAAGAAAACAAATAGTTTGAACAAAAGGAACACAAATGTAAATGGGAATTTTATGAGAGACTGCTGCTCAAACCGGTTCTTACAGTCCTCTGTTTACTTATTTCAAGATAATTTGTTAAGTCCTCGTGGCATCGAACAATCTGAAACAGACATTTTAGTTGTATTTTTAGTTTCACCATGTCTTTCCACCAAGGCTGAAATTGCAAGACTGCCTTTATATATAATCTCTCTCCCTCCCTCCCTCCCTCCTCTTTTCCTTTTCAGTGCTGCAGCTAAAGATGCAGGCTAAAGTACAAGCAAGAAAATTTAGCCAACCGTAGCTGAAGAGGCTCACCTCCTCCCTGCCCCATGTGGCATATCTGGGCCAATCACTATGCTACACCCAGCTGTTCTGCTCTGCGCCTGCATCCAATGACTGACAGCAGTGCACTGTTACTGCAGAAGGTGTCATCCATCACTGGAAAAATAGAGCTTTGCAAGTGTACCAGAAACTTTAGACAGCTTAAATCCATCTTAACATCTGCATTTTCTCCTTTCACAAGGCACTCTTTTAAATTGAGAGGAGGGGGTGTTCAGAAAATGCACACACATACACAGAAGAATAAACAGGGGGAAAAAATCAAAACATTCATGAAACTTTCTGTCAAGACAGCTGTTTTTCAGTTACCAAAACTCTGAAACAATATAACTGCATGTCAGCAAGTTTTTAGTTAATATGGCTTCTTTCCTCCAGCATTTTAAAGCACCAGGTGAAAGCTAATTCAACAAATTGTTTGTAACATGCCTCTCAATTGATACCACTGTAAAAATAAAATATAATGTGGCAAAATGAAAAATATTCTTGGAGGATGCTGGCTTGTTGAGAATTTTGAGACAAAATTTTGCAAATTGCTTATGGAGTGAGGTAGCTGGTACTTCTGATCTGAAGACTCTTCAAACTTCTCTAAAGAAAGTGTATTTTTAAATTATTAACTAAGTGCATGGATGTGAACTTGTGTGCACACATGTACAAAGGTTACAATGATGTTCCGAACTTTTTACTCCCAGGAATTATAGTACCTTTAAAGGTACATTACATTTAAACATTTAAATCTATTAACAGCATCCAAGATGCACCCCACAAACTTTTCCATAAACTTTCGTTTCTCTTTTTTTAATAACTTAGATATGGAGAACTAAGATCAATCAAGGGCAAAAGCAGAAGGAATATTCCTCTCTCTGTGTGTGTATCAATCTTTGGGCTCCAATTATTTCTTTGAATGAATGCTACTATTCTCATGCCCAGGATTTCACCTTGATTGCATTGTACAATATTCCCCTCCCATGACTTAAGTATTATGTCACTCAAAATATTAACACAGAGACACTAATCTCTGAACAATTTAAAACAATCTTCCAATCAAAAAATCCTGCAAAATTCCAGAGCAAAAAAATATGGTGAAATAGCAGCGGGGTTACAGAGTGTGCTCAAAGAGGAAAGAACACAGTGACCAACTAGTCTGTTTATTCTGCACTAAATTTGCCTCTTGTTTCAAGATTGCAAAGCAACCCACTGGTGACAATTTTATTCCAAGATTTGCAATCCAGTGAACCAGGAAACAGACTCAGTTTCCAAGGCAATCATGGAACTCACTCAATCAGTTGGGTCAGTTAACAGGTAGTCCTCATTTAGCAACCACCATTGGGATTGGAAACCTGGTTGCTAAAACAGTTGTTAAGTAAAACTGCAACTGTGCTTATCATCTTACTTTGCTTTGCTTTACAGTATAGAAACATAAAGGTAATGAATGCATGAATTTGTCAAAAACTTATTTGTTCTTCACCATCATAACTGCAAATGATTGCTAAATCATTCGCAACTAATCAAGGAGAGAGCAATCTAGAACTAAGGAGACATTTCCTGACAGTTAAAACTATCAATCATTGGAACAACTTGCCTCCAGAAGTTGTAGGTGCTCCAACATTGGAAGTTTTAAAGACAAAATTAAACAACCATTTGTCTGAAATGGCATAGGGCTTCGTTCCTTCCTGAGCAGGGAGTTGAACTAGAAAGAAGACCTCCAATGTGCCAACTCTGTCATTCTGTTTCTCTGTTAAATGAGGCAGTCACTGAACTAGGCCTACTTGTGTTCCCTTTCAAACGAATCTGCTTCACAGGGTAGTGGTGAGGACAAAATTAGAGAGGCCATGAGGCACGTAGTTTAGAACAGGGCTCTCCATCCTTGGCAACTTTATCGAATACCAATCGCCCGGTGCGCACCCACAGACAGGGCCTCCTTGGGGTACCGTCGGCTAGACAATGTCGGCTGGCGGTCCCTAGGGGGAGGGCCTTCTCTGTGGGGGTGCCCACTTTGTAGAACCAGCTTCCCCTGGAGCTGTGAATGGCTCCCAACCTTCGCTCCTTTCGTTGCGGCCTAAAGACTTGGTTATTCGAACAGACCGGCCTGGACTGAGGGGGGGTTATTTTAATATTTTAAATGTTTGTAAGTGGGTTTTAATGATTATTTGGTCGAATTTGGTTTAATTCCTTTTTAACTTTTGTAATTTGTATGGTTGTTTTATGTCAGCCGCCCTGAGTCCCTCGGGAGAGAGGGCGGCATATAAGACCAAATAATTAATAAATAAATAAATAAATAAATAAAACAAACAAACAACAAACAAACTTTAAGACTTGTGGACTTCAACTCCCAAAATCCTTCAGCCAGCTGGCTGAGGAATTCTGGGAGTTGAAGTCCACCAGTCTTAAAGTTGCCAAGGTTGCAGAGCCCTGGTCTAGAAAGTCCTCAGAGGAGATATTAAATCCAAACTCACCAAAACCAGGATGCAATTTAAAAATTGCATTTAAATGTTTTCACTCAAGCGTGAGTTATATCAGCATATACCCGAAGAGTCTGTTGTTAAGCATATCCTTGACAAGGACATTTGTAGTACAGGTCAATTTAAATTCAAGGGGAGGGGGAAATCCTGGGATGCTAGGACTGAGGTGTGTTGCTTCTTTCTTCGCTTTGAAAAAGTTTACACCAACATATGGAGAAAAACAATTACAAAGCCCGATTTCTAAATTTCTTCACTGAAATCAAAAATACAAAGCCTTCCATCTTTCTGACCTTGGACTTGTTCATTTCGCTGGTGTCTTTCAGCACAGTCTCTTTACTAAACCATTCAAGGCACAGTGAGCCCTGATAAAAGAAGTTAATGTTTACTGAAACCTGTGCATGAACTGTACTAGACCTGATAGAACTTTTTTTTAAATAAAAAGTCAAAGTTCTGCTTACAGCATCTATTACCATTTTAAAAAATGGGATAATTATGATTTTCTAATAAGCCATTATCAAATAGAAAGCACAAGGAGGATAAACTGAGTATGGACAAATACATGGAACTCTTTTTTTTTACTGTAGATAATTATGTCAGAGGAAAGTGAGAAATGACAGCACTCATCAATCACATGTGTGCAAGTGAACAAGAAACAGTTGTCTATACAGAGGTAATCACAGGCACATATTACAGGTGCAGATCCCAAATTATATTCTCAGAATTCACAAGTAAGGCTGCAAAAGATCCTTTCCTAAACTCTAAGTGAGCCACTTACTTTAATTCTGTTACACACAACGAGGCACCATATAAATACAATGCATATAACAGCCCAGTGCACATATTCTGGAGAGAGAGCCACTGCTTTAAAATAGACATTTTAAACTGCACATGAACATGGCTTTAAGGTACAAACATTACATTTTGCAATGGGTATCATGTTGCCATCCTAGCAAGAGCATCAAAGATAAGAGCCAAAGATCAAGGATCAGGGTCACAAAATTATTGAATTCTTCACCCATATCTAACAGGCGCTGTCAGCAGGAACAGAAAAAAAAAAAGAAGGCCCAATTCAAATTATTCACATAATACATTCAGCATAACTTTATACATTGATCAGCGCTTTATGCAACTGCTGAGGATATTCCCATATGGGAATTGTTTCTCATCTGAAGGAACTGTGAAGAATGAACTGTACACCGAATGCCATCATATTTTGCACTACTAATCCAATAATGGTCTTCTACACTTCTCTATTAAGATAACATAACATTATAATTGCTTTTATTTATGTGAGACTACCTGATCACAAAAGTTAAAAAGAAATAATCTGGAGCTTAAACAGTGGTGGGAAAAAATGTACTGTTTTTTTCTCTCTCTCCCCCATTTCTCCTCTTAAAGCAAGATGCTCCCAGGTGTTTAAACCAACTTTTCCCCCCTTCCCTACACAGCAGCAATAGAACTACAGTCACCTTGGAAACAAACATTGCCCAGTGTTTGCAGAACAAACAATGGTACCTTTTCAGCCAGTACGAAGCAGGCAGGGCAAGGGGCAGTCAAGCAATTCTAGGGTTTACAGGAGTGTTAACATATTGCATTCATTTACCAAGTGAAAAAAATACTTCAGCACCAAAAGTGAGATTCTTTCCAAAAGAGTGAATCTTTGGCTGGAAACCATAGCCAGACAAGATGAGGAGAAGATCAGCCCAGGCTCGCAAACGTGTATGCAATCTTTATGGCATTGTTGAGTCCAAGGGTTATTTCTAAATGCCTCATGCAGATGATTAATTTTTTAGCTCATTCTTCATGCATATACACACACAGATTTACATCCCTTAAAGGAAGTATATTGTATAATTCATTCCTCTTAATTTTACAAATCCTTCTCATAAAGGTGATTTTTCTGCTTGATTTGATTAGAAGACTTCCAACTCTGTTATTCTATTATTCTGACTGTTCTTCAAACTGAGGGTAAAAAATTCCCCTTAAATGTAACATAAAAGTGTGCATGAAGATATATTATGAGCCAGACCCTTGCTTCTGTGTTCAGCTGACAAAAACAGGGATTCAAAACATATCCTGAATGTACACACAGAGAATTCAGGTCACAATGCTAGTGTCAAACACCAGACAACCAGATTGTTTAAAGAGCTGCAGCTACTTAATCTCTAATAAAAAAAGAAAACAAAACTGTTATACTTGGAAAAAGAAAACTATAAAGGCATTCTGTAAATAGTGATAATATACTGGTCCTCAATCTTTAATGTATACAAAATAAACCCTTTTGCATAAAAGAAATAACAGGTAGCAGAGAAAGGATTATGCTGATTCAATTAATGCTCAACTGTCCTTGATACCTTCTTTGCATTTAAGGATAAATGTCTAATTATCTCTAGAATGAGTAGGATGAAAGCATATTGTTGTTCCGGGTTGAACAGAAATAGTTGCTGCTTGATAGATGTGCACAAAAATTAACCTTTCAAAAAAATGAAGAGAGGAAAAAACCCAGAAACTCAATAACGCCAACATTTCTGCTAAAGCATCCTGAATACACAATCTGGTAAATAAAATATTTGCTTTCCCTGATGAAGTAACTGATGAAGTAAGTTTTTTTTTTAAAGTTCCACATAGGCCATCTGGGTGAAAACGTATTGATGGCTCATTTATCACCAAACCACCCTGCTCTGAAATCCTGGTTATCCCTTCCTGAAAAGTAATACTTCTGGCAAACTCCTACTGTGTCAATTTCCTTGCTGCAGAGAAACAGAGCAACTTTAAAAGGTGATACCACCGAGTTGTCCTCATCACCACAATCCTAGAAAGTCAATTCAAGTACCCCTTTTCTCAGCAAACCCACAGAGGCTGAGGAAGGAATTAAAGGCGAGTGTTAAGGTGTTAAATTCACACTTGACAGCTGTGGCATACAAAGATAGCACCTGAGGAAAAACAGATAAAAAATTGCTGCTCCTATACAACCAGGTGTACTTTTGAGGACCAAATAAATGTGTGTTGTATCAGCAACCGATATATAACACACATTTGGTGGAAACACACACAAATGGATGGAAACTAATCAAGGAGGGAAGCAACCTGAAATTAAGGAGAAACTTCCTAACAGTGAGGATAATCAACCAGTGAAGCAGCTTGCCTTCAGAAATTGTGGGTGCTTCATCCCTGGAGGTTTTTAAGAAGAGACTGGAAAGCCACATGTCTGAAACAGAGGTCCCTTCCAGATCTATTCTGATTGAGCTCTGATTTCACATCATCTTTTTCCCCCTGCATTTGATCCTCTTGGGCAGGAGGGCACAAAGGAAAGAAAACAAGAAACTAACGGGGGGAGACACACACTCAGATGCAGAGAAAGCCAAGAGGGAAAGTTTTTCATCGCCTTTAAAAACCGCACCCATAGAAAAAACACCTCTGAATTGCAAAGCCTGACAAGCTGAAGCCACGGGTTACACAGCAGAGGTACTGAAGAAATCTGTCCACCTCCCCCTTTTCTCACTCACACTATCACAAATCCTCAGGCTGCCAGCTGGGAGGACTGTTTATAGGGCAGGGAGAGGGAAGAGGTGTTGCTGCCACCCCCCCCCCCACCCTGCCTCACAACTCCGCTGTGCCTCTTTGCTGCCCTTGCCCTTCAACAATGAATGAACATCCTCCACTTCTGCGGAGCCCCTCCCTGTTTCTGCAAAGCAATGATTATTTGCTGCTTTGCACGTAACAGTATCTAAACTCCTGCAGCCTCTTTTGTCTGTGCGCAGAGGTGTCTCCCCACCCCCAGATCCCACCTTCTCAAGCCAAGCAAGAAGGCCTCCCCAATTCTACTTGCCAACCATGAGGCCTACAGTACTCATTCTTCTACTCTAACCTCCCTCAGGCACTTTTCGTATACTTCTCTCATAATACTATTTTTAAGGTACAGGAGGTTTGCCAACTTTTTACCAGCTCTCCTCTGCTGTGAAGAAATTTACCCATTTCTGCAGCTGAGGCTCCTGTTTGGTGCAGAAACACATCAAGCTAGGATTTTCCGAACAACTGACAACCTTATGTTGGACGTTTTCTCCCTCAACTGTTCTTTACAAAACAGGATTTATTTTTATTTATTTATTTATATTTGGATTTATATGTCGCCCCATCTCCGGGAGGACTCAGGGCGGCTTACACAAAAACATATACACAATAAAAAACTTATTCCAAATTTGCCCTATCCAAATAACTCTAAAATATTAAAATATCCCAGAATTAAAAACCCCAACCCCGCTCAATCCAGGCCGGCCTGTGGAAACAATTCACAAATAAGTGCAAGGTAACCTGCAATTTATATTCACTGGCTTAGATTTGAACAAGTTTCTTACTCAGCATAGACTTATATACACATCATCAGACTGAAAGGATGCTTAGGATCAAATTGTTTTTCATATCTACAAAGCAGAAGTCCAACAGGGAAAGCTTCCATTCTCACTGCAAATACATGGCAAGAAAACTTGCTGAAAAATTTGTGCTTCCTTTAAAAAAAAAAGCAAAGGTAATAGAGGTAGCCCTTGCTAGGCCACTGTTCAATGGCAGATATATGACAAGAAGACATGTGCAAAATGTGTGCTTTAAAAAACAATTAAAGGTACTATAGGTAGTCTTCAAAGTTCATCCACAATTGGGACCAGAATTCCACTTGCTAAGCGATACAGTCATTAAGCAAAGCATCGCGTGACTGGACCAGATTTTATGGCTATTTTTATCATGGCCCTTAAGCATGGTCATGAAGTTAATCTCACAGTTGTCAAGTGAATCGCGTCATAAAGTGAATCTGGCTTTCCCAATTGACTTCGCTTGTTGAAAGTCGGCTGGGAAGGTTGCAAATCATGAGCATGTGACCACAAGAGACTCCAACTATCATAAATGCAAGCCAGCTGCTAAGCGCCAAATTGCAATCACAAGACCATAGTGGTGGTGTGACACTTGTAACTTCAAGGACAGGTTGTAAGTCATTTTTTTCTGAGGTCATCATAACTTCACTGTTAAACAGTCATATGTCAAGGACTACCTCTAGATCAGACATCTCCAAACTTGGCAACTTTAAGGCTTGTGGACTTCCAGCTCCCAGAATTCTCCAACCAGCTGGCTGAACAATTCTGGGAGTTGAAGTCCACAAGTCTTAAAGTTGCCAAGTTTGAAGACCCCAGCTCTAGAGCCCTGCTCGTCAAGGCAAGCAGGCAGGTAGGCAAAAATTCACCTCCATCTGAGCCTTGTTGTTCTTCTCGTCATTCAACTTCTTTTTGTGCAAGTGAAAGGAAAAAAGAGATAGGCCATTTCTTATCAAATTAAAAACACTATGTCCCAAAGGTGCTTTTTCAAGAGGCAACTGGCCTTTCTTGTTGTTTTTTTTAAGACATTTCACTTCTCATCAGAGAAGCCTCTTCAGCTTCAGCAAGAAGCTTCATGGATGAGGAGCACCTGGTTGACTGAGAATCTCCATAGATATTTAAAAATACAATGTTTCTCATTCCCCCCCCTCAAAAAAAAAAGACAGGTAGTAGTGAGAAGAAGACTCACTCGCTCTCCAACTCTATTTACTATTAGGTTTGTATCCTATCTTTTGTGCAGGACGTCAGGATGGCAACCTTCTCTCATTTTTCTCTACAACACAGTCCTAGAAGGTAGGCTGAGCTGAAAAAATGTGAAAGGTCCAAAATTATCCAGTGTTCTTCCATGGATGAAGCTGGACTAAATGTGGGTCTTTTTTCTTCTAGTCCAACACCTTAAACATTGACCAACACTGTCAAAATAATTGATATTAAAAATGGGCAGGATGACATAATGGGAGAAGATTTGGAAAGCACAAGTCACTTACATTAGTTACACAGATACTGTCCAGATGAGATTGCTAACTCTTCATCTGATTCCAGGATTATTAGCAGATAACAGACAACTGTGTCTTTATGAGGCAAACATTTTCACCTATTTATTTGTTTTACATAGCAAGCTCTTGTTACAAGATACTAAAAACAGGTGAGACAAGATTTTTCTCCTGGTAAGTTGGCATTTCTCAAAAAGGTAACAAATGACTGCTGTTCACCATGGCAAGCGTCGACAAACCAGTCACCTAGATATAAAATATAGCATGATTCGAGCACGCCCCACTGAATTTAGCAAAGTTTACTGATTCAGGTGTGCTTAAAAATACACCTTAATACACCTTAAAGAATTATGGTTAATTTGGAACACTACACAGTTCAACATGCTATTACAAAGATTCATTTGTTTTCAAATATTATTTTTATCTTTAATTTATAAAAAAAAACACAAAACCCCAAGACAAATCTAAACTTGCATTTAAGAAAGTATTAAGAGAATAGCCTTTTTTGGCATTATTAAGATATTTTTGTTTGCTTCTGCTCAATAGATTATACTTAAAAGCCAGCATTATAAAATCTTACTATATATTATATACAGAAATATATTAACAACCTATTGTTAAACAGATTAAATCTAATAATTAAATAGAAAACAGAGTTGCTGGAAAGCCCAAAGTTCCCTGTCTGTTTTTAATTACAGCAGCATTAGTCAGAACACCTTCCCAAAATGGAATCGTATAAACCAGATTAATTAACCAGATGCATTAGATTTGCCATATCCTCAAAAGCCAAAGCTCTCAGCCTATATCTCTCACTCAGCAGCCAAAATTTTAATATTTTATTTGCTTTTTTAATTAAAAATATTAAAGAAAATATATAACCATAAAAGAATGAATGTAATACAGCTGAATAAACCAGGGATTTTTAAACATCATGGAGATAATAGCTTTCTAATATACCATTAATTTATGGTTATCAAATGGTTATCCAATCACTTCTTAAAAACTTCATTTCTGAAGACGTTGTTCCATAGACGCACAACACACAAAATTATATAGTCATGTTAAAATATTAAAAACTGTTACATTTCAGCTAATAATGAATGCCAAAAATGATGCTTAACACAATGTAAATTATCAAATTAAATCATACATTATAATAAATTTATTGCATTAAATTCAGTCCAATTTGGGGTGTGCTACCAATCCATGAATTAAATCAGTGGTTCTTAACCTGGGCAATATTGCCCCCCAAGGGGTGATTTTGTTTTTCAGGGGGGCGATGGAACGAAAAGAGGCAATGTGGGGGCAAAGAAACAGAAGGGGGTGATATGGGGGCAATGGAGCGAGATATATTGAGAGAGAGAGAGAGATCTATATTGGTAGCTAGATAGGTAGGTAGACAGAAAGACAGACAGGTAGGTAGATAGATAGGCAGGAAGCCAGGCAGGCAAACAGACAGACCTTTTGGATGGATGGATGGATGGATGGACAGACGGACTGACAGACAGACAGAAAGAATGTGAGAGTGGCAGCACTTTGGGAAAGCGGTGGCAGCAGCTTTTCCCAACATGCTACCGCATTCAAGGCACCGGTTCAGGTGTGGTACAACAGTCAATGGGGTGAGCCTGCAGGGCCGGTGCCTCGAACGCCCCCCTGCCACCTCTTAGCGCCCCTCTGATGGCCCCCTTGGGGACGCTAAGAGGTGGCAGGGGGGCGGTTATGTTGGGGGAGGGGGGCGATGACAACTTCCTCAATGGCTCAAGGGGGCGATTCTTTCAAAAAGGTTAAGAACCACTGCATTAAATTACAGTCCAATACTGTAGTTTCTAGTTTGAAATACCTAGGTACTTGGTTTCTTTGTTTCATTTTCCAAATTACATCCACTACAGTTTACCCAAGTGACTCCACGGATGGCACAGGATATGTGTGTCACCTTCAAGTCCAGCTTTTTGCTTACCATTGTGCACTGAAACTCAGTGGGAAATACTGGGAAGCACATCAACAGGTTGCAGTTTATGGGAAAGACTATCTGCCTGATCTTGAATATTACACTACAACCACAAGCTGTCACGAACTTTTTCTTACCATTTTATCTGCTACTATGAGCCACTTTCAGCTTCAGGGCTTGCTTTTAGCACCTGATATTATGCCCTTAAACACAGAAAAACAGCAGCGGAGCCTAAAGCATCCCTAAGCCTGGTTCATAGGCCTAGCCCCGTGATGGCAAACCTATGGCACGTGTGCCACAGGTGGCACGCAGAGCCATTTATGCCGGCACGCGAGCCGCAGGCAAACTTACCACACTGCGCATGTGTGTGCTTCACAGCTGATTTTTGGCTGGTCTGAGGCCTTTTTCGGCCTCTGCAGGCCGAATAGGCCCATTTTCTCACCTGCAGAGGCTTTTTTCAAGCCTTTGGGTGGCTGAAAAAGGCCTCAAACCCGCGGAAAATCAGCTGTGAGGCGCAGGCAGGTAAGGGGGGGGCAGCACGGGAGGCATGAGGGGATTGCGTGTGCATGCGCAGGGGGTGTGGGGTGTGTGCATTGCCTTCTGGGTGATGGCGCACAAGTGCACAAGTGACAGCCCGTGCACAATTTTTGGCACAGGAGCTCAAAAAGATTAGCCACCACTGGCCTAACCCTACTATGTGAAGCATCCCAGCTTGTTGGCCTTCATCATCTTTATTCAAGATAAAACAGTGCCCTATCGCACCAATCCAAGTTTTCTGGGTTACACTTGGGGCGCAGCGCCTCCATCCTGAAACTGCAACATCTGCACACAAATATTTGCTTATAGGTACCTGCATGTAAAACACACTGTTTTACACCACTTCCTAAGCATCAGAGACGTACAAATTTTCAACCTTGAATATCATCTCAAGATTACATAGACATTTATATGAGAAAGCATACTGGCTCATACCAAGGCTGTAGAACTTGCAATTCTCAAGATTGTTTCAAGCGAAGAGTTCAGGCCCCTGGGAAAAATGGGCTTGTCCTTTTCTGTAATGGTATGGGGGAATGACCTTGGGAGACAGAGGAAGAGATGCTGCCTAAGGAACACTCAGATAAGAAGTATAGCCCATTACTGCATAACGGACAGAGCAAGAGGCTCCCTAATTAACTGGGGTAAGAGCAGGAGAATTGCAGTTTCAAGCTTGCAAGATTTTGTTAATGTAGTTTATACACTTCAGCAGAATTAGCTTATTTGGCCATGGTTCCTGTATGGTCTACCTGGTAATGCTGAAACATTCTCAGAAGCCCAGTAAACTGAGAAAAGGAAGGGAAAATGTACCACAAGGAAAGCCATATATTGGTAGTCCTCGACTTATGACCACAGTTGAGACCAGAATTTATGTTAAGTGAGAAATTTGTCGACTGAGTTTTGCCCCATTTTCCTGCCACCATTGTTAAGTGAATCATTGCAGTTGTTAAATTAGGAGCACCGTTGTTAAGTGAATCTGGCTTCTCAGAAAGTGGCCAAAGGGACACTGCAACCGTCATAAATATCAACCAGTTGCCAAGCATCCAAATTTTGATGATGTGACCTTGGGGATGTTGCAACGGTCATAAGTGTGAAAAACACGTCATTTTTTTCAGTGATCTTGTAACTCCGAGTGGTCACTAAATGAACTATTGTAAGTCGAGGAGTACCTGTACATATTTTTCAGCAAATTACTGTGTTAATGTTTAAGTTTAAGCCCACACATTTGAAGAGCATATCCAAGGTAAGAAAGGGCATAATATGTTAAAGGAATAAAGATGACCAAGCTGTACAAATGTCACTTTGCAGGAGGAAGTAACACCAAGTGATATAACATGACCCTAAAATATAGCCATCCCCAGATCACAGTATCCTTCCAAAATAGGGCAGTAAAGTTGGAGCTTGGGGATTAGTTATACTGTGTGTGACACTCCCCTTTTCTGTTTGTTGTTTGTTTATTTGTGTTGTTATTGTTCTTTTAACCACTTAGAATTGTCTGCTTTAAGATGGGCAGTCACATCTTTTTCAATAAATTACTTTACTGAACACCCTAGGAGTTTAAGCTCACAGATCTGGAGGGCATATTCAGGGTGAGAAAGGGCGTTGGTCTTACCTGATACATCCTCCTTGTAGGTTAGAGAGTCCAGGCAAAGGGTTAATTCTGACTCCTATCTGATTGGACTGAGTCTGTCAAAGCTGTTTAGTTCCACCTGTGTTGCTGGATCGCCCCCAGCTTTCGGCAAAGACAACATGACAGACAGGAGGTGCCCTGAAACAAAAAATCAAGAACAAGATTATCAGCCCCCCCCTTACAGCCCACGCCCTGGACCAGACCACTCAGGGTGGGGCTGGACTCTCTAACCTACAAGGAGAATAGGCGTATCAGGTAAGATTCTCCCTTGTATGGTTACGAGAGTCCAGTCAAAGGGACATACCAAAGCTGGAGTGTCCACGGGAGGGCTCATGTCTGGTCCTGATCCCCATGCTCCGTGTGGACTCTCTGCAGAACTCATCTGCCAAACGCTACATCCGCCAATGCAAAAGCGTCCAAGCGATAATTCCAGATAAACGGAGATGGGGATGTCCACGAGGCTACCTTGCAGACCTCCTCAACTGAAACTTGTGTAGCTCACACAACTGTCGTGGCCATGCTATGTGTAGAATGGGCTGTGACACCCTTGGTACTGGTTGGGAGCGATTCATGTACGCCCTGGAAATACATGACTTGATCCACCTACTGACTGTAGAGGGAGTTACCTTACAACCCAACGAGGCAGGTTGCAAAGAAACAAATAGAGATTCCGTTTTGCGGAAGTCAGAAGTCCTTTTTATATAGATCTTCAAGGCCCTATGAACATCTAGAGTGTGCCAAGATTTCTCCAAGGCGTGGGCCGAGTGGGGCAGAAATCTGGAAGAACCAACTCTTGTGCTCTGTGGAACCATGTGTTGACCTGCTGGGACGCACTGAGAGAGACGCCAGCTCTGATACTCTTCTGGCCGATGTGATAGCAACCAAGAAGGCTACCTTAACAGTCATAAGATATAAACTTGTCAACCTGAGAGGTTCGAATGGTATTTTAGTCAGGGACTGTAATCCTTTTGACAGGTCCCAAGTGGGATGCCTGTGAACCACCAGTGACTGTAGGTTAGAAGCACCTGAGGAATCTGCAATTAGTCGGTGATGTGCCAGCAATTCTAACCTTCTACATGTCAACACCGATGACAGGGCCGCCATCTGATGTCGAAGTGTATTAGGGGAAAGACCCCTATCTAGCCCTACCTGCAAAAAATCCAGAATCTGCACTATTGACGCCTCTATAGGCTTAATTTTTGACTTAGAGCACCAAAGGCAAAAAGTTGGCCATGTCAGCGTCATAGATGCGAATTGTGGAAGGTTGCCTGGAAGCCTGAATAGTCTGTATTACCTTGCTTGATAACTTGTCACGTTTTAAAGTGCTCCACTCAAGCGTCGAGCTGTCAGTTGTAGCCACTGGGGTCCTGGATGTACAGGATCCCCTGGAGGAGAGAGATATCTTCCTTAGGAATCCACCAGGGTAGAGTCACCAATAAGTTCACCAGATCCGCGAACCAATGACGTTGGGGTCAACAGAAAGCCAGGAGAATGACCTCCACCCTCTCCTCCAGGATCTTCCATACCACTGCCAATAACAGTGGCAGAGGAGGAAAGGTATACAATAGGTCTGGAGGCCATCTGCTGCAGAGAGCATTGGTCCCCTCCGCCCCTGGGGTGACGAACCTGGTGAAAAATTGTGGCAACTGCGCATTGACTGGTGTCACAAACAGGTCCACCAAGGGCTGACCGAATCTCTGAGTCAATTGAACTGTACGAAGGTGCGCTGCCAGTATAGCTAACAATTTAGTGAAAACCCTGGGGGCAGAGAATAACCCAAATGGGAGGGCCCTATATTAAAAATGGCGCGCTTCATAACAAAAATGAAGGAAACATCTATGTGAATGGCAGAAAGGAATATGCAGATAAGCCTCCGTCAAATCAATAGAGATGAGGAAGTCGCCCTCCCTAACGCTCTCCGGAATAGTCTGGAGAGACTGCATTTTAAAACACAGATAAATAAGGTGTCTATTGAGCAGTTTCAAATTTAGAATTGTCCTCCATTCCCCCTGAGGCTTCTCAAATAAAATCCCCATCCTTGTTGATCTATGGGAATTCCCTGGATGGCCCAGAGATCCAGCAAATGCTGTATGGCAGACTCCATGAGCCCACTCCTTACCTTGTCCCTAGAAATAGGACATGGAATGAAAAACCTCAGAGAAATGGATCAGAACTCCAGGAAAAGGCCCAACCTCACCATAATTAACACCCAGATGTCTGATGTAATCTCCTCCCATCTATCAGCAAAACTGGCCAAGTGGCCACTGATGGGAGGGCTGGGGATGCAGTTAGCGTTGGCGACGGAATGGATGGAAAGGGCCGTTTGCCCGAATATTGTTGCCTGCCCTTGCCTGCTCGATCTTGAGGTTGATCAGGACGCTGGTGAGGAGGTCTTTGAAACTGTTGAAAACTGGGACCCGGCTCCGACCGAAAAGACGGTTGTCTAAAGTATGGGGCAGGGCGAGACTCTGCCCTTTTGTAGAGAGCCGGTAACACCTTCCTTTTATCTCTGGACTCCACGAGTAGAGGATCCAAGGAATCTCCAAACAACCAATTCCCTAGAACTGGATTTGAGGCCAACTTCCACTTTCTCCTGCCATCCGCCTGCCAATGTCAAAGCCAGCACATATGTCTAGCTGCCACTGAAGCAGCAATGGCCTTAATAGCAAATCTGGCTCCATGCAGAGTGGCATCCGCAGTAAATTCTGCAGCCACAACCAACTTATTAATATCCTGGTGAGCGCTAATATCTGAGACTGGAAGCCTATCCTGTAGCTGTCATAGCCATCTTAGTGCGGCTCTAGTGAAAAAGGAAGCAGCCATAGATGCCTTCGCTGCCCAAGTAGCCACTTGATGTGCTCTCCGCAACGACTGTTCAATCCTTTTGTCCTCAGCCTTGAGGATCAGGATCAGAAGGCGCAGATGATGCCAAGGCCGCCACAGGTCCATTGACCAGTGGAACTTGCAGGCTCTTGGTAAGTTCCGGACCCATGTTGAAAAATCCACAATCAGAACCTGAAGCAGGTGTATCCAGCTGTTTGTGTACCACCTTAAGGAAGAGCTTAGGAGATAGAACAACCTCCGCTTGAATAGTTGGCTCATCAAACAGAGTATCAGACTCGCATCCCCGCTGGGATCTCCGTCATCAGCATCTGGACCCAGATTGGCAGTATTTCTGGCCTTAAACAGCATTGACTTGAATAGAGTAAGACGGAACAGATTGGTAAAGGCCGGCTGATCAGGGACCAAACCCTCATCCTCAAAAAGGTCAGGCTCTCTTTTATCTCCCTCCCCCGCCAGGGAGGAAGGATCATACACTGAAGGATCAGGAGATCCAGGGTCCTGGGTTAGAGAACCCCCTTCAAACGAGTGCCCTACCTGTTCTCTTGGTGAGATCACAGATATGTCCGAAGACTCCAAGGAATGATGTCAAAACCTCTGGATTCCTTCAACTATGCCTTTCCAGATGTCCCTGTCTATAATGACTTGCATATTAACAGGAATTTCCTCTTCAGTGGACTCAGCGGCCCTAAGTCCTGCTGCTGTAGGAGTGAATGTTGCTTCCACTCCTGGCCTAGGTCTGACAAGTCTCCTGTTGCCAAGGCTCTGAACGAAAGGCCAAATCTTGGGTATCCCCATAATGCCTGCCCTCTGCAGGTAATTGCTGCATAGCAGGACCCTCATTCCTATCTGGGGACCAGGCCTGAGCTCTTGTCCTGGTAGAAGGACCAGGATCTTACTCTTGTGGAAGATCCTCACTATGTTGGGAAGGAGCTGGGTTACCCTTTGAAGATGATCTATTGCTCCTCCTACTGGAACCTTCTGGCTCTTTGCAATCTGTTTTTCTAGAGCTTTCTGAAGCGCCTAGAGCTTCTAGAGCTTTTCCTAGAAGTGTCTTTCCCCTCTTTTGAGACCTTCTTTGCTGGTAAGGCCTTCTTTCCTTGCTTGCTCTTTTTTTTCACGAAAAGTTTTTTTATTTTTAAGACAAACATACAAACAAAACATAAAAACATAAAACCATCTTCCATTTTATATACATACAGTGTGTCAATTAATTACAAATCTTTTGTGCTATCCTTTTGTAGTCATCACTCACAATTTATATAAACTTTCACATTGTCAAGCTAACATATGCTTATATATTTATCAGTTATTAATCATCCATGACTAAACTATTTATTCCATCATTTTATACGAGATATTCCAAATTTTATGTTAAAATTTATATTATACTTTCATCCAATGATTATATATGTCTATATTATATTTTATACCAATCTATTAAACTTCTATTACAAAATTATCTACTCTATTACATTACCAATTCTTTTTGTCCAACCATTGATAAAACAAATCCCATATCATTGTTTATCTTCTTGTTCTCTAATTTCAAATGTCAATTTACTCATTTCAGCACAGTCCATAATTTTCTTAATAACTTCCTCCTGCATAAGTATTTTATTATCATTTTTCCAATTCTTAGCAAATACAATTCTAGCTGCTGTTAAAACATTTACAATCAAATATTTCAACTCTTTATTGTATATTTCCGGTATAATTCCCAATAAAAAGATCTCTGGTTTAAAGTCTATATGATGTTTTATCATTTTTTCCAACCATGTGTGGGATTTTAGTCCAATATTTTTTTGCACCCGAACATGTCCACCACATATGGTAATATGAACCAGGTATCTGATGACATTTCCAACATTTATCCAATTTGTTCTTAAGCATTCTCTCAATTCTCATCCAAGGTAGATGCCACCTTTCCTTGCTTGTTCTTATGAGTAAGAGCTGAGGACATGGAACTCTGGGTGCCTGCCCTAGAGGCGCTGCCTCCTCTAGGGACTTCTGCCATACTGAAAAAGAGGCTTCTGTCCAATGCACACCCACGCAAGGAGAATTCAATGGAGGGTGATGGGGGGGAGGATCCAATTATCCTAACCCCCAATAGTCCAGGCCACTCCTTTTTCAGCCGCTGCTACCTCAGCAGGATGTTACCACGCACTGCTGGCACTATTGCCCTCACCCGGGCCTGCTGCAAAGCAATTTGGGCCTAAACTGGGATTGGGCGTGGCCCCAAGGCCTGTAGAGCCCAGTCTACTTCAGCGCTAAGGAGCACACTCCCCCACCAGCACAACACGCCTCACCCCCTTACCAAAAACAAAGATCCAGCTACTGTAGAGGGGCCAATTCCCCAGCGCTGGCCTGCATGGCGCATATAAGGGCCTAGAGAAATAGGTCAAGTTCTCCCGCCAAATTATGATGGCCGCTAAACACATGGCCTTCCTTTCACTGCGGAGCCCCAAAATGGTCCCTGCAGCCTTTGCCAGCAACATCCGAGCCCCAGAGCAGCAAAACACCTGTTTCACAGCTCCACTAATCAGCTATGAAGCAGAGCTGTTTTTTAAAAACCTTTTTCCCCGACAGAAGTCTTCCTTTGCAATGCAGCTAAGGAAGAGAGAGGCAAATTAACATCCGTCCTGGCTGAATGAGTGAGCCGAAAGCTGGGGCGGTCCAGCAACAGAGGTGGAGCTAAACAGCTTTGACAGACTCAGTCCAATAGAGATGGAATTAACCCTTTGCCTGGACTCTCGTCCTATCTATTTCTTAACTGGAAGAACTTAAGTAGCAGAGAGGACTTACTACTAAAACCAAGTATGGTCTTAGAATCCTTCTCTACTTCCAGAAAGATCAGCAGGAAATTACATGAGTGAATGCCCTCCTGTACAACTCTAAAAGGAAATGACATCAGCCACTTTATCTCCTATTAAGTCAAAATAGGCATGCTTCCTCCTATTAAATGAAAATGTGTGCCTATGCTTCCTCCTGAATTTCTAATACAATCACTTTGCTTCAACATTACTGTACTGCACAATTTGGAAATGCACAGTTGCTCGTGTGGATTCAAAATTCCAATACTGAAATATGAAATAGTTTCTTATTTATTGTATGCAGTGGTACTTCGGTAATTAATTGGTTCCGGGAGGTGCAATGAGTACCAAAAATGATGAGTACCAAACAAAATTTTCCCATAAGGAATAATGTAGTGAGTCACAAGGCAGTTAACAATGACAAGTTTTAGCTTGTGCATTGAATATCAAACAAGCAATGAGTACCGGGAAAAAATATCCACACCAAAATGCACTGAGCACCAAAATCAATAAGTTTCAAAGTAGTTTAGTACCAAGGTACCCTGTATAAGTTTACAAAGACAAGAGTTTAAACTGAGAAATTTACATATATTATTAAGCCAAAATATAGCTTGTCTGTTTCTTGTTTAACAGGATGTGAAAACTCATTTCTAGGAAGAAGCAATTATTATTATTTTTGTAACAAACCATGAACTGAGATACTGCTTAGATCTGAATCCTAAATTTCAGTTTGTACCTGGTTTTTACACTCTTTTTTCTTAGTTCTTGCCAGCAGAAATGGACATAATGAACCATAATTACTTTGCTCATTTGCAAGACACAGTCTTATCTTATAAGCAACATCTTAATAAGAATTGTTTTAAAACTGAGCACAACTAAAAAAATACACTTAGATCACAAAACTTTCAAAAGGATTGTGTTGTTTGAAACTTCCAAAAATGTAACAAACATCTTTCTTGGCAAACATCTTACCATACCAACATTGTGTTTTCTTAGGGGCAGCCAATGACAAATAAACCCTATCAACAGTTTTTATAGTGACTGTACCATGAATTATGCTACTTGCTCTTGGACAAACAAATGCCTGCATTACAAATTCAAACAGTACATATTGACAACAAATAACTGCTATTAGAAGGTGACTACTTCACTAATCCGCCATTATTTTAAAATATACACACATTTCATCTTCTGTTCTCTATCTGGCTTTAAAAATAACTTGAGACATTAGCATTCTTCCAATTGCAAAACCTGCAATCTAGTCTCAAACTTAACTGCAGTTATGAATGAAGGTGAACAACGGATGCACTTGTTTCTTCAAAAAAAGTATCTGATACTGAACCAAAACACCAATACAATTAGGGAGGGAAGGGTTGTGCAAAGGAAGAATATGGGGCAAAAGAGATTGGCAACTATTACAGAAAGTTACCTTTATAACAGTGTTGGGATTCTACCGGTTCGGCCCAGTTCGGGCAAACCTGTAGTAAAAAAAACAGCTACTGGTTTGGCCAAACTGTTATTTCTTGTTTTTCCTCCCAACAATCAGCTGTTCCAATGATCAGTTGTGCCAGGATCCCCCTCACTGTCTTACTGCTTCACCCAGGAGGCTTCCCTAAGGCCTGTCGGGGGTGCTGCATGGCCCCCCCACCCCATGCTCCGTTTCTTGTCTTCCTGGGCCTCAGGGAAGCATCCTGGGAGCAAAAATGCCCTCCTAGGAGGCTTCTCTGAGGCCCAGGAGGCCAAAAAAATGGAGTGAGGGAGGTGGGTGCTGCACAATAAAAGCCACTCCCACCCAGTCACATGGCCACGGCCACCTAGCCACGCGCACAGAACTGGTTGTAAAAATATTTGCATCTCACCCCTGCTTTATAAATACATAAACCAATCACACAAATTCAAGATGGTAGCTTGTAGACAGAGATAGCCTGGATGTCGTTAATCACAAATTAGAAGTCAATACCCAGAAATTGAAGAATGGAAATTATTGAAGAAAATCAGACCCCAAAGGTTAGCAAGTTTCCTACTACGTTAGACTACAATCAAGAGCTATATCCACATTTATTCTGAAGAAATTTAACAGTGAATTCATTACTGATGGCAGTGAAATATTAATTCTTACAAAAGAATATATTCATTTAATTGTTATATTTTTAATTACTAGGAAATGTTATTCATGAAGAAACTATGTGGTCACTAGAAGATGAAGATGACTCAATGGCATATAATCAATCATGAAAATTTATACATAAACCAGTCCCAAGTTTTGTGAGTGAATATATGCACAACATCCTTTCTACCTCTGCTTGGTCTAGAGGCCACCCTTAGAAATAATAGCATTTGGAAAATATCATTGAACTACTGATACTGTACACCATATAACCTTTCTGCACCCTTTCTGGAAAAAATAAGCAAAAGTCACCATTGTATCCAAATGAGTTCAGACACAATGTTTGTAAGAGCTAAATGATCTCGAGTAAACATTCCAAATCCAAACTCCCACATTATGATAGAAACACAATTCCTACACTGAATAAATATATACAGTAGCAGCATATGTACCATAATTCACCACCTGCGTTCCATTCCGCTTAATCATACTCACTGAATATAAAAAAAATGATGAACCAAAATAAGTGATGTACTACATTCCATTGTTGTAGATCAGATACAATTCAAGTTAGGTACTCTTCTGTGTAACCAAGAAAGCAATTCACACAATTTTCTTCCCTTTCATTTGTGAATGGACCAAGAAGTAAGATATTTCCAAAACATCTATAACTAACTGCAGAACAATAAATGAATGTGAGCTAAATAGTTGGGGCTATAGAGTTAAACATGAGAAATGTTTGTAGGGTATCAACCTGTGTCTTCCAGGAATAATATTCTCCCAAAAGTCTAGAAATCTGAAGTTATATACCTGTTTAAAAGCTATCAGTCACATTTACCTAAATTATTAAACAGATTAAACAATACAAAATCTATTCCTGCTACAAGTGTACCACAGACAGGAACCATGTCCAAACTTGTTTATGAACATGCTTCCATTTTCTCTATTGAAGATTCATGTTTAATGTTTGTCCAAATTTTAAAACACATTTACCAAAGATTTGTACTTCCTTTTGTTAAACAATATGCATTGGCCAGAGTAATTTTGGCAACTAGAAGATGGCAAAGTATTTAAATAGGTTTGTTTTGTGCCTTTGAGTCAATACTGACTCCTGTTCACTGCACAGACCAGTCTCTGCAGTTCTCTGGCAAGCTTGCAGAAGTGGTTCACCATTTACTTTCCTGCTTCCTAGGGCTGACAGAGAGTAAGCGGCCCAAGGTCACTCAGATGCCCAAGGACTAGAACTCATTGACCCCCAGTGACTTTAACCACCACACCCTTTTAATCTGGGCAAGTATATATCTACATGCATTCTTGAGAATAAGACCTGGTCATACCAAAGAAACTCTTTGGAAGTGTGTAGCCTTAGTTCAACAAGGTCAATAGAGAGTTTATTTTCAAAACACGTTGAAAAACAAGCTTTTCATATATTGATGACTGGTCTCTCTCTATATATACTATGTAGTGATTAACTTTCTATAAATGCCACTATTATGATTTAATTTTCAGTTGGGATGTTAATTTGAATATTGGGTATTGTTCCTGTCAAGATTCTTGGTTTCAAAAAGTGTTGCTCTATACCAATATGTCTGAAACCGAAGCAAAATCCAGTTCAAAAGTAACCGATTCATAGTCACATTGCCATAATGTATGCATCTTCCAATACATTTGATTGATGATCATATATTAGATAATTAGTGTAAGATCGGAAGGTGTGGAGAGACCTGGTCCACAGAATCACCAAGAGTCGGACATGACTGAATGGTCACATCATCATCATCAATTCAAACTCCATATGCAGGTTCAAAAGAGCAACCTACTTCCCTTTCTAGAACACGATGCTGGGCCAGAGATCCAACCTTAATAAGTTGGATCTTAATAATAACTTGTTGTAGTGGGAGAGCAAGGTTTTCCATTCTGAGAAGAAATCAGTAGTCACCGAATGCAAAAGGCTTCAATGAAATGAAAAGGGTATAAAAAAGGAATGGGCAGAAGATGATCATCTCTTTCCGTTTGTAATGGCCACAGAACCATACTACGCAGTAGACAAAATCTTATACAGATAAGTCCTCTACTTACAACCACAATTGATATTGTTAAGTGAAAAACCATCTCTGTCATTGATGCTACACTGATGGACATCAACTCAAGTCTTCAACAAGGCTTATATGGGTTGCAACTACATTCCCAAGAATCTACATTTCTGATATTCCAGGGAAACTTCAATCTCACTCGATGTTTCTATCTAAACCAGCAGATTTCCTGACTTACAGAATAAGTCTTGCCTGGATTAAACTTCAGCTTGTACATACTCATCTGACCTAGAATAGCCTCTAAAAAATCTGTTGAAGAATGCTAGAATTCTACTTAGGATTTATAATTTGAAAATGAAGAAGAGCTTGCTGAAGTTACTTTCATACAGATCAGGAATATGCAATCTTCATCAGCTCAAAGACCATACCTGTATTTGCATAGTGTGCTCAGGGTCGTATTTCCAAAATAGACAAACAAAGGATTCAAAATAAGCTCAGCTTAAAGGATGACACTGGAATTTTACACTTCTACAAAACTTAAAGGCATCCACTTTTCCTTAAAAAAAAAACAATTCAAATTCCCAAATGCACAAAAATTAGCCCAATTTTTTTTTGGGGGGGGGGCTCTGAAGTACAGATGAGGGCTACTCACATATTTAAACCCTTGATGTTTGTGATAACAAAAGAACAATAGGATGGATCTTCAAGGCAATTCAAAGCTGCAGAACTGAGCTACATTCGCCTCAGCTTCTAAATACTGCATTTGGGGTACTACTGAAACAGTGGTGGTATTCAGCCGGTTCACACTGGTTCAGGTGAACTGGCAGCAAGGATTTGGTGTGGGTCACCGCTCGCTTGCCCCACCCACCCGATGCTTGTTCACCCTGCCAGCCTGACGTTAGCTCACCCAGTCACTCCTTAAGGTATTTCTTTTTTTCCCTCTCCCAACAATCAGCTGTTCCTACGATCAGCTGTGTCGGGATTCCCCTCATTTACTGCTTTGCCCAGGAGCTTCTGTGAGGCCCAGGAAGGCAAAAAAAAACCCTCCCCCCTCAATTTTTTGCCTTCCTGGCCCCAGGGTGGACCCAAAATAAAGCATGGGGGAGCTATGCCCCCCCGCTCTGTTTTTCCTTCCTGAGCCCCAGGGAAGCCTTCTGGGAGCAAAAATGCCCCCCAGGAGGCTTCCCTGAGGCTCAGAAGGCCCCAAAGACCTGGGGGGGGGATGAAAAAAACAAAAAAGCCACACCCACCTAGTCACAGCTACAGAAACAGTAGCAAAAATTTTTGAATCCCACCACTGTCCTGAAACCATTACAACGTACTGTGGTATAATTTAACCAAGAAGGATATGGTAAGAGATGGCACTAAAGGCAGGAGAACTCAATAGCTGCCCACCTCCCACATTTCTACATTAAGGCTTCTACTCTTGTGTTCAAGGTCTTTTTTACCCACTACCGTATTTCTCATACTATAAGGCGCACTTCCCCCCAAAAAAAGTGGGTGGAAATATCTGTGTCTTATAGAGCAAATGTTGACGAAGCCCTGCCCACCTGCCGGCCCCCACCCTCCTGTCTCTACCTCCCAGCAATTTGCCTCCTTGCAGCAAACAGCAAACAGCCTAGTCATCTTCAGCACGGCCTGATTTAGCATGAGCAGTGGTTGGATTGGCCTCCCAGAATACCGCTAATCAGCTGTTCCAGGCTGCGGGGATCACTGCTGCCCAGTGCCACCACCTATAGCCACCTCCGTGCGCCCCATTTCTGGCTTTGTGTCCAGTTTTGAGCCTACGTGCACCCCATTTTCAGCCTCTACATATCCCATTTTTGGCCCATTCCAGGCAGTGATTGGCGGCAGCGATCCCCACTGCCTGGAATGGGCCAAAAACGGGACATGCAGAGGCCGAAGATGTGGCGCGCAGAGGCGGCGATTCCAGCAGCCTGGAACAGGTGATCAGCGGTGTTCTGGAAGGGCAATCCAGCCTCCAATCAGCTGCTCATGCTAAATCAGGCTATGCTGAAGCTGACCAGGCTGTTTGCTGAAAGGAGGCAGAGGCAGATTTTTTTTTCTTGTTTTCCTCCCCAAAAGCTAGGTGGATCTTATAGTCTGGCGCGTCTTGTAGTGCAAAAAATACAGTAGTCAGAAAGCAGACCGAACTGAATCCAAATAGTTTGTATCAAGTTAACTGTTAGGATCTCACTAGAGCAGCAGGTATGATATAGCAATGACAGCCATTCAGAACCAGATTGCCAAAATATTAAGCTTTGGCATCCTTTATGTAGCTGTACTCTTTCCACTTCAGCATTTTCTTTTTTTCATCACAGAAATGCAACTGATAACATACAGTATTTGCTAGTTCCAGCTGCAGCAACAAGTGTCCATACAGAACTCAATGCAGCAAAAGGGATTGGATGAGTACATATTCCACTAGCAAACAAAATATAAGATGTAAACCAGGTGACCAGCATAGCATATACACCTGCATAAATAATCAACATACACAATGGCATAGAGAATTCCAAACTACAGTACACAGTGGTGTATTAAATATTTCATTCTGTTGCCTTTTGGTTCTACAGCGGAATTTTCAAATCAGTGGCCAACATACTTAAGCAAATCTGAAAAGTATACGCAGGGAGTGGCAGGCCATCAAATGTCTACAACATGGATTGCTTAACAATTTCCACACCTGCCCACAATCTTTACACTGGATGGCCTACTTTAATGCATGTGCTGAAATCAAGATACATTCTAAACTGAAGGGCATACCTGGTAAATTAGAACCTTTTCTCATAAGCACATTTATAACTAAAGATATTTGCAACAATGACAAAAAAAACCCTTGGAGTCAAGCTTCATTTGGAGCAATTACATGGCTACATCTATGTACATTTCTTTTTCTGGATTTTTTCCCCACTTCCCAATGTAGTCAACCAACTTGCTCCCCCACCCGCACAATTTTTTTTCCAGATTTAATTTTGTTTAGCTTTCTTGAAATCAGCTAAGACTGGTGATTTACTACCTGCTGCACTAACACTAATCCTCTATAGCAGGGCTGTCAAACTCCCAGCCCATGGGCCGGATGCATCATGTGCTGGCCACGCCCATATCCAGTCCAGCATAATATACTGAACCATAATATGGTCTGTTTTGCTATGAGTTAGAACATGATTCCAGCCAACGGTAAACCACAGTTAAGCCATCACAACTTCAAGCAACAGGAGACCAAGCTTCTAAATCTTTAAAAATCCTGTCTGTTGTTTCCTAGGTTTAATATATATGAGGATGAAACACACATAGTAGATGCTTGAGCAGATTCAGAATTAACTTTTTGCTACAGCCATGAAAAGGCTTACATACTAGGAATTAATATAACAACCAGACATGTTATTTGGAGTTCTTCCCCCTCCCCTAAAAAAAATTAAACAATTTGGTACAAGTTTTCTTCCCCTAGGGAAAAGAAGCATCTGCTGACAAGCACAAAGCAAGAACAAAAAGCATTCTTATTGCTGAACCTCATTTACAAAATTATATTCTTTTAAAAAAATGTCCAGTGGATTTAAAGGTAGCAAAAATGCCATCAGAAATGTTTTGTTTGTCAGAGTTCTTCCATCTTCTCACTTCAATTTTATACTTCCTGTTATCTTGTTGCACATAGCAGACTGATCTAAACCACTGGACTAAAAGTATCATTCTTCCCAGCCATTGTGGACTGTGCTGGCTAGAAATTATAATGTTATCATACAACACATCTATATGACTTGGGAAAGACTTAGAACAAAACTGTAAGCACAAGTATAATACTAACCATGATTGTTGTTTGCAAAACAAAAATATTTCCCCAGAAAGCAGACAGTTTAGAGCAGTGTAATTTTTTTTTCCTCAGGACCATTTCATTTTTTAAATTATGGAAGACCCCGCAAATAATTGTATTTATGAGTTATAGTTACTGACATTTACCACATTGAAAATTAGACACATTAGCTGCCACGATGCTTCTCACAACTGTTTGAAGGGACTTTAATATTATATTCTTCTTCAACATGGATTGACAAATAATTTTGACTTCGTGCACCCTTGAGAGGATCTTGAGGGGGGTCCACACTTTGAGAAAGACTGGTTTAGAGAGAAGTAGTCACAGCATACACAGAGAGCAATCTTATTAAAGGAGACAACCATCCCCTATGAACTGACATGAAATACTTACATGCCAAGCAGAACACAGCAGTTGTAATTATAACCCCTTTGTGACAATTTTTTTTTTAGTAGGGCTTGGCACATCCCAACAAGTTTGGCCAATAAGCAGGGATTATGGAACTTGTAGTCTAGACTGAGCAAATGGAAAGAATGCCTGTCATGCTTTTAATAGCTATGTAGAAGAGAGGGCACATAGGAGGAACCACATCAACAAACCTCTTCCTTGCTTTTGCCTTCATAGAGGGTTACCTTTATTTGGAAAAACCAGATCTCAGTGATGTCAAGAGAAATAAAGCACAATTATTGAAGGAAGTAAATAACCAAGCAGAGCTATAATACCATCATTCATCTCTGTGCAGGAATACTCTACAAGTCCCACTGCAATCAATTACAAAATGTTCCATAGATTATGTGAAGCAACCACCATAATCACGAAGTTAATAGAGAGAGTATTACATTTCGGTGAGTCATCTGGAACCAATAGATCATATGGAACTACAGTTCTAAAATTAGGGATGAGAGCTTCCTGCAACCACCACAACACCTCTTACAAAATACAAAAACTGAAGCAACTGAAGATCAAGTTGGGGTAGTGGTTTCCAAAATGTTCTACCTAGGTGGAAGCTTGTTCTACATTGCCATCTGCTGAAAGGCTCCTGTTGACCAATGTGATACAAGGTGTCCTCAACTTACGACCACAACTGAGTCCAAAATTTCTGTTAAGTGAGGCATTTGTTAAGTGAGCTTTGGCCCATTTTACGATCTTTCTTGCCACAGTTAAGTGAATCTCTGCAGTTGATAAATAATTTGTTAAATGAATTTGGCTTCCCCATTGACTTTGCTTGTCAGAAGGTTGCAAAAGGTGATCACATGACACAGCAATGGTCATAAATAGGAGTCATTTGCTAAGCATCTGGATTTTGATCACATGATCACTGGGATGCTGCAAAGGTCACTAAATAACTGTTGTAAGTGAAGGACTACCTGTATGTGACTTCAAGCACCAGGCTAACTCATGATTTAACCATGGTCTACTGAATAAACCACAACAGGCTAAGCAAAGACTATTATTGTTTAATACAATGTGAACTTAACCTTAATACAAGAGGCTCCAAATAGCTTGCAATACCTAATTTGTCCTTAAAAAAACCAATTAGGATGCTGCCATATTGCTTTTGAGAGTAGGTTTGCCAAACCCAGACAATACATTCTTGCACTGCAAATGGAATTATTTTCAAATGGTAACCAGAAGAGAATAATTTGCAGTGGTCCAGTGCTGACAAAATGTTATAACATGAGGTTACGTCACTAATTCTTCCAGAAGAGACCAATACCACAATGTGTCTACACATGTTGCAACCACCGAAGGAGGGATATAAACTCATATCCCAGCCTGACTCTGACAAGCAGAAACAAGTCCAGCCATGATCTGGATTTGGGATGGAAACAGGAGGGCCTTGCATCTTCCCAGGAACCAAATGCTAAATTCATAAATGCCGTGCAATTTTTGTGAACTTCATTAAATCAGGCTTCATTAAATTGATGCAAAAAAAAAGAACAGAACCTGGACATATAAAGGTCATGTGCCTCAAATACTCTGAACTCTTTCCCATATACTGTAAGAGGAAACTCAGCATCATTAAGTTGCCAATTGTCTTTGTGGAAGGGCAAATACATCTCTAATACTCTAACCAATTTACCTATTAATTCCCTGGAAGCTACTATTCTACAGCTGAAAAATTTTTGTTTTGCTTTTTCCATCAAGCAGCTCAGCTCTTCTCTGCAGCCTTGAACTTCAATCCATTAAAATAATAGTAAAGGACTGTTGGCTGAATTAGTTCATCTTCCAATGCTACAGCACAAGTACAGGGGCCAATCCATTCTTCAGATATTTTTTCAGCTTCAGCAACAAAGCTGCAGAAATGCATTTATAAAAGGGGTTAAAAAATCAGCTAGAGAAGTAAGCCAGGGAGAGGAGAACATCGAAGTATGACCTTACCTATACATTTGGTTAGATACGAAAAATGCAAAATTCAGAAACATGGACTGATTATTTATTTTATTTATTTATTAATTCGACTTATATGCCGCCCCCTCTCCGAAAGGACTCGGGGCGGCTCACAACTAAAATACAACAATAACAATAAATTACCTAAAAACATATTAAACAATTATAAGTCAAATTGGAATTAAAACCCCCAAAATTAAAATAAACAAACCCCCAACCCCAGTATAGGCCCTGGCATTATTCATTCCCTTTCTCATTCATTATTATCAGATGTTCACAGAACGACACATTTTTCCCATATAGAAGACAAGCTACTGAGGCTGTGTGAGGTAATGCAGCATTAACATTGATTAATCATCCTTTCCACCATTAGGAACACAATTATCAATTTGCACATACAAGCCTCACCTTCACCTTTTCCATTTTTGTAGCTGGCGTTTTATGTTCACAAAGCAAGAAAAGACCCTTTTAATTTTTGTCATCTTGATTGTCTTGTGGAATGGCTTTAAATTATATTTATTTCTTTGTCTGATGTACAGGTAGTCCTTGACTTAACAACCATAACTGAGCCCAAAAGTTCTGTTGCTAAGTGAAACAGCTGTTAAGTGAATTTTGTCCTATTTTACGACCTTTCTCGCCACGGTAATTAAAGGAATCGTTGTAGTTGTTAAGTCAGTAACACAGTTCTTAAGTGAATTTTCACTTCCCCATTGACTTTGCTTGTCAGAAGGTTGCAAAAGGTTATCACATGACCCCAGGACACAGCAACAGTTGTAAATTATGAGTCAGTTGCCAAGCACCTAAATCTTGAGGATGTAGCCATGCAGATGCTACAACAGTCGTAAGTGCGAAAAACAGTCACAAGTCACTTTGAGTGCCATTGTAGCTTCAAAAACAGTAACTAAACAAAGGGTTTTAAGTCAAAGAACTACCTGTAAGTACAATACCACATTACTGAAGGTTTATTGTTATTGGTTGTATCTAAGCTCACTATTGTTTTATGCTGTGTGTTCTCCCAGGAGAAAAGCATCATTATCCTTCACCTCAGTGCCCAAATCTAAGAGGAGGAAAGGAAGTGATCACAGAGTCTGTAAAGCGAGTAAGGGAGGCTGCAAGAGAACCAAGCCATTGAAAAGATCATTGCTCTGATAGCAGAAGCACGAAGGTTTAAATCTTGACAACTGCAGATAAAACCCACGCATAGTAAATTATCAGGACAGGGGGAAAAAACCCGCTGTGTGCAAATACAGCTGTCAAACCAATTGGACAGTTGTCGGTTTTGATAAGCAGTGATGATGCTTCTAATGGAACATCCAGGAATGTCCACAAGGGGAAGGCTGCCAAAAATCAAGGTGGCAGCTGCAATTATGAGATCAAAGCTCCACCCTTTCTTTAAATGTATAATATCATGCAAGCAACATCTGGAAAAGTCACACACAAAGAGGCAAGGCTCCAATTACATGTTCATGCCACCATCTTGGCTTTTTATGACCTGCTTCCTGTGGAAACCTCTGATGCTTTATGAGCTAGACAGCATTAACAATTAGCACTCAGCTTCCAAATCGCTGCTGAAACTTAAATCTGAATTAATCTTATTATTTTAGCCTTGTTTTTCCTCACTCCATTTATAGAATTCATTTACGAATTATAATTGAGGAACATAACAGCCTACTTTCTATATAGCACCAAACCACAATTTTACTAACCATGATTTGTGGAGGAAACAGCTGTCATAAGCACCAGTTTACAAACCACTATGCTTTAGGATCATCCTACATGCTAAGCCAAAATGAAGCAGCTTCATTGTGAATATGAAAATTCAGTCAAGCTTTTCACACTAACAAGCGCAATCCACTTCCGTGTATGCACCAGGATGTTCTCTAAGGAAAGGAGAACTTCTAATAAAAGTTACTCTTGAAATAATACACAAAGGAAGAAATTAGTAGTCATATGAATATTGGTTTCATATGACTACTTATGAAATAGCGTTTTAAATTGTTGGATAAATATCCTAGCTAAGCAAAAACTAATAATGCGGTTATCTCCCATATGGAAATTTATTAAGATTGGCCTCAGTAAAGGACCACAGGGCAGCTAATATAAAAATCCACTGGAGAAACAAAATTTCTAAAATAAAAATCTTGAAAATAACTTTTAAAAATCTTGAAAATAACTTTTAAGGAGTTATGTTACTATTTCTGCTAACTCTTAACAAGTGTTTGCTGATTAGCATTGAATGATGAATTTTCACACTTTGATAAAGGAGAGATATTGGAAGAAAAAAAATTAAATGAAGTATTAGTGAAGGCATTAAGTCACTCACATGTTTTATACTTCGCTGGTGGAAGCAGTCATATTTATGGGTTTTTTTCCTTGTTTCTTATTTTCTTTTTCACCTCCCATACTTCTGTCTTTACTTTCTTTTAGTTCATATTAGTTATTTTGCCTTTGTACTTATGAACATTAAGAAAATAAAAATAATAATAACTGGATGTTACAAGGAACAGTCCACAGCTGATACCTGCAGATGTCCCTGACTGCAGATGTCCCTGACTGCAATTTCATTACCCCAAATTCCAGTTAGCCAGGCTAACTGGAATTTTAACCTGGAAGTGATCTAGTTGGAGAAAACCTTTGTGGGTTGCTGCCCAAATAATATAAATTTGTGAATTACTGAACATGGGTGTGGGGGAGGAATATGCTTTCAAAGGACTTCCTTAGATTTACCTAGGCAAACCAGAGACATAGCAAAACGTGATGCTGAATTAAAAGTGATATTTTTAAATTTGCAAACTACAAATCTGACCCTAATACAAATAACAATCGGGAGACACAATACAGACCCTGGCCTAAAGCAAAGGGAAATAAAAATAGCTTCAAAGCAATCCATAATCCTCTTCTGGGTGTCCTTAACCTAACAATGCTTGTCTGGGGGGTTTCAATTGCTATCCTCAGCTCTTGTTGGTATTACCCCCTTGGAGTCTGGAGGTGAATCCTTCTTAAAGCTATTCAGCTACCCTATCTCAGAGGCCCTCCAATTCCCTTAACATGACTTACTTGAATAACATTGAATAAACAATCCCCACCCATCACCTACTTCTTTTGTCCACAGCTCCTATTCAGAGAACTACCTTTATTGACTGCAAAGCAGGTTTGCATGAAAAACTGGAGAGGTGGTTAGAACCAGATGCACTAGAATGACTTCCATCCTGCCGGAGGCAACAAAATCCACAGGTTCTTCAGCTACAGAGACAGAGATTGGGTGTAATTCCAGAATCATTGCCCTCGCCAGGAGACATGGATCTGCGTGATTCAACTAGCAAGCCTGACCTTTCTCAGTTAGCTTACGCGCACAGTCATTTTCCACTGCACTAAATCCAAACGGCACAATAACCTACCTCGTATATGTGTGTATACAAGCACAGTGCAGCCCTGTGCTTGGGCCTCAATCTCTAGCAAAACTCAGTAATATTTCAGGAGAGGTTAAAGTTCCATAACTTTGATCAGGAAGCCTCAAGAACTGGGGGTCCTCAAGCTTGGCAACTTTAAGACTTGTGGACTTCAACTCCAGAGAATTCTGGGAATTGAAGTCCACAAGTGGGACTTCAATTCCGGGAGTTCAATTCTGGGAGTTGAAGTCCACAAGTCTTAAAGTTGCCCAGTTTGGAGACCTCTACTCAAGAAGATTCATTAAGAACAAAGCCAAGGATGCTTCAGCTTAGCTATTTTCTACCACACCACAGCTGTTGCTGTCTTATGGATTGCTACCTTCAAAGTGCTGTCCTTTTAATACCAACAAGGAGGTGAAACAGGGATGGGTTTTTGCAGCCATGTTCAGTTACTCCAATAACTCTTGACAGACTGATTTTTAAGGGCCTTCATTCAACAGTGGAACTTTAACACACTTGGACGTTCTCTGTGCAACTACAGATAATCCTCGACTTACGACCACAATTGACCCCCCAACGTTTCTGTGGCTAAGAGAGACATTTGTTAAGTGAGTTTTGCCCTCCTTTACAACCTTTCTTGACACAGTTGTTAAGTGAATCACTGCAGTTCTTAAGTTAGTAACACGGTTGCTAAGTGAATCTGGCTTCCCCATTGACCTTGCTTGTCAGAAGGCCATAAAAGGTGATCACATGACTGCAGGACACTGCAACCATCATAAATACGAGCCAGTTGCCAAATGTTTAAATTTTGATCACATGACAAGGAAAATGCTTCAACCATCATAAGCCACTTTTTTTCACCAATGTTGTAACTTCACTAAACGAACTGTTAAGTCAAGGAGCACCTGTACATAGATTGCCTCCTAAAGCTACCCCAAACGCTACAGTTGTGTTCATCATCTTTAGTTCAGAGAAGCTGATTTCCTGAACTAAAATTAAAAGCTCATATTTCACGCATCTAACTTTTTCCTATATAGCAGCACCTTCTTATACACTACAGTATCTCCATACCCAGGTGACAGCAAGAGAGCAAATTCCAAATATCCTTAATCCCACACAGTAAAAAGCAATGAAACAGCTCTTATCAATCCTCTCATGCCTACTCCCGCAAATAACATTTTTCCAATCCAGCAAATCATTTGACAGGTTACCATTTTGCAAGAAATTCACAAATACTCCATACATTATTGTTATTGTTGTTGGCAAGTGGGGAAGTAAAAGTAGCAGGCATTTTAGGCAAAGAGGTTTAAAAAAATGAGCATTTCAGATTCATGTGCAACACCGGCAATTTCTCAGCTATATCTACTGTACATATAAATGCTACCAACACAGGAACAAAAAAAAACATTTTCCCCACTTCTTTATTCAAGTTAAACCATATTTAAAAGTAAAAATGGGAATTTAAACATTGCACAAACCTGGTCTCCATGATATTTTCATCTATAATTATCATAGGAAATTGTCAAATACTTTGCTATGTCTTCCACTGTTTCACATCTAGTTTTCATTGTTTTTATTGTTGCCCTCAGGGCTAGAAACCCCACAACTTCCTATAAAATTCTGCAGGCAATTAAACAGCCACATAAAGTTCTGTTTAAAAGATATAAGCAGCTCCTTGCTGGATCTTACCCCTGGCCCATCTAGTCTAGTAGTCTATTCTCACTATGGCCAACCGACTTTAATATTAATAAATATCAATGCACTTAATGTTAACATTAATAAGAATGAGGTTATTCTTTAAAAAACACATAGGAGACTTTGTCATAATCATCTGTTCATTCAGAATTACCAGCCCCCATAAGATTTTCTTACAAATTCTCACTGGGAGGGGAGAATCCTTTTTTTTTTTTGCCATCCCACTTCTATGTTTTCACCTCTATATACTCATTATTAGAAAGATCTTTAAGAGAAGATGGATTAAAGCAGTTCCTACCCTTTCTAAACTTCAAACTGCTCTTCAGAAAAGCACTTTATATCTGTAAAAGAGAAAGAAAAATATCAAGTTATAATAATCAGGTGCAATGTAAAAAAATCCATTAACCAACTGGGCAAAGGTAAAAGAATTAAGAAAACCAACTTAATTTTTCTTTAGTTTGAATGCTAGAAATCAAGCAATTCGGATGAACAGACTTAAATCATATGCAAAAATGGAAAGAACCCAAAATACTATTATTCTGCCCTGTTTTATTTTCTCCACTCATCTTACATCTGGGTCAAGGGAGAAAAATTATATTCCACCTGTGCTTCAATTCATATGGGTCAAGAGGGCTAGAGGACAAAAAAAACCAAGAAAACCGCAAGCTTTGTTGCTAATTAATTAACAATTAACTGTTAAAAAAAGTAATTGGAAAACACCAACTTCCCATTCAAAGACATATTTAGACTTTTCTGATAAGTGATCCCCAGCATTCCAAAATTGTTCTTGGGTGGAAGCATGCTGAGTTGCAGTTTGCATTGAAGCTACTAGTAACTAGGGCAACAATCTCACAAATCCTTGAGAGACAGCTTCACCAAAGACTTCTGTCCTATCTATCTTCTGGAGCTGGAGTGGGTAACCTTCCTTAGCAGGCCCATACAGAGCCCTTCAGAAATCTTCTGCAAGATCAAGAGTGGAATTTTTTCCTCTCCAGCCATCTGCTGGGGGTGGGGAGGGGAGGGGAATAAAAGGTTAAGGCAGAAACAGTATGTTGCCCCACCCACCTAGGATTCTGGCCCCCCTTTGAGGAAATAGAGCCTGATGCAAAAAGGTGTTCACTTCCCAATCTTCTAACATTAGGTTCATGATGCCAAGTTTCTATAAGATTTTTCTTTTATAAAGGCATTGTTTAAAGTGTGTTATACCATTGCAAATTTTTAAGCAAGGAAGTATCCCCGTTTCTTTTTTAGTATAGTACTTTCTCTTGACATTGCTTTCCAAATGAAACATCTCATTTCAGGAACCAAAGATGGGTCATACACTCACGACATATAATAAACCCTCTTGTACATTTATTGGCAATAGATTTAGAATTTTCCCATGCTCCAACACTGGAACAAAGCTACAATGCTCCAACTCTGGATGTTTTCAAGAGATTGGACAACCATTTGTCTGAAATGGTATAAGGCAGGGGTGTCAAACTCACAGCCCAGATGCGTCATGCGCTGGCCACGCCCATGTCCAGTTTAGGAAGGGGTTAGCAAAGTCACACTACATCGATACATCACTGTGACACAGCCGTGATGACATGAGTTTGACACCCCTGGCATAGGGTCTCCTAACTAAGCAGGAAGGTTGGACTATAAGATCTCTCAGGTCCCTTTCAACTCTGTTATTGTTCTAATTCCTAAATGACCTTCCAACATAAAATATTGTCATGTTGAGTGGTGTTTTGCTAGCTCTTCCAGTAGATGTGTCATTACACAATTCAATTAATTAAAATGTTAGACAATTGCATTTCATTGACAAAAAGAAGCAAGAGAGTGAAACCCTGATGGATGCAGTTGGGTTAATTTTAGCATCTGTTTAGCTGCTTAGCAACACTTATCCTATGACCTTCTCTGCACCACCTACTTTCACAGAGGATAAGAAGTATAACCTGAGAGATCTAGCAACAATACCTAGTTTTCACTAGCTGTGACCAGTTTAAAGATCAATTTGCACTACAAGGAAAAAAACCCAATGTAGTTGAACAATATATTACTTCAATAATGGAAAGGGGATACTGGAATGTAAGCTTATCGAGTAAGTGATGAAAACCCATAAAACTACTGAAAAAAATAGAGGGAGTTTTCAAGCACACCTTCTGCCCCAGGCCAAAACAAGTTTATCAAAGCCACCAGCTATGCAAGGGGGACTTTGGGTTTTTTCATCTGAAAGTTTTACTTCAAAGAATTCTCGGCCCTCAAAAGACAAAATAAGTGATGTAACAATGCAGCATCTCCTGCCCAAGATGGATCAGAATCAAGCTGTGTTCAACTTTTTCAAACAAATTAATTTTTAGAGAGCAAAATCAAAAGTGTTCTTATCCTGAAATGTTGCTTTAAGATAGAAATAGTAAGAGTTAAAACACAGTGAAATAGAAATTAAAATGCAAGTTCATAGAAATTGCAAGTAACTGAAATGGCATGCATTATTTTCCTAAGCAAAATGAAATGCAAAACTATTTTTCCTGCTTTAAATATACTGTTGGAACTGAGATACACACAAAACATCAATTTCGGGCCAATTGCATTAAAACAAATAAAACCATTGGGTGCATCTTAAAGCAAAGGATGAAATGTTGTGGTAACTTGATTGATTGGATGATGGAGCCATGCTGTTTCTGAGTTTCTAACACACAAAAGGGTCTTTTCTCTGAGGGATGTACATAACACCAGTTAATGCTAATGGGCATTATATACACACATCAAGAGAAGACTATACCCCTAAGCCTTCAAACAGGAAAATAAAACAAATATGGTTGTGTGATATCCACACATTGATCTTTGGGAACTGGGACCACTGTTAACTTTTTTCAAACTCCTCTACAATGTCTAAAAAAAATTCTAATAGCTATCTCACTGACAAAGCCTTTAAAATTGGTGGGGCAAGTGCTATCTGAAGAATTTAATGAGTTACCAAAAATGCCACCAAGGCATCCAGACTGCTGGTTTTCAGATCAAAAGGAAGTCATTCTGTAGTTTACCATATTCACACCAATGCAATTCACATTCACCAAAGAATGAACTACATTCCCTACAATTCAGCTTGCTTAAAAGGCAGAGCAGGCATAGAGGAGGAGGCGGCCAGCAGGACAAGTGAGAAGTGAACCAAATTGGCCACACTGCAGACCTACTTAGTGCAAAAAAAAGGACCAGATTTACTGCAAATACCCTTTTAATCTCTTCCTCCCGTCCTCTACTCACAATCGTTTTCCTCCCTCATAAAAAAAAGTTTTTTAATGGCAGAGATGTAAGCAAAGATTTTGGGTCAGGCTAGTGAGTTTGTTTTTAAAACTTATGCCCTCCTTCCCCCCACCCCCAGAAGTGTGTCTCCCCCTCCCTTGCTGGTTCTATGTGTTGTGAAGTTGCGTACAATTCCAGCCTCTAGTTCTATCTTTCTAAACTCAGCCACAAGGAGCCACAGAGGGCAAAATCTGCTGAGCCAGGAGAAACCGCCTGCCCTCCCCTTTTATAACCTATTCAAGGATGCATTGCAGAGCACTCCAGAGAGGGAGAGATAGTGTAACGCAGAGGTAAAGAGGGGGTGGGAAAGAGAGCAAGCGCAGAAGCTAGGGAGGGGGAGCCAGAACAAACTTATCAACGGACATGACAAAGTTCAATCCACCTACACCATCAACAGGCTGCCGCTACAGCAGCAATAGCAGCATTAGCAGCAGCAGCAGCCGGCTCCTCCCTCCTCTACGAAGTTTTCAGCATCTCCAACTCGCCTCCTCTGCCCAGCAACGAGATGCGTTTTCGCCTGTTGCACAACTGCTGGAAACGGACGAGGAGGAACTGATGAGGAGATCAGCCGCGGGAGCAGCAACTACGTTTCCCGCGGCTGTTGCTCTTTCCTCTCCCTCTCTCTCTCAGGCCGCCCCTCGTTAACGAAGGGCAGGGAGCCGCACAAGTCAGCGAAGTTTTTTAAGATCCGGCGCCCCGAAGCAGCCACAGCAGCAATATATATATATATATATATATATATATATATATATATATATATATATATATATATATATTGCAGACTCACTTTTGTTTGCTGTTACAAACTGGAAGGGAGCGAAGGGCTGGGAGAGTGCGGGGGGGGGGGGAAAGGCTGTAGAGAACGAAGGATCAGGGCCGACCTTTCGCTTAAGCGTTCAAAGAAAAGGAGGAACTGTATCCCTGTCTGTCAAGTCAAGAAGTGTGTGTGTGTGTGTGTGTGTGTGTGTGTGTGGGGGGGCGGAAATATTCCGATCTGCAAGGGGCGTGGGAGAGGAAAGCCTTCCCCCGCTTCTTAGCAACGTTTAAGGTCGCAGCTTCCTAAGAGACGAGTCCCGACTAGTCTGCATCAACACGTACAGAACTGGGGGGGGGGAAGAGAAGGAAAGAGGGGAGGTGTTTTTGCAATTCGTTTTAGATGTAGAGGGAGAGAAGGCGGGCGGCGGGGTGGGCCACTTCGGCGGATGGGGTTGAAAGGCTCGGTGAGCAAAGGAACCACCGATCTGGACCACTCTTGATCAAGATGTGAAAACTTCGCTCGTTTGCTTAAAAAAAAAAAACCGAGCCCCGCAGAAAGAGACAAACCGCGCGACCCGTTTTTCCTGGTTTCGGATACGTTCGGCCGCTTTTCCTGTACTCGTGACCGTGCGAGGGTGCGCTTCCTTCTATGATCCCGAGAGAGAGAGAGAGAGAGAGAGAGAGATGTCTGTCCAGTTGACTCGGCATACGTTGGGGGGCCGGGGGGGAGAGGAGGCGATCTCCTCTTTCCCTCTCCCACCCCCCCAAAAAAACTTTCTGGGAAATTTCAGCAAGGGCGTGAAGTGCTCCTCTTGATGGTGCCTGGCACCTTCCCTGAAAGGCCAAAGGAAAAAGCCAGAGAAGCTGGCAGGATCCGTAAAAAGCTCCTACCTCCCACTTCCCCGCCCAGGGTTGGAGGGGAGGGTAGCGAAGGGGAACGAGAAGTACCGAAGTGCGAATTAAAAAGAGATACACACACACACAGAACGCAGATGCTGCTTCCAGCAAGCGCCCTCAAACAAGGCGGAAAAAAAGTTAGCAGCAACAGATGCCCAGAAAGACAAGAAGCCCCAAACGGAGTTTTTTTTCCTCCTCTCCCACCCCCCCACCAGCCACCTCCCGCTTCCCGCTTTCAATACGCGCACACACACCCCACTCCCCGCTTCTCTACCTTGAGAAAGACGCCTCCACTTCCCCATCCAAAGAGGGGAGCCCCACGCCATCTCGCTCCCCATCATCTTTTGTCAACAAATCATAAAAACTTCACCCCACTGGGGGAAGCGAAGCAGCGAGCCAGAGGGAGGAGGGATGGTGCTTGACGCTTTGAGCGAGGCCAATTGGGTTAAAAGATGCTGCTTCTCGCAGGCCCTTTCCAACTTCGCTGGTTAAAAATAAACTTTGCTGTAGGAGGGGAGGCGAGAGAGATGATCTGGATGAATTCCTGAGCTCAGACGGTTTAATATGGATGAGCATCAGGTCCTGCAGGCAACAGTCTGCAACGGGTGTTGCTGGTTGGTACAGTTTGCAACACGGAAGAAGGGGGGGGAGAGAGAAGAGTGGCGGGGGGGAGGCCAGGAGGAGCGGGGGATGGGGTGGAAAAGCAGCAAAGGCTGCACGGGCTTTTTCAGCATCATCGACCGCTGCTGCCAGACAACTTTTTCGAAACTTTTGTGTTTTTTGTTTTCTTTTCCTCTCTTCCCTTCCGTAAAAAAAGCGACGATGCAAACATTAAAACGAGGGGGGAGGTTTAAAAAAAAAACTCATGTCACTCTCAAAACGGTCAAAGCTCCCTACGCGACTTCTCCTCCTCCTGCCCCCGCGTCTCATCCACCCGCAAATACATTCCCCGCCGCGCTTTACTGAATCATCGGCTTCAGCGAAACTTTTTTTGTTTTCCTTCCCCCCCCCTTTTTTTTTCCCAAGGCGCAGGTAGAAATTTGACCTTGCGCTCTGGCGTAAGACTTACGTTTGACTTGCTCCAGACTGGGCTGCTTGGGTCGAGCCATGATGGGAAAGCTGGACTTGGCGATGGGGCGATCGGATGGTGGGTTCGGTTTAAAAATAAGAAGAACGGAGGGAGGGGAGAAAAGAGGGGGAAGGGGTGAAAAGAAGGGGAGACAGCGAAGAGAGAGAGAGAGAAACGAAGTTTGTTCCGGAGGGAGAAGGGGGGGGAGAGAGAGAGAGAGAGAGGAATCAAATTCAAAATGGCGTTTCTTATGGATGTGCAAAGTTCATCAACTCTACGATAAGTTCCCTTCTTCCTCTTCCCCGATGGAAGAAGATGGACAAAGTTCTGGACCTCCGGCTCTACAGCGGCGCTTCGAAGGCGCCCCCGTCCTCGCCCCCCTGCCCACTCCTCAGCCGCTCTCCCCCTCTCCTCACCCTAAGTAGACACATCACGTGTTGCTCCTGCTAGTCTCCAGGGGACGTGTTACTCAGCCAGGCTGCTGCTCGCTTGTTGGTTGCGAGCGGTAGCATCCCTATCTCTCTCTCTCTCTTGCTCGCTCCTTCTCTTTGGCTGGGAGGGGCTCCTCCTCCTTTTGCTCCAAGAAGAGAAGTGAGTAAAACTTTTCTCCTTCCTCCTCCTCTCTCTCTCTCTCTCTCTCTCTATATATATATCTTTTTTCCCCTTCCCCCCCACCCCCCAGTCGTCTAGAGCCAGGAAGCGTACTACTACTTAGCAACTTGGGCGACACTTGGCCAAAGCATCCGAGGACAACTTTTCAGCTTCTTCTCTGTCCCCCCCTCCCCATTTGCAGCGTTGCGCGTATTAATAAATAACTTTTCCCTTCCCTTCCTTCGAAGGATGGTGGGGATACGAAGGAGGAAGTGTGCAGACTAGAAAGGCTCTTGGCGGTAACGTACCATCTGGCGGCGGTGGCGACTGCTGCCTCCCCTCCATTACACAGACTTCCAGTTGTAAGGAGGAAGCGCTTGCTGCTGCTGCTGCTGCGCCGAGAGAGAGGCGGTTGGGTGTTAGCGACTGATAAAAGCGGCAGGGATGGAAACCAAGCAGTATCAGCTTTGAAGGGATCTGCCCCGCTCTCCTCTCTACTAGCGACTTAATCCATTGTCAGCCAGGTGCCACGCATTCATCTCTTTCTCCCCCACCCCCCATCTAATTAACCAGAAAGGCGAAGAAGCCCCGCGTGTGTTGTGGCTCTGCTACTCCAGCCGAGAGGTTGGATGGAGCAACAAGTCCGCGCAATTAGCAACAGGCTTGCTAATTGTGAGCTAAATTCAGGGCGGCTCGCAGGAGGCTTTCTCATCCCTTGCGCCACCCAGACAAATGGACTGGAGGAAGGCTCCTCCATGTTACTTCAGATGTTATTCACCCAGGATTATTATTATTTTTTTGGCAGCCAAAACATACTGAGATGTTTGACAGAGGATGTTTTAATGATTATTTTGGACCAGGCTTAGGTTCCTTGCTTCTTCATTTATTTATTTATTAAATATATTCCCATAACTGGCTTTCAACAACGTGATATCTCAGTAGTCTCATGTCAATTTTTTAGTGGGGGATGGATGTTGTCTCATTAATTGACTTTTTGAAAGTATAATTTGGTTGGTTGTTTGGGGTATAAAGTCAGAGCTCTTTCATTAGGGTTTATAGCAGGATGTGCCAATGACAGCATTTTGTCATATTTGACAAACTGATGGAAAATCTTGGTTCTGCATTAGGTGGGATCATCAGTAATTTAATTTCTTAGCTGTCTTGTGCCCAAGGATAACTTGCATGCCAGCATACCTCAGTATTGAATGTAATTACCTCTAAGTTCATCAGGCCTTATGTCCAAATGCACTGTGCCCTTAACTTGTTTTTTTATTACTTCCTGCTGTCTGATCTTTTTGGATGCTCATAAGTTAAGTTCCATAGAGAGCTGCAGAACTTGCTCCCAAGTAAAGCATTCTTAGAATGTAGCCTTAAGGACATGCTGTCTATTGCTTTAATGTAATAGTTGAGTTTAAAAATATTTCATTTTGGTTCAGCTCAGGTACCCAAGTTAATACTTTAATGGTTTCTTATTGGTTTGAATCAAAATCTGTCAAACATGGAGGCCACGAGAAAGGAAATGGGGGCTCAGGAACTGCAGGATTTTGGGGCAACTTCAGAGGAGGATAAGAAGTACAATAAAGGTCCAAGAGGAAGGGGTGTGTGAATAATATAAAATAGCACTTTCTTTTCTCCTACACAGAGGCTCTGTTGAATTTTGGTCTGTTCTAGGGATGAAAAAAGTTCTATTTATGGGACAAGTGTTTTGCATCCATTATCCCAGACTGGTGGAATACAGGTAGTTCTCAACTTACAAAAGTTCATTTAGTTCAAAGTTACAACAGCACTGAAAAAGTGACTTACAACCATTTCTCACACTTGCAACCTTTGCAGCATCTCCATGTCACGCGATCAAAATTTGGATGCTTGGCAACTAGTTCGTATTTATTATTGTCCTGGGATCTTTTGCAACCTTCTGAAGAGCAATGTCAATGGGGGAAACCAGATTTACTTAAGAACCGCATTACTAACTTAACAAATGCAATGATTCACATAACAACTGTAGCAGGAAAAGTTGTTAAAATGGGGTGAACTCACTTAACAAATGTTTCACTTAGCAACATAAATTTTGGGCTCAGTTGTGATTGTAATTTGACTACCTGTATTCAAGAACTCAAAAGATTGCTAAGTGGATGATCAGAATTGGTGAGTAAAACAGGATTTCTAATGAACATGTACTGGGGATACTACAACAGATACCATATAGCAGGGTTGTCAAACTCACGGCCCACGGGCTGGATGCATCATGCACTGGCCACTTCCGGTTTAGCAAAGGGAAAAAAGTTGCGATAAGTCATGTGGCGCCACTATGACGATATGAGTTTGACACCCCTGCCAATAGTAACATCGCCTACAATATGGAAGCACATTTGATTTGCAAAGCAGTTTTAAAATGAACATTTGCCAGAGTGCCGTATTCAACAGGAGTCAAAGAACCTCTTTGGGTTATACTAATCCATCTAGTTTACAGAACTGTACGGGGATGTTTTTTAATGCCATGTTTAAATTTTCCACGCAAGTGTGTTGGGAGGCAGGCTCTCCACTGTAACTGCAATACACTGGTCTGAAATCACATGGACACATTCAGACACCCAATTCAATGTGCTATTCCTGCAAACAATTTCTACTCAAATGCATACAACTGACATAGGCTCTTAAATCCTTACCTTCATCCAGTTAGGCTATGTTCATGTGGTGCCCTAAAATATTCGCAGAGTTCGTAGGATATACTGAAGCATGAACTAAGCACACTGCTTTGATTCATGCACTCTGCTAAAAGATGGCTCATTGTGTCCTGTGAATAACAGCTGCTCAGTCGGTTCCTTTTTTTCTGGTGATCACAGAGAACATGTGGAAAGGAGAGGCCGTGGAAACAAACAGACCAGGTTGAAACCCTTCCAAATAGTAACTAGAAAAATGTTCCTGCTCAAATGTCCACTCATTCCAGTGTATTTGTCTTCTCTCCCTCTCCTCAGCCAAGCATAAATCAATATTTTGGAACCACCGTGTACAATTAACCTTCATTGTGTTTTCTGAGATGCTCCTGGTTTTGAGAATGGGTGTTAAACTCTAGCAAGTTTTTGGGGTTCCCCTGCAAGTATTATTTTATTCATCACTGAGTGAATGAACAGGATTCAACAGAAAGGATTAGCATTCAAAAAAATGAGATTGCTGTTTCTGTGATATTCCTGAGTAAAGTAGTCATATTCAGAAAGAAAAGGAGAGAACCTATAATTCACCTATGGGAGAGAAGGCCTTAAATTCAGACTCTTAAAATTATTGATCTTGGCTTTCAGATTACCAGTGATCAACAGATTGTCTCACCGGTTCTCCCATGTTACCCCCCTCCTGCGTGGCCTGCATTGGTTGCCGATTGCGCTCCGGGTGAGATTCAAGGTTTTAGTTTTAACATTCAAAGTCCTACACGGCATGGGTCCCCAATATTTGAGGGAGCGTCTTCTTCCAATAGCTAGCTCCGGCTGCCCTGTGCGGGCTCATAGGCAAGGACTCCTCGGGGTTCCATCGGCGGTCCAATGCCGGTTGGTACTTCCCCGACGACGAGCCTTTTCTGTTGCGGCCCCTGACCTCTGGAATCAACTGCCTCTGGAGCTCCGTCTGGCCCCTGATCTCCGTACCTTCCACCGCGAATTAAAAACTTGGTTGTTTGACCAACCCGGGCTGTGACCCTCCTTTGGGGGGAGGGATGGGTTTTTTAAATATATTTTATTGTATTGTTATGTCTTATATTTGGGCTTGTTAGTTTAATGTCTTTTTAAATATTTATTGTTCTGTGTTTTTAGTTGTGAGCCGCCCCGAGTCTTCGGAGATGGGGCGGCATACAAGTTCAAATATAAATAAATAAATAAATAAATAAATAAAGCACTGTCATTTGTCCATGTGCCTCCAGATGCTTAGGACCTTTTCTGATTGAATCAGGAAGCAGAGATGGCAACTGATGAGCCACATAAGGAAGGCTAACTCAGTCCCCACACCAGGGTGTGATTCAACTGGTGTAACCGCCTGTTCAGTGAGCACGTGCACGTGCAGAGGGTTTGCTACTGACCTCCTGTAATCCTGCAATCTCCCTGTGTCTTCAACAGCTGATGCGTGGCAATCCGCTGTGCCGCACGAAGCAGCTGAGCTTGAAAACCAGGAAATAAAGGTCAGAATAGTATTGGGGCAGACAGGCGGGCCCAGCAGCTGTTCATCAGAGCGAACCAGTTTGCTCACAGATGATCCTCGGAGCCGAACCCGTAGAATACCACTGCCCCCGCACCAGAGCTGGCAGGTTCTGACCAGTTCTGGAGAACTGGCAGTGGAAATTTTGAGACTGGCCCTGCCCCCATCTATTATCTGCCTCCTAAGTCCCAGATGATCGGCTGGGTCTTCTTTTGTTGCCCTGCACAGGAGAACAGAGCTGGAAAGCAGGTTATTGAGGTGGGGAGGGAAGGGGATTTTGCAGTATTCTTCCCCTGGAGTGGGGTGGGAATGGAGATTTTACAGTATGCTTCCCCTGCCACACCCACCAAGCCACACCCACAGAACTGGTAGTAAATTTTGAATCCCACCACTGCCCCACACCATAGCTCAGAGTGATTGATTGAGGCAGCATTGCCAAAAGAGTGAAAAAGGATTTCCCTAAAAATGAAATACATTTGCATAAACTGTGCTTGTGTTGATCCCAATGACTTAAATTTAGAAATGATTACTATGAATTAAACAAAGTACATAAATGCAGAAGACTATGTCCTGCTAATTATGTGCCTCACGGTTAATGAGGACCCCGCTCTCTCTTGTTAGGGTTCTTTATCTTCTAACTAGATTTGAAGAACCTTCCAGACAGAGGAAGCCTCCAGAGTGAGCACTGTCCTCAGTAGATCAGCTGCCAAATTCTATTCTGCCTTAAAAAAAAAAAACCTCAAAGACAAAGATAGATGGGAACTTGGCATGTTAAGTTTTCTTTTGCCACTTAAACTCTTTCTAGAGATGCTGGGGTAGAAAGTTCAGATTCCAAGCTATACCAGGAAGAGGAAAAAAGCAAAGCTGGAAAATGCCAGTCAAAGAAAAGTTACACCTCTACCTAAAGATGTCTTCTTCTTTGCCTTGAGTTCTTAGGCAAGAACTAAAGCTAACAGCTTAGCCGTTGCATTACAGTACAAGATTCTGCTTTCATCATCTTCTGTCCCTATTTGATTTCTCCAGGAAAAGAGGGAGAATAGATTGCAGAAAATGAAAGCTTTTCTCATCTAGAAACGCTGTTTCTTTATTATTAACTCTTCACTGCCAGTAGCACAAAGAGACAGTCAGAGTAAGAGTGTGAGTAGGTCATCTTACATGTTAGGACATACTGCAGCTCTTCCCCAAAGTTTTGTGGAATTCCTTAGACATAGAGGTAAATAACTGAGTTCTGGTTGTCTAATGTCAGGGGTCTCCAAACTTGGCAACTTTAAGACCTATAGATTTCAATTCCCAAAATTCCTCAACTAATCATGCTGGCTGGGGAATTCTGGGAATTGAAGTCCACAAGTCTTACAGTTACCAATTTGGAGAGCCCTGTTGTACATAACAGATGGTAGCTGGATGACTTTGGGTCACGCTGTTTCAGTGCAACAACCTCACTTACCACTTTTGTGTGAAAATGGGAGAAGAAAGCATGTACACCATCTTAAATTTACAAAACAAAGCTGGGATATAAATTTAGCAAGTAAATAATTACATTACAGCAACTGATTTGACAGTGCTTGTTTTGAAAGGCCTTCTTAGATTGCTGAGCTAGTGAAATCTGCACTGCTGACTAATGGAGGGTATGCTTATTAGGTTCTTTATGTAAGGCGTTCATAAACCACATAGTAATGCAAAGCCTTGCCAAGATGATGTGCAGAAAACAAATGAACAATAATACGCTACTAAGAAAATACACAGCATTACCCACATAAGAACAGTTGGATTACGTAGTACCCAGTTTTCTGAGGAAAGCACTAATAAAATAATGGGCTTAAGGCCTTCTGAAATGCCTGTAGGAAAGGAATCACATAAATGCCATAAGCGAATCTAAGGCAGCAGATAACACAAATCTTCAATTAGATATAGCTCTGAATTAGTCAGCGAAGTACTGCGGTGTTTCTCAACCTGGAAAACATTTAAGATGTATGGGCTTCAACTCCTGGGGAATTCTGGGAGTTGAAGTCCATCTTAAAAGCAGCCCAGGTTGAGAAACACTGATCTACTGTATTATGTTGGGGCCAAACAAGATTGAAAGCCTTTCTCTATTTGCATCCACACCCTTTTTAATGCCACCAGTTCAAAATAACTACCTTCATCTCCTCTTCAGCCCATACTGATGTAATTGAAAACAGGGATCTCCAACCTTGGCAACTTTAAGACTTGTGGACTTCAACTCCCAGAATTGGCTGAGGAATTCTGGGAGTTGAAGTCCACAAGTCTTAAAAGTTGCCAAGGTTGGAGACACCTGATTTAAAAGTTGTCCTTCACTGTTCTGGTGTTATAGCAGTCCTTTAACATTTAAGCATGTGCAACTATGGCAATTCAGTCCTGGAAGCAATCTGATACATTTCACTGACCATTCAACCACAGTCAAAGGTTCAGTCAACACTTATTGGGTATTTTAAGTTGGTGAAGGCATGTTCCCTTCCTTCTTTGCGTACTTTCTTTCAGATATGCTTGGACACATTCAAAGCTGGCATTTCTCTCTCCCCATCAGCTTCCCAAGCTCAGATATTTTGGATCAGTTTCAACAACAGTTGGTCAGCGGTCTCAAGATGGACAACTATACAGTATAGTAAGAAAATGAGAGTTCTTTTTTCCTGCTGCTTCACATACCTCTTTCTATGCCTGTCAGCTACATCTGCCAATTTGCTCTTGAACGTGGGTTGAGCGCTTATTCTAGAATTGTGCTATTTCAACTGAGACTCCTTCCAAGCAGACACATAAAACCAGAGCAATTTTTGACAAGAGTTAAATCCACCGGCCTAGCAATTATCAGAACTGGACTCTTCTCCATCTCCCTCCTACTCTCTCCATCCTATTGTGTGACCAGTCAATTGTTTTCCTACTGATTAGTGATATTTTGTAAAAGGAGAGGGAAACACAGCTAGAGATTCTATACACCTATACTTGTCCTTAAAACATCCTGTACACCATAAATAAGGACAGTATCAATGGCAGCATTGTGTCTGTGCCGGTACAGAGATTGCCAGTGGTGCAGCAGGTTTTACCATGTCTTGGTACAATTTTATGCTCCTGAAAAAGTTATGAATAACACTTTAGCTTGACTGTTAAGAAGCCCTTGATATTCTCTTAACATCAGACATCCACAGTGAGCCTGAAGAATAGGTTGTCTACATTTCATACCCAACCCTATAAACATGGACAAGCAATCTGCAGCATTTGGGCCAGCCAATTTCCTGATCCAATCTATCTGTTTAATATTTTTTTTAATTGGATTAATTAAACAAAACAAAATGGGAAGCTGGCAAACTCCAAAGCTTCTGTTTTCCATATTATGTTTTTTCTCTCGGATTGTCTGCAGAATCTCTCTATTCCACACATGTTTGTAGAATGCGTGCCATCCATTTAGTGGCTGGGGAAGGTAGATATCAAGGTGACCCTTAGGAAGTAGATACTATACCTAAATGCTGTCCCACACTTCTTTACAATGGGTGGAATTCACACATTGAACTAAACCATAATGTATTTGGCTTGGTTTTAGCTTATTGTGTAAACAGTGCTAAATGTAGGTATTAAATTATGGTTCAAAATCACACTTTCCTATCAAAAATCACACTTTCCTATGAACAACTGCCTCTGGGACTCCCTGACCTCTGTACCTTCTGCCATGATCTAAAAACTTGGCTCTTCGAACAGGCTGGGCTGTGCTGACCTCTGCGGAGGGGTTTTAAATTTAGTTAGGATTGGTGGGTTTTAGGGCAATTTGGCTTGTAATGTTTAATGTTATTTTTAGGTAATTTAATTTATTGTTAGTTTTTAGTTGTTAGCCGCCCCGAGTCCCTTTGGAGAGGGGGCGGCATACAAGTCAAATAAAATAAAATAAAATAAATAAATTATTATCCACAGAACCCAGTCATTGATTTGTCATTAACTGGAAGGAGGATTCCTTGCAGGATGAACCAGTGGTATAATCCAACAAAGTCTTTTATGGTTTGAAACAGATGAAAACCAAACCGTTCAGGCTCAGTTTTAAACAAAATAAACCTCTCAGAATTTAAACAATTCAGCTATTTTAACAATGGAGTAAATTTTAACCTGTGATGGTGCTATTGCTTTTGTTACCTGCCCTAAACTGTGGATGGAAATACCTATAAATCTATATAAATCCATGCAAAAAGCTCTAGAAATTGCAGCAAGATTTGACTTATGACAGATTCACCAGCAAAACCTTTAGCAAGTTAATTGGTAGTCAGTTTTAATTAGTGATCTCATAAAACTGAGGGCACTTTTTTTGTAGCTGACTCAATTTAGGTCTGGGGATGACTGCAAAAGAGCAAAAGAATATTTAAAGGTCTCTTTAAAACCAAACAATGGCTTTTATGATGAAGCCAATGGGACTTGTTACCAAAGAACAAGTCCCATTAGAACATCTTGTTGAATCAAATATACATGGGCTTCTAAATCCACTCTTAACTTCCAACTTCCTAACCTCTCATAGCCATCTTTTTGGCACAAGATAATACAAAGCCTTTATAAACAGCTATATACAATATGCAATCTGCTACTGTGTGAATAAGTATTTTTTGCAGCATGGGATGCCAATTCAACATTTAGACATTAGAAACAGACACACCTATAATCAGCCAGCAGGAAAGGAAGGAGGGGGAATACTAATATGGGCCAACAGCTCCCATATGTTCCCTATTCCTTTGCAGCTTCATTTAGTACAACACTTGGGAGAAAAATGCATCTAATTATATTGCAACAGAATTGCTTTTTTTCCCTTGGAATGTCACTCCCAGCCCAACAGTTTCCAAATTACAAATGTATTTGCATAGTTAGTTTAATAAATATTTAAAAATAAAAAATGAATATTAAAATATATATTTTGTCATATACAATGGTACCTCAGTACTCAACTGCTTTGAAATTCATCAAATTTAGTACTCAATGCATTTTGACATGAAAATTTGGTCCCGGTACTCATTGTTTGTTTGGTACTCGACACACAAGAACTTGTCAGTGTCGGCTGCCTTGTGACTCACTGGATTATTCTTTATGGGAAAAAAAGAGCTTGGTACTCATCATTTTTGGTATTCCTTGCACCTCCTGGAACCAATTAACAATACCGAGGTACCACTGCATAAGTAAAAGCTTCCTATTGAAATATCTATTTTTGTAAAATATAAATCATAAATTTATTTATTAATTCAAAGGATAGATTTCAATTAAAAATCTACTTATGTTTATATATCCATTCATATAAGCATAGATTGGGGATGTCAGCCGGACATGTCACATGCTAGCCAGGCCCACCCCCGATTTAGCAAAGCGGGAAAAAGTCATGATACATCATGTGATGACAATGTGACGCCACAAGTTTGACACCCCTGGTATAAATCTATAGATAGATGACCACCAGTATGGTCTAATGGTTAGGGTGCCGGATTAGGAGTGGAAAGACCCAGATTCTAGTCCTCCCTTAGAAACAGAAGCTGACTGGGTGACTTTGAACTAGTCACTGTCTTTTAGTCCTAGATTGGATAACTCAAAAACATCCTATCAACCAACCTGCAGAATGTGGTAGATCCACCCTATAACCTTTAATGAAGAAGTCTTCATCTTATAGTGCTGTGATGGAGAACCTATGGCACACGTGCCACAGGTGGCATGGAGAGCCATTTGGGCCGGCACTCAAGCCACAGACAAACTTACCTCACTGCACAGGTACATGCCTCACAGCTGGTTTGAGGCCTTTTTTGGCCTTCCAGAGGCTTGAAAAAAGCCTCTGCAGGCCAAATGGGCCCATTTTGTCACTTCCTGTTAATACCGGACGTGACAAAATGGGCCTATTCGGCCTGCAGAAGCTTTTTTCAAGCCTTTGGGAGACCAAAAAAGGTCTCAAACCAGCCAAAAATCAACCGTGAGGTGCAGTGCAGGTATGGAGTGGGGTGGGGGATTGCGCTTGCATGCGCAGGGGGCGGGGTGCATGCATTGCCTTCTGGGTGCTGGCGCACGAGCGCCAGCGCGCACACAATTTTTGGCACAGGAGCCCAAAAAGTTTAGCCACCACTGTTACAGTGCATTCATTTAAGAGGATGAGGATATATGGAATATATGTTTAGTATTTTAATTGCATGTTAGTCACACGATTGTGCAGATGTTAGATGATATATGCTGTTACCTGCAGTAAAGTTCAAGACTGGTGCATATTTCAAGTAAAAATAGCCAACTGGGCTGCCAGTCTGCTTCAACATCTCTGATGAGCCAGCATCTTCCAAAGCTTCTGCAGGGGAGAGCCATAGGATGATGTCCTTCAGAATCATGGCATCAGTTTCTCAGCAACGCCATCCAGCATTTGCCTCACCCTCCAGCCAGGGAAGAGCGGCCCTGAATTTATAAGGTCAACTCAACATTTCACAAGAAGGCAATCAGTAGTATCACTCCGTCTTTAGAGAAACAATAGTTTTCAGTGAAAGACAGTCTCCTCCTGATACCCTTATCACTATGTGAATGAGTTATTAATCAGGGCATCTGAATCCATTAACAGACCCCCCCCAAAAAAAGGGAATGGCTGCTGGGTAGATGGTCTTTCGAATGATTAGATCAACTCTGTAGAGGAATGGCCTATGACTACAAGCCGGATGGAACTTCAAAGGCTGAGAATAAAATAAGTTCCAGAATATATAGTAATTCTCTTAGTCCATGACAGCAAAAATACCTTAAGAACGATAAAGGCTAGCCGATGTATTGTGTGAACTACGATGTATTGTGTGAACTACGATCCATTTCATCAGATCTGTGTCTTCAACTGAAAAGTAAGAATGTGTGGATACAAATGCACAGTTCTAGAGGGGAAAACAGGAGTGGATTCTACTCTCATTGGTTGCGCAGTCTTGATCATTGAAAGCCCAATGTTATAAATAGCCCAGCTCTTATTCACCAAAGCTGATAACACTGTTGTTTTAAATTTGCATTGTTAAAGACTCTATCTCTCATGAATGTAGGTTTCCCAGAGACCCATTAACCCCTTCAATTCCAGATGGAGTTAGAGCGTTTGATCAAATTTGTGACTGGAAAAGCTCCACCTATTCATACTCTTCCCTGCTTTTTATTTTAAAAGCGAGTAAGCCTGATAACCTTCCTTCAGTTCATCCGCTGATTTAAGAATTCGGCTTTCTTCTGAATGGGTTGTTGGCTTGTTTCCTAGGTCACTGCTTGAATAAAATTGGGCCCTAGTTAATGTATTGCAAAGGTAAGATGACGGTTTTCCCCATCATCACATCACCATTGGGCAACTCTATGTGTGTTATTCAGGAACACTCTACATTGCACCCAAATCCATTTCCCTGAAGTTCCCCCATTTATTTCTTCTCCCTGCTATAATTTCTACTCTGACAGGTCTAACAGCTTTTGAGGCATGATGCAAATGTCTGAAACTTGACTGTAGTGGGATGTTGACTGAACAGTTGTGATTTTTCTCATTACTAAATTACACTGTCTCTCCAAAAATAAATAAAACCCTACCTTGAGTGCATGTATTTTTAGAATTAATTTATATATGTATGACGTACTGCATTTTTTTAAATTGATCTCTCAGTAGGTTTAATACTTTGCCCTTCTGCCGTTCTAACGTTACAGAGGGATAGTATCAAGATCACATGAAGTACTAGTACCGCTTTATACTGCGCTGGTAAGACCCCACTTGGAATGCTGCATCCAGTTTTGCTCATGATATCAAAAACCCCAAAGCATTGAGACTTTACAAAGCATACAGAGAAGAGCAAGAAAGATGATTAGGGATATGGAAGCTAAAACATACAATGAATGGCTGGTTGCAGGAACTCGGTATGTTTAGTCTAACAAATAAAAGGACTAGGGTTGACATGATAGCAGTCTTCCAATATTTGTGGGGCTGTCACGGAGAAGAGGGGGTTAACCTGTTCTCCAAAGCTCCTGAGGGCAGGACAAGAAGTAACATATGGAAACTTATCAAAGAAAATCCAACCTAGAACTAAGGATAAATGTCCTGTTTGTGAGAACAATCAGTGGAAAGGTTTGCCTCCAGAAGGTGTGGGTGTTACGGAGGTTTTTAAGAAAAGATTGGACAGCCATTTTTCTGGAATGGTACAGGTCAGTGATGGCGAACCTTTTTGTTATGGTGTGCCAAAAGCGCATACGCGCGCCTGCAGCCGCAATGCAATGCGCCCCGCCACCCCTACGCATGCGTGTGCAACACTCTCCTTGCCTGCACTGCGTATACACATGCCTCCCAACTGATTTTCGGCCCATTTGAGGCTATATTTGCTCTCCCAGGGGCTCGAGGGAAGGCCTCTGCAGCCTTTGGAGGCTGAAAAACAAGCCAGTTTCATCACTTCCGGTATTTCCGGAAGGCCCATTTTTCGGCCTCCCGAGGCTGCAGAAGCTTCTCTCGAGCCTCTGTGAGGGCAAAAATGGCCTCAAATGAGCCGAAAATCAGCTGGGAAGCACGTGCATGCACCGTGAGGTAAGTTTAGCTGGGGCTCACATGCCTGCACAAATGGCTCCACATGCCACCTGTGGCACGGGTGCCATAGGTTCGCCATCACGAGTATAGGTTCTCGTGCTTGAGCAGGGGGTTGGACGAAAAGACTTCTGAGGTCCCTTCCAACTCTATTATTCTGTTATTCTATCATAATAAGTTCCTTACTTCTTCATGGACTCATCTCTTTTCTGTCTCTTCTAACTCAATTCTCTTCTGTGGTTGGCTGGATTGAGAAATGGTGATTAGTCCAGAAATACTCACTTGCAAAGAAGGAGTTTGAACATCAGTTTAATTATCATTAAACCAAGTCAACTTTCTCTCCAGGTGAGAGTTTCTGTTTCTGGATGGACCAGTTTGGAAGAAAAGAATGTCTTCCTTTTTATCTGCCTCACCAAGTCTACTTTCACCTGATCTTTAGACCTTTTGTGGGAAGAATGTTGCTGTCCTGTACTACCTGCACCCTGTGGGAAGGAAAGGAGGCAAAAAGAAGGTGTGGTAGATCTTAATGACTCCTCACAAGTATAGCCTTGCCCTTAGCTACCTGCATATTCATTTCAGGTGAATAACAATGACTTCCAGGCATTTAAACCACAGACATGGGTTGGGTGAGTGGTAAACAATTTTACCTGATTTAGTTTTTATCCCAGGCAGCAAAGAAGATAACAGTTTCAGCCACATCATCTTAGAAATAATGTTCACATCACTGTGTACCTCCATGCCATGTTTTAACTCCACCCACATTTTTGTTCTTTTGACCAAATGGTAAGCTAGTATGTTTGTGCGGCCACCAGCCATTAAAAAAAAACCCAGCAATAATTATGTTGTGAACAAGCAGCATTGGGCTCTGTGTTGGCATTTCACAATGGAAAAAAGGATGTTTGCCTTATCTCAGTGTTTCAGGTTCCACAGGATTAAATTTCAAGTCAACTGATTCAACATGTTCTTTTTATTATTTTACCATTACATATTTATAGCAATAAAATATAAGCCTTTCCTTAAGGGAAGGAACAAGCAGCTTCCAAAAAATGAAAAACACTCACAGGACAATATCACAATGTAAAAGCAAAATATTCAATAGGACCCTCCCTATTAGGCCGTGCACCTATCATTATCATCTTCATTTAATGACCCCATAGTCCCTTGTGGGATGGAGTCAGGGCAACTGAATGGAGCTAGCAGAGTGTTTTAATGGCAGGATGATTAGACCGTGCACCTATGCAGGGTGGATTTCCACAGCTGAAAGTTAGCCAGGGCTTTGCCTTATACATAAGGCTAATTACCAAATCCATCGATCTTTTGCTCCATCTTTCATATATGCAGTTTTTGTTTGCAATTCCAAGCATGTATTGAGCTCACAGGGGTGTGAACCTAGCATCTCTTTGCTACAATTTCAATAGAAGATGCAGCTGCTGCAAAGGGTATTTTACTAACCCAGTAAAAATCTGAGTTTTTCATTAGTGTTTTTATTTAATAAATAACCTGAATCTCCACTTGTCAATCTATCTCAGCCTATCCATCCACCCATGCAAAATATTAGAATTTAATGTTTCTGATGGCTCCGAAAATAAGAAAAATCCTCCTGAATATGTCAAGGGCCTATCTAATCCAGCATTCTGTCTCACCTTATGGCCAAGGGTCTTTGGAAATCTCTCAAATTTGATCAACATTCAGATGAAACCAGAACACTTCTTACTAGGACTTACAGCAAGTCAATTAGAAAAGATTTATGGATGGTTGGTTTTCTATACGGCAATGGCAGCAAGGTTATTAAATGCCTAAGTATGGAAGAATACAGAAATATGCACCACAAAGGAATGGACTGTGAAAATGATAGAGCTTGTAGAAATGGCTAAGTTGTTTGATCAGGGAGGGAACAATCACTATTTTTCTAAAAGAATAAAAACCCTTTTGGGACTTTTTGCTGAAAATGGATAAAAATAAACTGGTGATTTCTGGATCTACCAAATAAATTAAGGGGCATATATGAGGAAAAGGAAATTGTATCATGTAATTTTGAAGGGGGAAGGTGATACATGTCTATAACTATTGCTGAGCACACTGGGTTGTATCCCCCCCAAAAAATTGTAAGCCGCCCTGAGTCTTCGGAGAAGGGCGGCATATAAATGTAATTTTAAAAAAAACCTGCTATACAGAAGATCAGAAATGCATTTGATTTTTATCCTGCCTTTATACTTTTTTTTATAAATAACTCAAAGTGGTGAACATACATAATACTTCCTCCTCCTATTTTTCCCACAACAACCATTTGTGATAGATTGGGCTGAGAGAGAATGAAAGTCACCCAGCTGGCTTTCTTGCATTAAGTGGGATTAGAACTCACAGCCTCCTGGTTTCTTAGCCTGTTGCCTTAACTACTAAAGCAAACTGGTTTAAACAAATTGTTTCTGTAAGTATTTTTTTGATCTTCTTTCTCATTTCCTATTGTTTTCGATATTGTACTTTTTCTTTCTCTTGTTTCTTTTATATTTCTTTCAGTTTATCTTTCTGTATGGAATCGCTCCCATTTGAACAGAAGCCAGGTGAGACTAATATTCGGTAGTAATCTAACTGTCCACAAATGTATTTTGTCCCCTTTCAAACACTCTGCAATGATGGCTATTGCTATTTCAAGGAATTTGGACCTGGGAAAGATACAACTGTTAAAGGAGCAGGAAGTAGAGCCTTGGACAAGATATTGCACACACCAGGCATAGAAGAAAGTGTGAGGAAATAACTCAAAATAACCCAGCCTTGATTTTGTTTAGTATAAGATAGGATATGATTTCAAGATTTTGTTATTGTACTCTACAACGATAAACTAGCATTCCTGGAACCCCTATTAATGTTTGTTTGTTGACCTGGTCTATTTTGAAGGGCTGGCAATTTCATAGTTTTAACTCGTATGACATACTAGTTAAAGACTGGAGAGAATGAGGCTCAGATCTCACTCAGATCATCTTCCTCATTCACAGACTGGTAGGGTAACATGGGAAGAGAATTGCCTCATGCTGCCTTTACTTTCTGAAAGTAAGTTGAATATAAAAGCAAGCAACAAATAAATAGGTGTGGAAAGCCATCCAAAATCTGTGAGAAGTAATGTATATTCAGCATATAAAACTTTAACTTAAGCTGTGGTCTTCATTGAATCATCACTGACATAGAGCCAATTACTATGTTATTATAGAATATAGGTAGTCCTAGACTTACAATGCATTTAGTGACTGTTTGAAGTTACAGCAGTAGTGAAAAAAATGACTTATGACTGTTTTTCACACCATTACAGCATCCCCTTGGTCACATGATCAAAATTTAGACACAACTGTCTCATATTTATGATGGTTGCAGTGTCCCAGGGTCATGTGAGCCCCTTTTGTAGCCTTCTGACAAGCACAGTCCATGGGGAAACCAGATTCACTTAACAACCATGTTATTAACTGCAGTGATTCACTTAGTAACTGTGGCAAGGAAGTCATAAAATGGGGCAAAACTCATTTATCAACTCTCGCTTAGCCACAGAAATTTTGGGCTCAATTGTGGTCATAAGTCGAAGACTACCTGTATTGAGGTAATTGTGTATGGAAGAATAGCCCTGTTGGATTAGGCCAAGGCCTATCTTTTCTCACATACCTCTGAGGTGTTTGTAAGCAGGAGATGGCAGTGGCAATATAGCTCTCTCCCACCACTGATCTGCTACAACTGGTTTTGGAAGCATCTTGTCCACAGGAGGTATCAATGGTTCATATAAAATTTGTACCCTGGCGGAAGGGCAGAATAAAAATAAGTGTTTGCGAAGTTTGTTGCACCAGAGAAAAAAAGATGATGGAGCTATATTATTGCTTCAAATGAAACAAACAAAATGTTAGATTGTTATGATATTTATGTAGTTACTTACCAAGCACATCTAAATTATATTAAAGTAACCACATAATATTTTTACAATCCCCAAGGCACATCACAAATTTTGAGCACCCATCATGTTTGGAAATTGAAAGTTGAAAAATTTGACACACCCTGCCAGGGATGCCTGTTCAATGGCATAAAATGTGTTGCATAGAATGGATTGTCTGTGAAGTAATTTTATCCACAAGTATATATCAAGGGGGACAAATAAAACAAAAATGGTGATGCAGAGATACATTTAATTTCTGAATGATTTTTTGCCCTCGGTATTCATAGCCTCACCAAAACGTCGATGTATTACCTTATGGTCCATCTTTTCTTGCAAATTAATATTACCCTTATAGTATTATTTTTAATAACAGTTTCTCAGTTAAAGTTAGCTATTTATGCCATAAATGTCAGCAGAAGCATTTCCTTCCCCCAAATCTGGGAAATAATTTGGGGGAGAGGGAGCAGGCTTAATGATGTGAATTGCAGGATAAATTAGGAGTAGCAATAGAGTATTTATTTATTTATTTGCTTGTTGCCCCCCCTCTCCAAAAGGACTCGGGGCAGCTCACAACTAAAAACAGTACAATAAATTAATTAACTAAAACAGTATTAAATAACCAAGCCAAATTCATCTAAAAACCCTGGAATTAAAAATAAAGCCACCCCCCCCCAAGAGGTCAGCACAGCCCGATCTGTCCAAATAACCAGGTTTTCAAGTCATGGTGGAAGGTGCGAAGGTCAGGGGCCAAACGGAGCTCCAGGGGTAATTGATTCCACAAAGTGGGAGCCGCCACAGAATAGGCCCTCCCCCGGGACACTGCCAAACAACACTGGGTTGCAGACGGCACCCCGAGGAGCCCCTGTCTGCGCTCGTACAGGGTGGTTGGCATTCGATGCTGGCAGGAGACGTTCCCGTAAATACCCCGGACCCATGCCTTGTAGGACTTTGAATGTTAATACCAAGACCTTGAATTTCACTTAGAGGGCAACTGGTAGCCAATGCAGGCCGCGCAGGAGGGGTGTAACTTGGGAGTACTGTGAGGCTCCCATCACAACCCGCGCAGCCGCATTCTGCACCAGAGTAGCCCCTGGAAACATGAAGTCCAAGCCTGATTAAGAATACAAGCAAAAAATACATTTGAGAATTCTCTCCTAACTCCAACTAAGGCTGCATGAGAAAAAGAAGAGCACCTGTACCTGTTAAAGTAAACTAAGTAGGTAGATATGTGTTTATGTGTGTGTATACATCTGTATTATATATTACATACGTGTGTGTGCACACACTAAGAGCATTCAGTCATTTTATTAAATAATGGCAATATTTGCCATGATTTTGTTAAAAGGGGACTTTTTGTTTTTGTTTTGAATTAAAACCACTGTTGGTTTTAATTCAAAATTTAAATTAAAACAGCATTCATCAACTCAGGCAGGCACCCAAGCAAATTTGAGCAATTTACATGTACAAAGTCTTCTTTTAAGTTCTAAGAATCTGTGGCTGGTTAAGGAATGTCCAAAAACAGCGAGCAAGGTAGGTCCAGTCTCATCCTGCATATGGACCATCAGGTCAGCAGTGATTTGTTTTCTGCTAATCAGAGCTTGTGACTGAGGTTCCTTGACAGCAGAAATAGAAGAGCAAGTTGAGAGGGTTGGTTCTCGGTTTTCTGCATGTTCAGCTGTTCTGTCGGCATGGTGGAGTTAAGCACGTAATGATCCTTGAAGCACCAGATTACATGCCAGATGAAAAGTAGGAAAAGGAGTGGCAACTGTAAACAAAAAAAGGATTATGATGCCTTGGGAGCACTGGGTATGTTGAATTTCTCCCTGCTCCAAGTTTTATAAAAGTTTGGAAACCATAGGGGCCTGGACTAATCACGCAAAATAAATGTATGTAGGAAATACACCATATTGCAACTTTTATATAGACAAGATTCAAAGCACTTTATCTAAAAAAAAACTTAGAATAAGCCTATACTCAGGGCAAACAAGCTTTATTCTCCTCTTTGAATCCCTGCAATCTGCTATCATCTCAACCCAATGGCTGCAAATTATTGAACAAAAGAAAAAGAAATGGAAAGGGGATAAGCCATGATGCAGTTTGTCTAATAATGGCTTAAAGCAAGGCAGGATTTGTCTTTTCTTCTCAGCATGTAAGTAAATCAAAAGACACATGCAAAGAAGTGATGTAGAAATAAAATGAAAATATTCCAAAAAGATAGGCATAGATATTCCATACTTAATAAATATTATAGATGTTTATATTATTTATTACCTGCATAGAAGGAATTTTTTCTGTTTGAATGATTTGTAGCATAATTTAACAATCTTTTAATATTCTTCCTATTTTCAATAAAATAAGAAAGCAATAGAAAAAAATAAGGAACTGCAGTACTAAAATAAATTGTCTTCATAAAGGTTTCTCATGCATATAAGGTCTGTGTGTGTGAGAGAGAAAGAGACAGAGAGAATGTGTAAATATACTGTATATAATTAATTTTTACATAACTAACCTCTTGGCATTAATAAGAATGGGGAGAACCCATTTTCAGCTGTCAATTTCATTAGAATAGATACACACAAAAACCTGTGTGCCTCTGAAAATATTAATCTTTACTTCAAAATCAAATATATGTCATTTACTTCTTTCCAGATCGTAACCTCATGACATTGCAAAATAATCCAATATTCTACTATTCAGTTACAATTCTCACTTTAAAAAAAACTATATAGCCACAATACAACCCATTCTTGATATGTTTGGAGTTAAGTTTTGCATTTTTGTTTCCACCCTCCCTACCCACAAATGTCTAGAGTGGATCTATACATGATGTTTGAGATGATTTTTTTTAATTCCATAATTATGTCTTCGATCAAATGCAATACGATCCAAACACATTTTAGTAAGAATGATTCAGATGCGTTCAGCTGTCAAGAACTGGGAGAAGGGTGTTTTTTTAATAATTTAAAACTATACAGTCCAAATAAATAACTCTTTAGTATGTTATCACAGACAGCAGCTGACAACAGAAACTATTTTCTAGAATACCGTAAGCATAGAACAGGCAGATCTACAGAAATAGTTCCTTATGTCTGATTGGCTGACCAAGCTGCATCCATGAGCCTCCAGGGAGAACTTAGGAGGAAGTCAGGAAACAGGAAGTGTTACCTTAGATACAGCCATACAGCATACTGATTGTTTTAGTCTGCATATGTGTATTTATCTCACCACCTTTGTTTTATCCTTCCTGTTCTTGCAATGTAGCAGGTCCTCACTTGGAAGGTACCAGTAATAGGAGTTCATACATGCACCTAAGGTGCTCACTTGTTTTGCAAAGGAAAATGTGGAGAAAATGATTTGGGATCATCAGACACACATATAAACACTCACATACTTTTCCCACTTCAAGTGTGCCCACCAACTCAATATTGTTTAGCACTGTCTTAAAACATGACCTAAGTACACTTGGTTAAAAATAAAGAAATCTATATCTGGACAATATTTGGATTGGACACTGGCTAGTAGAGCTGTAATTGAAGAAATTAAGATGAAACATGTAACAAAGAAATAGTGTATATTTCTCTACTTAAGCAGCATTGGACATGCAGTACAATTAAGAGGTTTGCTGATTACCATTCATGTCAGGACCATCTATGAGAGGAAAAAGGGGCAAGCAATCTCACAAGTATTATGATATCATTTCAGAAATGACACAGATAACATAGTGTGAATCAGTTGTAAAACACAACGGAGGCATATTACATAAATATCATTTGTACAAAGATGTATATGATACCACTGACTTGCATCAGATATCTGTAATCCCTGCTTCACTGCTTTCAGGCACTCTTGTTTTACTGTTTTATTTTTATCTTGTTTTATTGTTTTACATAAACTTTGTCGCTTGTTTACTGCATCACAAACTGTGGTTCTAAGCTAGGAACAAAGAAGTTTGGAGCCACACAACCCTCAGGTAGTATGATTAGTTATGATTCCATATCTTGCTACATCTAGATTATTAGGTGAAGTCATTAAAACATGGATCAGTTAGCCATGGGTTTGCAAGTTGCGCAAACAACAACCTCTCAAAACCAAGCTTCCTGTTTTCACAACTAACAATGACAGGGTCTACCCAATAGTTAACAGACACATTTATGCATTTGCTTGCTTGTTTACAGTATATATAAACTGCCCCATCCTGAAGGGTTTGGGGCAATGTCAAACAACACACATACACAAAGAATTACAGAATGAACAAACAGTATCATTTTAGTTTGCCTACGATAGATACTCTAATTCAGATCATCTGAAACCAAAAGATTGTTAAGCTATTACTCGTTTCTAAAGTGCTAACTACATGTAGCCTCACCATGTTAACTAAATCCAACCGGTGGATCGTATGAACCCCCAAAATTAGATTGAGCAAGTCATGGTTCAATATATGAAAGTAATGAGAATTCAGTGACAAAATACTTTGCTTGTTTATTGGTCAGTGCAAAGTGTGAATCTAATCATGGCAATTTCCAAACCATGGTTCATGGCTTAGTATGAGCCAGGATGCTCAATGGGTGTTGTATGGCTGGTTTCCTAAGCTTGTAATAATTTAACAGGACTTTATATATTGTCTAAAACTGTTCATTGGCATAGGGATCTGTTTTTCATCTTCCTGGAGTCTGTAGGTATCATATTATACAGTGGACATTTTTCTTGGATATCCATCATTTTTCCAGCCACTTCAACTGGAAACTTAAACATTTTAGTTTGCCCTGAAATACTATTTGAAATTCAGCACTGATCCACCAAGGATGAAGCAAAGCCAGGGATCACTCATGACAGGTGGTGCATTTTCACTTGGCCCGGGACCAAAATCATAGAGGAAAATGCAGAAAAAAGTTTCTTTTTGGGCCTTTTGTGTGTTGCTGGCAAGATAACTTTTGGTTGGATTATTCAGATTAAAGAATGGGGACCTGAAGGCAGTTGAGATGCGAAATAAGGCAATTGAAATATATTGAAATATAAAATAGAGTTATCTCAATAGAGGTCTTTTGCCTTCAAATTGCCAAACTTTCACATGGCATGTATCAGATTCCCCAACCATTCAGGCTTTGTGGATGCCATTCATGCAAACAGAGCTTGTGCACATGCACTTGCCGGCTTGCGCAAGTGGAGATGAATGCATGTGCTTGCTTGCCACTTCTGTAGCTCTGTTCCCAATGGCCACAGCCGAGGGTTGGGGACCCCTATTGTATATTATAATTAAGCCTGAACATTATTGCCTTGACTGATGTGTTTTTAAGGATCTGTAATCAAAGAGCATTGAAACACCATTGACTTGGCTATAGTTCTTCCAATATTTGCAATATGTTTTAGAAGTACACATGCACATAATACTTCCCCGTGATTTTTGTGCTACCATAAACTTCCATACACTGTTATGTGCAAGCAATCTCTTCCAATCTGACCCCTTTGGTTGTAATGGAATGCAACATGCCATCATTGTGTCTCTGAACAGTGGCGTAGTGACAGAGGGCAAGCCATTTTTACGGCGTTGCCCGTTCCATGGTCTGATCACTATCTCCTGCGGCTGGTCTTCCAACAGGCCACCCCCCACTGCTGGGATGAGGAGCCACTTAGATGGTTCCACCCCAGACACCTGATGGACCCTGAGAGGTTCCGGGCGGAACTGGGGTCTTTTCCTTCTTCCCTTGCCCACAGCTCTGCCGAGGATCTGGCGGCCGCCTGGCAGCAGGCTGCATCGGATGCCCTCGACAGGGTTGTTCCCATTTGTCCCCTCATATGCCATGGATCCCGGATGGCTCCCTGGTATACCGAGGAGCTCCGGGAGATGAAGCGTCGTCGGAGGGGCTTAGAGAGCAGGTGGAGGTCCACCCGCTCCCAGTCCGATCGAGACCAGCTAAGAGCCCATATTAGGACTTACCTGGTAGCTATGAGAGCAGCGAGGAGATCTTATCTCTCCACCCTCATAGCGTCCGCAGATAACCGCCCAGCCGCCCTGTTTCGGGTTACCCACTCTCTCCTTCGCATAGAGGGAGGGGCGGACCCGTTGCAGGGAAGGGCTGAGGAGTTTGGTCAATATCTGTCGGATAAGATCGCTCGGATTCAGGACGGGTTGTCCTCTGATTTGCAGTGGTCTGAGCAGTGGGGTGCAAGTAGTCTGGCCAATGTGATCTGGGATGAGTTCGATCCTGTTTCCGAGGATGAAGTGGACAGGATTATGCGGCGGCTGAGTTCCACCACATGTTTGTTGGACCAGTGCCCGTCCTGGTTGGCTTATGCCGCCAGGGAGGCCACCTGCGGTTGGCTCCGGGCAGTTGTCAATGCTTCGTTAAGAGAGGGTGTTTTTCCCTCCGCCTTGAAGGAGGCGGTGGTGAGACCCCTCTTGAAGAAGCCTGCCCTGGACCTGACCGTGTTAGACAACTTTCATCCAGTCTCCAATCTTCGCTTTTTGACAAAGGTTGTGGAGAGTGTGGTGGCCCAGCAGTTTCCACTTTTCCTGGATGAAGCGGACTATCTGGATCCGTATCAATCGGGCTTCCAACCCGGTTACAGCATGGAGACGGCATTGGTCGCGCTGATGGATGATCTCTGTCCTGGTCCTATTAGACCTCTCAGCGGCCTTCGATACCATCGACCATGGTATCCTTTACTGGGGTTGGGAGTGGGGGCACTGTTCTTCAGTGGTTCGCCTCCTACCTCTCGGCGGTTGCAATGGTGTTGGCGTTGAGATCGACCCCGAAGGTGCTCTCTTGTGGGGTCCCTCAGGGTCGGTCCTCTCCCTCTTTATTTAACATCTACATGAAGCGCTGGGTGAGATCATCCGGGGTTTTGGGGTGAGATTCCATCAGTACGCAGATGACACCCAGCTGTACATTTCCACCCCAAACCAGATCAGTGATGCCCTCTCCCTGATGACCCGGTGTTTGGACGGATTTGGATGGCGGGAACATGCTTCGACTCAACCCAGCCAAGACTGAGTGGCTGTGCATACCGGCATCTCGGTCCAGTCAGTCTTTGGCCATAGGGGGAGAGGTGTTGCCCCCTGTGGATAGGGCGCGGAATCTGGGGGTCCTCCTGGATGTACGGCTCCGGTTGGAGGAGCAGGTGGGGGCCATTGCCAGGAGGGCCTTTGCCCAGCTCTGCCTTGTTCGTCAACTTCATCCATTTCTGGACTGAGATGCCCTGCGCACAGTCACTCATGCCCTTGTTACCTCTAGACTCGACTACTGCAACGCTCTCTATTTGGGACTGCCCTTGCATACCATCCGGAGATTGCAGCTGATGCAAAATGTGGCGGCGCAGGTGGTGATGGGAGTTTCCCGATTCTCCCATGTTACCCCCCTCCTGCGCTGCCTGCATTGGTTGCCGGTTGCACTCCGGGTGAGATTCAAGGTTTTGGTTTTAACATACAAAGTCCTTCACGACATGGGTCCTCAATATTTGAGGGAGCGTCTTCTGCCGATATCGAATGCCAGCCGCCCTGTGCGAGCACATAAACAAGGACTCCTCGGGGTCCCGTCGGCAAGCCAATGTCGGCTGGCGGTCCCCCGGTGACAAGCCTATTCTGTCGCGGCTCCTGACCTCTGGAACCAACTGCCCTTGGGGCTCCACCTGGCCCCTGACCTCCACACCTTCCACCATGACTTGAAGACCTGGTTGTTTGATCAACCCGGGCTGTGACCCCCTCCTTGGGGGGGGGGGAATGGGGTTTTTAACTATTTAATTATTGTAGATTTTAGTTTTTCTATTTGGGCTTGTAATTCTGGTTTAATCTCCTTTTAAGTATTTATTGTTACTGTTTTTTAGCTGTGAGCCGCCCCGAGTCTTCGGAGATGGGGTGGCATACAAGTTCAAATAATAATAATAATAATAATAATAATAATAATAATAATAATAATAATAATAATAATAATATGGTTCATGATCTAGACTGATGCTTCAATTAGTAACAGCATATACACAGTTTTCATATAACCTTCTTATTGTAATCCTTTCTTGTTCCTCCATCATGTTAGCACCTCAAGTAGACCAAGTTAGGAAAGAGTAGTTCACGATATGAACTACTAGAATTCTACTTTGTCGTTATAGAGTGTTTAGCAGAATCTTGAAACTGACAGGTGTTCTGTCTTTCTCCTTTTACACTAAAGAAAATTAAGGTGGAGCAATCTTGACTTTTCCTCAGCCTCTTCTGTATATCAGGGCTAAATTAATGTTTACATGGCAGAGGTCTTGGTTACTTGTGGATCACCTATCTCCCATAATATCTGCCCAGCTGATTCAATTCTGAAAGTTTGCACATTTCTTCAGTTGAACAATACCATCTATCGGGATTCAGAAATGCACCTTCTTGTAGCATTGCCTGCCTTCTAGAACAAAGTTCCCCCAAAGATCCAGATGACTGCCCCACTCTATTATTGCTTAGAACAGTTGTGACCAACCCTTTAGGAAGGAAGTATGTGGCCTTCACGTCATCATGCTTGCTATCTTTTATCTTTGTTTTTTGTTTGTTTGGGGTGTTGTTGTTTTTTTCATGATTTCTTTGTTCGATTGTTATTAGCTGCCCAGAGTGGCTCACACATGGGCAGCATAAAAGTTTAATAAATTATGGTTCATCACGCAGTCAGAGGGTCAGACTGGATTTGGCATTTTTGTCCCCCTATTGAGTCCTTCCCAAGAACCTGGGTTAGGCAGATCAGTAGTGGGATTCAAACTTTTTTACTACCAGTTCTGTGGGCATGGCTTGGTGGACGTTGTGTGGCTTGGTGGGCGTGACGTGGTGGGCATGGTGGGGGAAGGATACTGTTAAGTCTCCATTCCCACTCCATTTCAAGGGAAGGATACTGTAAAATCTCCATTTTCTCCCCACCCCACTAACCTGTTTTCCAGCTCCATTCTCCTGTGCAGGCAACAAAAGAAGACCCAGCTGATCAGCTGGGACTCGAGAGGCAGAAAATAGATGGGGGCAGGGTCAATCAGAAGTGGTATTCTGAACTACTCAAAATTTCCACTACTGGTTTTCCGAACTACTCAAAATTTCCGCTACCGGTTCTCCAGAACTAGCCAGAACCTCCTGAATGCCCACTCTGAGGCAGATATTTTTGTTTTATGCAGTTAAAGGTATTGTTGGAGGATGTAAGCTGTCCAAGTAAAGCTCCCTTTTGCAATTAACAGATGGTGATTTTATCAATTTCAGTGAGTTGAAATGGTGCTCCAGATCTTTTGGGATTTCATCCAAGTTGCCTATCGCTATTGGTACATTGTTGTTGTTATTTAATAGCCATTGAATTCCATCTTCAGGGCCATCTCTGCATTTCTCTATAATAATTGTCTTAAAGATAAATCTTATTTTGATTTTCACCTCTTGGAATCTTTCTATACAGTTAAATCTGTGAGTACTAAATAGGCCTTCATGACTAGCCTATTTCCTCCTTGTTTCTTATTGGGATGGGAACATATATGTCAGAGTCTCCAAACCTGGCAACTTTAAGACTTGTGGACTTCAAGCTATGCTGACTGAGGAATTCTGGGAGTTGAAGTCCACAAGTCTTAAAGTTGCCAAGTTTGGGGGACCCTTGATTTATGTGGTATACCAAAGCCTCCTGGAGAAGGACTTAATGCTGGGAAAGATTGAGGGCAAAAGAAGAAGAGGACGGTAGAGAATGAGGTGACTGGATGGAGTCACTGAAGCAGTCAGCGTAAGCTTAAATGGACTCCACAGGATGGTAGAGGACAGGAAGGCCTGGAGGAACATTGTCCATGGGGTCATGATGGGTCAGACATGACTTCATGACTAACAACAACACAACCTCCAGCATCTCCTACCATGGGATACTGGGATTTCAACATTCCTTGTTTTAGTGCCTAAATGATTTTTGACCAAATCATGCACTGTGGGTTAAAACATCAGTATATAATGATAAGTATTTCTCAAATGGATGCTTTCTCAGGCTTTTGCCTATTACATAAAACAAAATGGATGTAGATAACAATACAAAGCAAAGTATGTGTATATGCATGATGTAATTTGATACACTAGTTTCTTTAAATACAAATACACATGCACGAGCATGATTTAAAAGTGGTTGCTAAACAGAGCAAGATGCTGCCTCTAAAAATGTTCTACCCATCACAAACAGCAAAGAAGAAAACCCCCAGATAAACCAGCCAATTATATGGTAGTATGTGCAAAATGATACTGTATAAATAGGTGTTCAGAACATAAAAATAATCATGGCCATGGCTATATTCCTGTTTTATGAATAAACCAATCAGGAATCTAAATATTTGCTTTGCTACAGCGTATGTTCAAGTTATATTCATAATGACAATTTATTACATGGTGACAAAGGGCCATGAAATGTTTTTCTGCCTCTTACAGTTACCTTTTATCAGTTTGTAGCATTTTTTGGATTTAGCTGGGCATTGCCCATTCTGTCCGCCATTTTCTATTTTCTTCAGCCAAACGGAAGAAATAAAAAAATTTTAAATCACTTTTCATTATCTCCCTCCCCACCAGCTGACGTATAGCTAGAAGAGGAACAAAATCTTGCCAAGATATTAATGGCACAAGCTAATACCATTTTTATTGCACCCATAATGAGTTTTTTAAACAAATCAATTACAGGATTATCTCTCTAACTGCCTACCATGGAGTAACATCCATTTTAATATTTCTTCTTCTCCTTAGCTGTTTTAATCTGGAAAGATTTTAATCTGGCAGAATGTACTGAAAATAGCATACTGCCATCAAAGAAGTCCTTCTATGAATAACTATTCCAAAATATTTAAATTAATCAACATGGACAAACACTGGTGCCAAGAGGCACCAAATTACTATCCTGTGGACATAGGATTTGACATATCCCAAACTTTCATTTGGGATACACATACACCCACATTCCTTACTAACTGATACATATTTGGGGTCTTGGCATGATGCCAGTAGGCTTGACAGACTCTGATTACCAAAGTGATGATCCATTAGTGATGTCAAGGGAATTCATAGAGGAAAAAGGACTGGAAATATGGATAATAAATAAAGCATTTTGGCTTTGAATTACTTTCCTTTCGGGCTGGTGAGGCTTGTATTTTCCCTCATGCTGCACAATTAAACCATCAGTTAAAGCATAAATAAATGAGGTTGCGAATATAACTACTGTGTATGATTGCTTCAGGAATACCATTTTTTATTTTGGGAAGTCAGTTTTGCTAAAAATCAAATTATTATTGATAATAATGAATAATAGAAGGAGTCGTAGTGGTGCAGTGGTTAGAATGTAGCATTGCAAGCGAACTCTGCCCACAGCCAGGAGTTTGATTCTGACCAATTCTTATGTTGATTAATCATGTTTGTATTGCTTTTCTCTTTCCATTCACTGCAATGTGGTCTGAAATGTTGGGGTTCAGAGTGCCATAATGGCCATCTAGCCTGGCTATTTGCAAGATTCCCATTTGGTTTTCAGGATATCAACTGTGTTGAAGCTGCCTGTGTATGGGAATGGAAGTTACCTTTAAAAATATTGTTCATAGAGCCTACAGATCTGGCTTGGGGAATGTTATCTTTCTCTTATCCTTAGGCTGATTGAGCCTACGGAGAGGCAGTTCCAAAGAGTGCAGTAGTTTGCACCAGTGCTCCGAGTGAAAAAAAAGAACAAAATTGTATAGATGAGCTTCAAATCACACACAACAAACAGACTCAATCTTTAGATAAGAAGCAGGATGGCCACTTGTTGGTTCCTGTATCCCGAGCACTGGGTTTTCAGATGCTAATATTTGCCTTCCCATCATCCATACAGCAGGCAACCAAAATGTATGGGTAACAGTGGCTTGACTAGATTAGGAAGATAGAGAACATGTGAAGAGAGGAGACTGGAAACTACCATAATTCAGGCATATTCCTGACAGCAATTTGCTTGTAACCCATCATTTGCGCTCTGGCTGAAATGTAGTGAATTATAGAATCAGGTTATTGTTGTAACTGAAATAGTTGTTTAAGTATGATTTCACATTGGACCTTAAAAACAGAAGTATCCTTTCCATGTGAAAAACTGCCTTCAGACATGATTTCAGCCTACAGTTTTTACTTACTCGAATCAAATGCCTTTTTGAGAGAAGAATGGAAAAACATCAATACCCATTTTAAAAGAAGTCAGAAATAATAACACCTTTAAGGAATCATGGTGGGTGAACATCATTTGCGTATGAAATTTTTCAGGTCTCAGAACTTCAGCGGTGTTACACAACTCCTTTCTCAAGGCCCTCTAGCCAGATGGGTGTTATGAAAAAGTAGTCTAACTGGTTTCAACACATCTTTTCAAGACTGATAAGCAGGAGTTCGTTGAAGTAGTTCTGAAAAACAAAGAGGCAAAATAATCCTTCCTTCCACTTGCTGTTTATGAAGTTCAGATTCAAAAGAATCACACGTCTCTGTTTAAGCTTTAGAACAACGATCTGCCCATTTCTAATGTGAACAGAAAGTCTTTACAATGATCCACGTGCTATTATCTGGACCAGTGTCACATCCTTCTAGTGTCTGCCTTCAAACCTGTTGTGCAAGTGCTGGGTGTGCTCTCTATGTATATCTGGAAACATCCCAAAGAGCCTGTCTTGGAATCTGAACCAGGCACACAGTCCTTCTGAGATATAAACAGCCTGCCTGCCTGCTTGATACCAAAACTTATTTGTTTCAGGCAAAGTGGCAGGGGAAAAAAAACCATAATGGGAATATATTCAAGTATGCAAGTGGGTTTCAAATACAAGCTGCTCTCTTTAGCATGCATGACTGCAAATAAGAACCAAAGAATTGTCAGTATTGCTTTTGAATAAATATGTACAAGAATAGGAGGAGAAAGCCTCTACTTTGCAAAAAGAACATTTCTGCCCATGTACAGTTTGATAATCCAATTGGTTGTTAGAAGAATGTTCTGTGGACAATGAAACCAAAATAGTGTTTTGGCAGCTCATAAAGTCTGGATCCTGGAAACAGATAGCAAATTATAACATAATCATTGTATGCTGAACAAGGGAGGGAATCACATAAAATGGATAAATCCAGAAGTGAGCCTAACATGTTCATTAACATTTTTAAACATCTCAAATCTTCCCAAAATGGAAAGTCTATACCTTCCAATGGTGTTGCATTTTACTGCATTCTGTTTGTGGCTCTTAGGCACCAAAATATCCCCATGAATTTAAAAAAATAGTAGTCCCCCCTCAGCTGCAAAAAGATTTGACTCTCTCAAAATTCTCTCTGGCGAAATCCAATCGAACTTATCAGATTAGCATTACCCATAATCTTAATTTAGCCTAAAGAATCCAGCTACTGTATTAAGATTATATGATATTGCAGAAACGTTGCAGTTCATTTACTTCATCTTTAGCATTTTCCTAAAAATATAAGGGTTGGGTTCTGATGGAACTATGCAGTAGGAAAAAAATGTTCTGCTGAATTGGGCATCTGAATAAAAATTATCCATAAATTTCAACAATAAGTTGTGCAGAAGACATTTACACTTAATGCGTTGTACAAACTGAGACAATTGGAATCTATTTTAGTAAGCCATGGTTAAACAAATCATATGGGAAACGAATACATGTTACTCAATGATTATGTGTTCCTTTTAGCTATGTATTGGATGAATCTTCTATACTACCAAATTCTCGTGTCATTTTGATTGTAACCTTAACTGATGCACTCTTTTCATCCCCATGATGCTTGTGGCACCTCTCATGCACCCCGTACATCTTTCCCAACCTGCATCTCACCCCATGCACCCTCCCAGACTTGCATGGCACCCCTACACACCCTTCCAAACATATGCCACACACCTGTGCACCCAGCCCAATCTGTACAGCGTTTCTCATGAACCCCTACTCATCCACACGAACTCTCCCTAACCCTGTAGCACCTTTCATGCACTCCTGTGCATCCTATCCAACTCATACTACACCCCCAGATGCCCTTCCTGACCCTGCAGCACCTCTTATGCACCCTCATGCACCCTCCTGTGGTGCACTTGTACACCTTCCCTGACTCACTGCAGCAAGGAGGATGGAAGGAAGGAGGATGGAAGGAAGGAGAGAAGGAAGAGGGAGGAAGGAGAGGAGGAGGAACAAGAGGAAGTTCCCAGAGAAATTTGGCCTGCCCGTGGTCATTCTGTTTCTCTGCTTAGGTAACGATGACCCAACAGGGTCATATGTTGTCTGGTTGGCTATAAAACTAATAGAGTTGCAGTGCAATTTTAGGCAGTAAAGAAAGCCTTTTGTTCTTTGGATTTTTAAAATTAAACCACATTACGTTTTAGTGCAGCACCTGAAAATCCCCAAACCAAGGTGTGTAAAACAACAAAATAAAAATTGTCAGATTATGCATTGATTGGTATATTTTCCTCATAAACAGGCAAAAGGTGGGAGTCAGCAGCATCAAGAGAATGTGCATGATTGCCCCCCTGAAAGTGGCATCACACTCATATAAAAGGGCAAGGATTCAATTATTGTGGTTTCAACACTATTGACACCCCCCCGGCCTGAAAATACCCCTGCTAAACAAATGAAACGCATCTTTAATATAGTCATAGACCAGCATAAGACTGAGGGAAGGAATATATCCAATAAAAGGCATAGGAGCAAAGAAGGCATAAAGACATAAAGGCTATATTAAAAAAAATATGATAAGAGTATAAACTACTATAAAAATGCTCTCTGAAAGCACACCTGAGCCCTGCTGAGACTATAATGAATGCTAACCACAAGCTAGAAGCCATTGTCCAGCTGCTAACAAGTTTTTTTTTTAATGTTCAAGGCTCTAAATGGAAAGTTGTCCAGTTGGCCAACTCTGAAGCTTATGTACATGGTGCAGAAAACAGTATTTGTTTTACGGAAAATATTTTCAGATTTTCCCATCAAGAACAGAAAAGATCGGGGGGAGGGGAATTAAAAACTGCAAGGACCATTCACATGCTGAGGCTACAGCCTTCTGAACAGAACATTGCCATTTCCATCCTGCTTAAGGCCTATTGCAGATTTCTTTTGCTCGATTTAGGTCATTATCAGAAAAATTGGTAAACCCCCCACACACACACACACACAAGTCACAAGGAAACACATCCCTCAGTATCCCTTAGTAACCATCAGGGACCTGGTTGGTGGGAAACATCAGCAGCATTAGGGGCTTGCTTTCCATCCGGAAGGCACTGGGGAAGGCAGTGCCGCCACCTGTCTCTAAAACCAGGTGGGAGATGGGGGGTAGTATCTAGTTACATTCCTGACCCACTTTCTTGTTCCCTCCTCCTCTCTCAGGGAGCAGCCAGTCCAAGCTGTAGGAGCATCCTTTCTGATTAGAAGATCCATGGCAGTGTGTGTACATAAGCCCCCTGCTCCTCAGCTGTGGAGATGCCTCTTAGCAGTTCCTTCTCCAGCTACAATTCATTTCAGAAATATGCTGCATAATGAGGACAAGTTATACAAACAAATGTGAAGTGTCAGGCAGTAGTGTAGATCCTATGATAGTGCAGTGCACCATAGTGTAGATACAACAGAGTAGATCCTATGCACAAATACAGATCATTTGCACCGCACAGCAGATGGGGGAGATGGAAATGCTGGACTGAGGTTTTGTAGAGTACGACTTACAACCACAACTGAGCCCAAAATTTCTGTTGCTAAACAAGACAGATGTTCAGAGAGCTGTGTCCCATTTTACAACCTTTTTTGCCACAGTTAAGGAAATCACTACGGTTATTAAAGTGAATCATACAGTTAAGCAAATCTGGCTTCCCCCATTGATTTTACTTGGCAGATCACATGACTCTGGGGCAGTACAACTGTCTATTGGCTATTGCTGGTTGGTTGGTTATTGGTTATTAAGTGAATCATACAGTTAAGCAAATCTGGCTTCCCCCATTGATTTTACTTGGCAGATCACATGACTCTGGGGCAGTACAACTGTACATGGCTATTGCCAAGTGTCCAAATTTTGATCATGTGACCATGGGAATGCTACAAGTTATAAGTGTGAAAAAGGTCACAAGGTCACTTTTTTCAGAGTCATTTGTAACTTTGAACCTTCATGAAACAAATGGCTGTAAGTCAAGGACTACCATGTTTTTTCCTCCAAGGCAAGTGGTGGTATTTTTACATAAATATCCACAATACAGCATACACCCTAGATCCTCTAACTTGGATGTATTCCTGCTTGTGTTCTTTCCAGCTCAAAAGCCCCAAATATTTTAAAAATGTCTATACTTCTGGGCACACTGTTGTAGAACAGCTCATGCACACACAGAAATGTTTGTAAGAAACGAGGATTCAAGTTTTTCACCATCACATATAGGTATTTGCAGCTATTTGCATCTTTACTCTAGCGTGGGAGCAGGTAACCTGCAGCTCTGGAGCCAGATACTTTCTTTATAAAATGCCACCAGCACGCTGAAGTTAAAATATCATCCTGGTTGAGGCCGGTGATTTCCTGTTAAGGGAAAGCCTTCTGCAAAAAGAAAAGCAAAACTGTTGCAATGACGTGACTTTATTTTGAAACCGAAAGATGCCTGGAAGTCTCGTCCTTTTAGGCTATAAAACGTGACCGCTCGTCTAACCAGTGTGGATAGGACTTGGTGATGCCCCGAGAAATGTGTTTAGCATAGGCACGGAAGAACTCTTTAAAACCATTATTTATAATGCCCCAGCGCTTGAATTCAGGCTCAAATCCGACAAACACGTTACCTAAAAAATAAATAAAAATAAAAAAATGAGGCAGAATTTACAAACAAATGGGACTTATTTTATTATCTGGCAGGGCTCCTGAGCCACCATGAGAGAAGTTTTAACAGCTGAAGATTTCCCAACATGGAAATGCGCTAATTAGGGTGGGGAAGCGAACAGCAGCCGTTTAATTTCTGCTTGTCATGCAGCTGTTTAGAAGACCCAACATCCCGATGCGGCAGGGGGAGGAGGCTGGCTTTTCCTGGGGAGGGAGAGAGAGCCAGAGCTAGCGGTTCTGCAGTTTGCCCAACCGCGAGCGTTCTGCAATCTTGCAACCGCTTGCAAAAGTAAAACTGTGGCGCTTTTCATTAGAAGCGACGGGGAAATCCCCTTCTCAAAATGACTGGACGCAGCGACGCTGAAACCCCTTTCCCGCTGAGAGACTTCCCTCAGGAGTTTAGGACTCCCGCGCTTCTCAAAAAGCCAACTAATTCCCGCGCGTTTCGGGTGGGTGAAAAATACGGGCTGAAGGGGGGGGGTCGGGCTGCAAAGCGCGGCAACCCATAGAAAAAACATTCTGGAAAGCAAGACACCTCACCCACCCACCCCCCGCCAGAAACGGAGATTTCCGTCCCGTGGTTAGGGCAAGTCTCTCTGGATTCCGAATTAAAGGAATTTGCAGGCTAGAAGAAGCGTTGCTGGAATTGGCTGTGTCTAGTTTAATGACAAGAAGAACGAGGGGTGACGTGATAGCAGTCTTCCAATATTTAACCGGCTGTCCCAAAGAAGAGGAGGTCAAGCTAATTTTCCAAAGCCCCTGAAGGCAGGACAAGAAGCAATGATGGAAACCCTATCAAGGGAAGAACCAACCTAGAACTAAAGGGAAAAAAATTCCCAACGGTTAGAACAATTAATCAGGGGAACGACTTGACTCCAGAAGCTGTGAATGCTTCCAACACTGGAAGTTTTTAAAAAGAGATTGGACAACCCTTTGTCTGAAATGGTGCTGGGTTTCCTGCCTGAACAGGGGGGTTGGACTAGAAGACCTCCAAGGTCCCTTTCAACTGTTATTAAACCCGTCTCAAGAGGGGCTGCAAATGTGAACGTTTAGCAGTCCGGTCCGCCACGCTGGGGCCACCGGTCCTGCCTTTTAATTCCCGCTTCGGGCGTGGGCGGCGTATACATGCCAGCCTTCCTCCTCCTCTCTCTCTCTCTCTCTCTCTCCCTCCCCCTCCCCCCTCCAGCCGCGTTTCCCTTCCTCGGGTTTTTCTGCCTTCTCGTTTTCCACTGCCGCCTCGCCGGGGAAACCATCCGGGGAGCGCCGCTTTGCAGAAGGAGAAGAGCCTTTGCCAAAAAGAAACGGGGGGTTGGGGAGGAAGGATCCGCCGTCCGCAGCCGGATAGCGATTGCGGCGCTCACCAGCTACCAGCGGGAGCCGTTCTCCTCTTCTCCCGCCTGGGGTTGGGCGGCGGCGGCGCTTGAATGGCCGGGCGCGAAGACGGCGCGCGGCGAAGCTTAGAGCTGGGAAGGCGGCGCCGGAGCTGCAGCTGCTGGGGAATCCCGTTTCTCTTCGGCCTAGTGACTGCAGGCGGCGGCTGCAGCGGCAGCCCTGCAAGAAGGACCGGCAGCACCTCGCTAACCTTTGGGGAGGCAGGGAGACGCGCTCTGTTTTCCCTTTAGGAAAAAGAGACAGACGGGCTCCGTGCAGCAGCAGCAGCGGAGTTAGAAGGAAATCCTCGGTTTTGCTGCGGGACACCTGTCCCTAGAACAACTGCTGCCAAGGCAGGTTAGATCGGTGGGTGCAGTTTCTGCCGGCAAAGGCAACGGATTGGAGGAAAGCTTCCTTTGATATTTTTTTTATTTATTTAAACAACGTGTTTTGATTGCCTGGATGCCGCAAGATCGACAGAATGGCAGCTCCGACGGGAAGGATCGCGAGGATGTGTTTATTTTATTTTTTTAACTTCCAACGTGCGTGCCGAAAATGTATGACTTTTAGGAAGACTTGTTCAGGATAATCCTCTACTTGCACATAACTTCAAAGGAAATAATTAGCCTTTAAAAAAAAATCAACGACGCCTTCCATATGTAAAATAGCTTTATTCCCTATCTGGAAACTAGTAATAAATGTCTAAATTTCTTGTTAATATGAAGTATATGAATTTTGTGTTACGGCGTGGTCTGGGGATTCTGCCTTATGGCTACCGCGGTTATTTTGGTGCTTGCCTGGTGCTTTGGCACCGGGACAGACTCTGGTTTATGGGCAGATGGTTTGCAGTGACATCACGAGCCGCCGGGAGCTGCCTTTTTCCATGAGTTTGGTGACCAGGCACAAAAAGTCACAGGGCTCCTTACGGTTTTCAGGTTTGAGAATTTCAGCAGATGTTGTTTGCACAGTAAGCTACACCTGTTCAAATGTCTTTATTTATTTTATTTTGCACAAAAGTATTGGAGCCTTGTCCTAGGGATCTGGCAGCCACAGCTGCAGGTTATTGATTGTCAAGGTAGTTTTCACAGTAGTGTCAGCAGAATCTGGCCATTGCTGTGAAACAAGCAGAGTTGCACAAAACGTAGGAATGCATTTCTTCTTCGTTTTGAGCAGCCTTATATAGTCCCTCGGATTGGCATGTTTTACCATTACATGGAATTCTGGTAGGAAAAAAGTCCCATCGTTTTCCTGTTTTGTTTGAAACTTCCCCTTCTGTGCAGGGTGCATATCTTAATTTCATAGCATGCATAATCCTCCTTAATCTACCTCCTTTCAAAATATTGTACTGCTATATCAGGAGCAGCAACCTGATGCTTTCCAGATGTTTTGGACTTCCAACTCCTTCATGGCCCCCACTTAGTCTAAAAATATCTGGGATATGCTAGGTTACCTACAGCGATTTGCTTTGAGCAAATCAATTTTTCTCCATTGCTTGCACCTTCCCCCCCCCATGCCTTAGTCCTTGACTGAATTGAGAAACTCACACCAATTTTCATACGCACACACAGCCTGCAGCCCTAAACACTGAAGATGCAGATGGATGATGAGAAAGTGCCATGCTGGTCCACGTCTGCCCAATTTGCTGCATTGAGTGAATTCTCTTGAATTCCAGCCTGCATTAGGATTCCCAGTCACATGGCAAATGCAGACAGGTCTCATTCAGATCTAGCTCTTCATACCAGGAAGGAGAACCAGGAGACAGTAACTGCTAATGGTCCTCATGTCACTCTTTTTACTCTCCTGTCATACTTACGAAATGGGGAGGGAAACTATCACAAAAATGCCTTGGGAGTTCCTCGGAGTACAGTACAGGTAGTTGACTTATGACCACAATTGTGCCCAAAGGTCATTGCAACCATCCTAAATATGAGTTAGTTGCCATGCTTCTCAAATTTTGATCAAGTGACCATGGGGGGGGGGTGCTGCAAAGGTCGTAGGTGTGAAAAATGATGTTACTTTTTTCAGTGTCGTAATTTTGAAGAGTTACTAAACAAATGTTGTAAATCAAGGACTACCTGTAAGATTCACCATCCTACAGCTAACTCACTGTGTATATTACACTAGAGGCAGTCGTCAACTTACAACCATTTTTGTTCAGCAACTGTTCAAAGTTACAACAATAAAAAATGACCATTTTTCACACACCGATTGCAGCATCCCCATAGTCACGTGATCAAAATTGGGATGCTTAGCAACTGGCATGTATTTATGGCAGTTGCAGTGTCCTGGGTTCATATGATCACCTTTTGCAACCTTCTGACATGCGGAAGCCAGATTCACTTAACCATGTTACTAACTGCAATGATTCACTTAACACCTGTCTTGTTCAGTGGAAATTTTGGACTCCGTTGAGGTCATAATTCAAGGACTATAACTATAATGTGAATGTTAGGTTCTATTCTTCAAATCAAGCAAATTTGAGAAAGTTCATTGGTGGTAGAAATATTATGCTATGACTATGCCATCATATAGTAGGACCTAGAATTTCCATCCCCAGATTCTGACTTGATCCTAAATTTTCCCATAGAAGATGTCTTGTGGCAAAGTCATCACATAAATTCCATATTGTCTTTATAGTTAGTAATATAAGCAGCTATTTTGCTGGAAACTTTGTATTAAATAGGTAGTGCTTGCTTTCTCTAAAAAAGTTTCATAGGCTAAACAATTTATTGGACTTCGATTATACTATAAGGAAAGGCACTTGGCACATAATTCTATTTATGTACTGTATGTAAAAGTTACCTCGTGCTGTAACTTATTTTAACTGAATTGTGTTGATGAAGCTACTATGCATGGTTTACAAACAATTGCTACCGGTAGATTTATACAATGTACTGTTCAATAACAGCTGTTAGAGACTATGACTACATCAGAGTGACATTACACATGTGTCATATTATTGCATAAATCAGGATGCAACTAACACAGGTTACATTATTGTGACATCCATGTAATGGAGTCACTGTATATATTTGATATAACCTCAAACCCATTCATGGTGAAAGCAGTAAAACCAAATCAGGCTGGTTGAGCACGATGTATGAACTGATCACTCAGTTGGATACTGAATCACAACTAAGAGTTCACTGGTTTTCTCTCTGATAGCAAGGAGAAATCCTGGGACAATTGTTTCCAAATCTTGAGCAAATAAAAGCACCCTAGATAGCCCATGTTAGCAAATAACATTATGTTTAAGCTGGTCTCATGACTGGTGACATCCAGTTACAGATCAACTAGACTTTGCCACCCTCAACTGATAAAAGGCAATCTTCCATAGATGGGTAAGCTGCAGCTGAGGTTTTAAAACAAGGAAAGGTTACTGTGCAGTTCTGGGCTTAGTTACAAAGAACCATTTCAATTAGCATGTTAAGGTGTGTTCTTATGAATGGCATTTTAATAAGATTTGCTCTAAAAGGATCTGCAGTGCATATTTGAAAAGTAAATGTCTAGAAGTAAATTAATTCTTTTCATAAGTAATTCCAAACAAAGGGTGTTTATACATGGCCTAAATAGTGTGAGAGAAGGTTAGATTGCAGATCTAAATCTTACTTAATTAGCAGTAAGCCCCACTGCATTCAGTGTAGTGTTGAACATGTATCAATGTCTCTGTGTATGAAAATATGTCAAGTGTAAAAAGAATAGTGGCACTTACCTCCTGCTTTGTGTTCATTTTATTTTGTCACCTGAAGGTTCCAGGTCTTGGATGGAAGCTTCCCTGAAGAACTGGAAGACCAGAGAAATACTTTTCTCCATGCTGCTGATTAAAAGTACATAACATTGCTGCAGGAGGACGTCACCAGTAGGGCTTTGTAAACCAGTGTACCTTAACGGGCAATGACTTCCTCTTTCTGTTCCATTGTTATTGCCACGATTGCCGTCTTAGGCTCACTTAACATTGGAGTGAGTGCTATTGTACACTGTAGGTATTATTTTTGAGTAAATGTGCATAGTTCACAACAGAACTTCCCCCTTGCCATATCCTGATTGTTCCATAGGATAGAGTATATGGGACTGTAGTTGGTGCCTGTTTCACCTCTGTGGTTTGCTTGTTTGTTTACTGTGTTTTTTTCCTCATTCACTTTATGCACTTTGAACATTGTAGTTGCTGAGAGGAGCACCACCATGTGGAGGAGAATTTTTGTGGTGGAAATGTTAATTTTGAACATTCACTGGAGTGCAGAGACAGATAGGATTAATTTATTTCACTGTAAATGAAAATGTCCCTTAAAATGAAACTACAAAATAAAAGCAAATTGTAGGGCTAGTATCAATCAGTATTTGAACAGGCCACATAGCTATATAAGTATAATAATTTTATGACATCTCTTCTTCCATACCTTTCATTTTATATTCAGTGACATGTAAAAGATTACAAATATGTATCATCACAGGGACTGGAGATTTCGGTACATGGCTGCCATATTCTGGTTTCCTAATATGTTGCTTATAGTAATAATGAGCCCATAATGTGTTCCTGGGTGATTCTTTTAATTAAAAATAAAAATGGAAAATCAACATGCTGCAGAGCAAAATATCAACCACGAAATAACTCTCAGTGATCTATGGGACCCAGAGGCATGTTTAGAAAATCAAATAGCCAGTGACTAGAGCCAACTACTATGTTTCTCTTTTGGCAAAGGGGTGCTTTATCATGGCTTAGAACATTTTCTGGCAGTGTACTTGAACATGCTCTTCAAATTCCAGGTCTGCTCATTGACTCAAAAGATTGGGGTCCTTTGTTCTTTGTTCTTTAAAGAGCCTTGGTGGCTCAGGCTGTTAATTGCCTGCACTTAAGATCCAGCTGCCTGCAATTACTGCAGGCTCGAATCCCACCAGGCTCAAGGTTGACTCAGCCTTCCATCCTCTCGGGGTAGGTAAATTGAGGACCCAAGATTGTTGGGGGCAATAAGCTGACTTTGTAAAAATGCTGCTTAGTAATAAGCAGGCATATACAATGGAATGAAGGCTATTGCTGAGCACATTGGGTTGTATCCCAAAAAATTGTAAGCCGCCCTGAGTCTCCGGAGAAGGGTGGCATATAAATGTAATTTTAAAAAAATGCTTTAAAGAAAGAGCTGGGTAACCTGTTTTGAATTGTAGATGCTCCATTTTAGGTAGTGTGCAAAGACCTGAACTTAAGAAACCAGTTGAGCCAAAGGAAAATGGGCAAAGCCAGAAGAAAAAGATGGATAAGGTGACAGCAAATAAGACAAGGATATAAATATTTAATAAAGTACTGTACATGAATAAAAGCAGCGGCCATCCCAAGGGGTCCAGAAGATGGACATGATCACCCATCCATATGCTTGTCAGCCTCGGACAGTATTTTTTCTTGAAACTTAAGTTACTTTAGATTGCATTTTGTTTTGCTCAACTTGGTTTGTCCTCAAATGAGACATTGGAACAGAATGTAAAGTTTAAACATTTTAAGAGATCAATTGTAAAATACTTCTGAAGTTTAAATTTACTTGAATGTTTTCCATAACTACAGTAGTAAACACCTATCAGTGTGTGTATTTTTTATTTATTCACTTTTTTTTCAAACCCTGATTCAGATCGTAATTATTTTGTTTCTTTGAACTATACAATCTAACCTGTATGAAATTAGATCAGATTTAAATGTATATTGCCTTTTGCACAGTGTTATGTTTTCTGGATGACATTTCTCTTTTTCTCTTACATACTTTTTCTTATACATACTCTCATTCTTGACATCGTAGGAGGACAGGCAGGTTATTATATAGTTTGGTAGCATTTTTTCAGATGTCATTAAAAGGCATCAGATTTCCTGAATTATTATTTTACTGTCATTCCTGGTAGTCCTGTATGTTCCATCACAATGTAATCCTGAGACTGCTATAGGATTGTTATTAAATTAAATGTATTTTCAAGAACCAATGGACAGAGGCCTTTTTGGAACCTGGATGTCTTCCTGACCATATATAGTCCAAATGACCCCAAGATCCACTGCATAAGAAGCATTGAATCATATATTGCTGGGCTATATTGACAACCTAAGAGTTGCTGATAGTATTATTTTCATATTGAAATGCAAGGTTAATGCTCTTGTTACATATGCCTTCTACTACTATTTTAAGCTTTCTACTATGTAAACGACCTGGAGCAGACTTTATTTCAAAAGTTTTTCTTTGTTTTTTCTTTTTTTCTTTCTAAATATTTTATTGAACAAAACAATTAAAAACATTGAACATGATGAAGTCAGTTTGACATAGCTTTTGGTCAATATCGCATATATATATATATTTTCCTATAAACAATTATTCAAATATATACATATATATACATTTGTTCGTTCATATATTACATTTCCAACATCATGTGTCTTCTTTTCATCTCATCCAATCATTTACCCTTTCAGCAATTCCTTTCCCAACTTAAGACCTTCCTCTCTGCTCCCACTAGTGATAGAATTTATCCCAAATTGCATAATATGCCGATTCATCTTTGTTTTTCATTTCTAGAGTTAGTTTGTCCATTTCAGCGCATATCAAGGTTTTGCTTATTACCTCTTCTTCACTTGGTATGTCTGTCTCTTTCCAGTTCTGGGCAAATTTATTTATTCATTTATTTATTTATTGGATTTCTATCCCGCCCCATCTCCCGAAGGACTTGGGGCAGTGTACAGTCATAAAAACAATACAAAATAGACAATTAAAAGACAATTAAATGAGAAACCCAATTAAAAGCTAAAAACAGTAAAACCATTGCTTAAAATCTTGCTATCCTTGCTGCAGTAGTAATGTGTATAATCAAATAAAGCTCATCCTTTTTTAAACATAATTCCTAAGAGAAAGCATTCTGGTAGGTGATCTACTTCAAAACCCAACATTTCCTCTAGCCACTTCCCCATCCTAAGCCAATACTCCTGTTGTATTTTTTACAGCACCACCATGCATGGTAATATGTTCTCTGTTCTGTTGAGCATTTCCAACAATTTGGAGCCTGGCTTTTATACATCTTAGCCAATCTGGAAGATGTCATGATAAAACATTTTGAGTAAATTTTCCTTACATGCAGTGGCCATGGTAATCTTTTTATTTCTTTCCCATATTGTTTGCCATTGGTTCAAATTAATACTGTACCTGAAATCTCTGGCCCATACCACCATAGTCTCCTTTACCTGCTCTTCCTCTAATTTATAGGCTAACAGAAATTTGTAAAGTTTCCCTATCAATTTATCCTCTGATCCTAACAGAATTTTGTCTAAAACTGTTGCATGTTAATTCCCCATTCTTTTTACCCCCTTTATACCTTGCTTGTAACTGTAAATATTCCCACCATTCTAAATCCATCCCATGCTGCTTTAAGTCCTGTCTAGTTTTTAACACTCGGTCCCCATTTAAGACATCTTGATTAGTGATAGCTTTCCTTCGTTTTAATAGGTTTGGATATGTTACTGCCTCCAATATTGATACCCAATTTGGCATTTCTAAATATATCTGTTTTCTAGTTTTATTCCAGATCTTAAATAGTGCTTGCCTAATTCTATGTTGCTGAAAATGTCTATATAAGCCTGGCTTGTCAGGTCATAGAAACACATGCCATCCTTGTTGCAGGTCATGACCTAACTGCAGAATTCTATTTTCTAATAGTATCCAATCTCTAATCCATGTAAGTGAAGCTGCTTGATGATAGATTTCCCAATCTGGAAGGCCAAAACCTCCCCTTTCTGTGGCTTCTTGTAGTAATTTAAGTTGAATCCTCGGTTTTTCCCCTACCATAAGTTTTTCAATGGTTTAAATAAACACGATCAAGGCTACATTTCTCTCTTTTTAAAAATATACTGCTTCAACTAACATTGCATCTTCCTATTCCTAAAATATCAACTGTCCAATGAGCAAGTATCAGAAAACCTTCTAACATGCATGCTGCAGAGATTCTGCTGATGTGCGCAAGAATCTTTAGCAGAGGTGGTATTCGACAGATCCTGACCAGTTCTGGAGAACTGGTAGCAGAAATTTTGAGTAGTTCGGAGAACCGGCAAATACCACCTCTGACTGGAGATTTTACAGTATCCTTCCCCTGCCATGTCTACCAAGCCACGCCCACAGAACCGGTAGTAAAAAAAATTGAATCCCACCACTGATCTGTAGGTATCTGAAATTCAAGCTACTTTTAACAGGAACGCTATCCATCTCTTTCTGTCTTTGGGTTTTTATTCTTTAATTTGACTGCACTGTGAGGGCTCTGTCCTACAAGGTTGGGGGTGGTAAACTACAGTATATTTCAGATATGCAGAGATCTTTTCTTCAGAATGAGTTAACTTTAGATTCTCTGTTACTGGCGCAGGTTATAGCTTCAAAGACTAAACAAAGCACATTGCATTATCAAAGAAGGAAAGTGCTAAAGTCTAACTACAGTTGGTTAATTTGTCTCTTGATTTCCTTTGGATTGCAAGTTAGCTATCGCTGTTTTTTTAAAAATCAAATATCCAAGGAGGAAATCTTGGTAATTACTGTGACTCAAAAGGAGGAATGAATAAAAATTGAGTACCCAGTGAACTGGTTAAACTTATCCCTGTCCTCTTGGAAGAAAGAAAACATAGCCAGTTTGCTTTGATTTCCTTATACTTGTTTAGATAAAACTTGATGCCAAGCTGAGCAAGGAAGTCCAGTCTTAGATTCCCTTAAATTCAGTAGCACAACTTCTAATTTATTTAATATAAATGGAAGCCCAAGTTTTCTTAATGAAATAATCGTATTGTGACTGTTTAGGCAGATATCAGTAGATATTTCTAACAATGAGCGTAGTGGGTATCTCACCACAGGATGAATCCAGCACATGTCACACACCACATGGGCTCATGAAAGATTTCCTATATGTCATACCTTTCCATAACTCCCCTTATCTCTTGGCGCTTATCTCAAAGTTGGGGGGGATTGTTTTAAAATTGGTTTGCATATTATACCAGAAACCCCTGTGCTCTGTGGGCTTTGACTTTCAGGTTATTTCTGGCAGGTTATTTCTGAAAGCAGTTCAAAGGATTCTGGAGAACTTTGTGATCTTCACAGACTTCGTTATTTCTTTGGTGTCGTTAATCTCTAGAGTGGATCTGTTTCTCTAAAGCAGCTCTGTTGCTGTTCTTGAAGTTAAAAAAACTTTTGTCTGTTTCTGGAGCAGATCAAATTCCATCTGTGCTTCAGAGAATCCATTGCTACTAGATATTTGGCATTTCAGCTCTCTCTGTTAGTGTTTTGTACATTTTCTCATTGCTATGTCCAAGCACCTTAGCAAACAAACAGATTTGGACACAACCCTTGGGAAGGAAAGGGGACCATGAACGTCACTTAGTTATTATTTCAATATATACTCTGTTTTAGGAGAAGGTTATCTTGCATGTAGAAGCCACCATGACTTTGAATCTGCACAGTTGGATGTCTCTGCCAGGTATAATTTTTGTGACCATTTTCCAGTTCAGCTAGATCTTAAACGATTTCACCCCTCTAGTCTCATTTGTTAAATCCCTGAATGCTATTTAAATGACAAAAAACTTTGATATTCCTTGATTACTGAAATATTTTATCTAAATCTTTGGGAAGGGGGACAGGCAGGCAAAAAAACAATGCAAATTTGGCAGAGTTAGAACATTTTACCTGGAATTAGGATGGAACTGTGGGGTATGTAAGAATTACTGTTTGAGAGTCAGGCAGGAATAACTTGGGGCGCCTGCTTTCTTGTTCCGATCTCCTAGTTCTGTATATTTCTTACAAAGTGAAAACTTTCTAATGCATTCTCATTCCTGGACATGTAGTGATTAAAAGGCCAACCATTTATTTCAGGTCAATAGTTATTGCTTTAACTGTTTATCAGGAAAACGTCATGATAGCAATAATCCTTAGACTTACATACCGCTCCACAAAGTTTATAGCACTCTCTCAGAGGTTTACAGAGTCAGCATATTGCCTCCAACAATCTGGTCTTCATTTTACCAACCTTGGAAGGCTGAGTCAGCCTTGAGTGGGTCAGGATCTAACTCCTGGCTATGGGCAGAGTCAGCCTGCAATACTGCATTCTAACCATGTGCCAGAAATTGTTATACACAATTGCTTACACACAAGCAATTCCATGGGTGTTAGTATCCGTTCTTATATCCCATTCCACTAAGGCTTTTTCAGGAGGACAGGAATAATAAGACAAAAGTTTTAGTAATGGTTAAGAATGAAAATGGTAAATTTAATCTCAAAAGATTCCTGCAAGGGCAAAGTTTCATCAGGCACGTATTTGTAGTTCCTTATTTTTCTTGGCTTTTTGCTAAATGTACCTATTGTATTTGGAAGAAAAGAAGGCTCACTTGTATTCAACTGTCTTGAGCAAGAAGACACCTGTTAATATAAGAGAAAGGGGGAAGAGTTAAATAAAAAGAATTATGGTTGTATTGAAGGAACAGATATCTCCTCCAGGTGCTGTCTAAAATGGTTTTGCTGTTGTAGCTCTCAGCTCCCCTCTCTCACTAGAATAGATGTGCCTATTTAGTATTGGGTTGTGAGCAGGGATGGGCAACTATGCCCCTTTATGATCTGTGGACTTCAACTCCCAGAATTTCTGAGCTACCAAGCTAAGGAATTCTGGGAGCTAAAGTCCACAGGTCATAAAATTGCTAACCCTTGGGTTGTGTGAATTCTTTGAGGGTTATCTAGGTAAGGGTTATTAGGCTCAAGGTTGACTCAGCCTTCCATCCTCTCGGGGTAGGTAAAGTGAGGACCCAAGATTGTTGGGGGCAATAAGCTGACTTTGTAAAATGCCGCCTAGTAATAAGCAGGCATATACAATGGAATGAAGGCTATTGCTGAGCACATTGGGTTGTGTCCCAAAAATTGTAAGCCGCCCTGAATCTTCGGAGAAGGACGGCATATAAATATAATTTAAAAAGAAGAAGATATGGTAAAAGCCTGCACAGCCATACATCAGACATGCAACTAATCTTTGGTTGAAGACTACCATGAACATAGATTATTTGTCCTAGAGGCTGCACTTAAAAAGTGGTTAGGTTGGGATAAAGATGTGATCAGGGCCAAAATTAAAAATTACATTTGCTGTAATTAAATTGTTAAATTTAATAGTACTGTCCATTTTAAAATATGTTCCCTTGGATTAAAAATTGCTATGTAGCAATGGGATATGGGATGTACATCGTTCAGCTTTGCCTCTGCTGAAAATGGCTGTGACCTCATTTATAGCCTTCTTAACAACGTTGTCTATATATCTCAAATAGCTTTAGCTGCAGCCGGCACAGCTTAATATCAACGCTGGTATCCTAGGTGTTAGATGGTTGTGAATCACAGCAGAAGAAATTCCTACACACTGACACTCCTGTGTTGCTTTCTGTGCAAGGGTTGTCAACCCATCGCAAGCATCAACCTGCCTGTGCAAGCAGTGCCACTGGGCAGAGTTCTCAATTACTTTGGTGTGTCGAGCATTATTTCAAGGGTGTGACATAAAGGGAAATGCCTTTTCCTGGAAGGTGAATAAACAAATGGGTTTTCTTAGCTCAGTTTACCCTAACAAACACTTCTTTAAGGAAAAGTATCAACTCATACGGGGATAAGATTTGACGATCATTATCCAGCTGAATCAACCGATGTTGCTAAGCACAGATTAATTGAAATCAAAGATTTAATCAGGCACATGTGCATCAATTCATTAAATTACATGTGGCTAATGTGGAGGCAGGGAATTTTTTCATGACCATGGGTTGCAGATCTAATTTGGGGATAGGATGATGGTGTAAAATGGGTACAATAGTATCTTCTATGTAGATGGGGCTGTATCAAAAAAGTCAGGGGTTTTTAAAAACTTTTTTTAGCCCTTATAATACTAGTTTTCATGTGGTTTCTGTCATAAATGGTTTATATTAACCATAATCAAAGGGCCATAGCCCTGCAAAGAGAATTGGGGAATTTGTGGACTACATACATATTGTATGTTTTGTTTCCATAAGTTGTCCATGCTTGATGGCTATTGAGTTTACATTGAGTTTGGTGGACTTTCGTTTGGATGAGATTTTTTTTTCCTGTTTTCCTTTGACTGTCTTGATGCCAGTTGTGGAAAAGAGGATACAAATATTGGAATTAATAATACAGAAATGGTTATTTGTTCAGTATTTTTACCACTACAATCTTGTGACCACTTGACATTTTACAAAATAAAAGTATCAACAGCAAAATAAGATAAGCAAAGTAACATAAGTAAATATATATATATAATTATTTTAAAATCAGAAGAATATAAAAATAACAATTTTAAAAATTTATGGCGCTATCCTGACAATTTCAAGAAGCCCTCCATTTTGGAAAATCAACAAGGTTGCATAGAAAATTATAATTTGGGGAGGAGGAACAATTATAAATGGAGCCAGGGCAAAAGCTGGCAGTCTAGTTGTGCACTCCTATTATGTTGGCAAATACCCTTCTTTTAACACACTAGACAAGCAGTCTCTCCCTATTCCCCCTTCCCTTCCCAATTATACATGCTGTAAATCTAGTATATCTCTTTGCTGCCCATCTAATTATTGTTAGGATTTTGGTAGCCCAAATATGGTAGCCACCTCCTCATTCAAGGACACCTGCAAACATTGAGAGTAATTTGGGCTAGTGGTTAAGGTGCCAAGCTACAAAGTGGCAGTCTATGAGTTCTTGTTCTGCCTTAGCCATGAAAGCTAGCTGGGTGACCTTGAGCCAGTCACTCTCTGTCAGCCCAACCCATCTCACAGGGTGGTGGTTGTGGGGAAAAGAGGAGGAGGGTGAGTTGAGTATGTTCTCTACTTTGAGTTATTTTTAAAAATAAAGGTGAGATGTAAACAAAACACATGCAGGTATTTTTGCAGATATGCTGACTTTGGCATTCTCGTGATTTGCACAGGAAGAGAGCACTTGAAATTGACACAGTTTTTTAAATTGAAGTTACTGTAAGGAAGCGCACACATCACAAAGACCTCAGGTAATGCCTAGCTATACTTTGTGAACAGCTGAATAGTTTGGGCAGGCAGGAAGTGTTAAATGTCATCTTTCCTCTCTCCTCCTGCTCTGATTCTGCTGAAACTAAGGTGGTATTTCCACTGATGAGCAGAAAAGAGAGCGCTTAGTCATTCTCCAGGCATTCTAGACACCTGAAAGGATGGTGCCAGGGCCAGTTCAGTGACTGTCCTTCTTCCCCAACTTCATTGTCTCCCTAGCTCTGCTCCAGTCTCAAGTGTTGTAAGGAATATGATGGAGTGAGGCAGAGTGAACAGCACATGAGCTGGCATTAGAAGTTCAGGACTGGTGGGAGTGTCTTTCAAAATTACTGAACAATGAACACATAACTGAGTCATCACTGGCCTGACAGGTTCTCCAAACCAAATAGGAGAAAATCGAAGAATAAGTACAACGGTTTCCTGAATGCCTCGCCTTAAACTATTACTGAAAGGAGCAACTGATTAATCAAACTCAGTATTATCTACTGCAGTAGTAGGATTCTAGTGTCTTGGAATCAGATCTTTTTAATATCCTGGAGAACTACTTCGTTGCATTGTGCTGCCTGAGATCCTTTAACTGGGAAACTTGAAGAGCCTGTGTTCTGTACTGAATTAGCCACTCTTTAAAGCAGGGGTGTCAAACTCTTATTTCATTGAGGGTTGCATCAGGGTTGTGTTTGACCTCAGGGGGCAGGGGGGGCGTGGGCAGAGGGCGGATGATGTCACCCGTGTCAGGGGTGCCTGTGGTGGCCCGAGTTCTCTGCCAGTGAAAACCGTCTCCCAATCTCCATTTTCAGCTGAGATGGCCTTCTCTAACCTCTGCCAGCAAAAATGGGGATCAGCCCTCCCGATCTCCGTTTTCGCCTGCAGAGGGTTGCAAGAGGCTGTCCCAGCTGAAAATGGAGTTTGGGAGACCGTTTTCACTGGCAGAGGCACCACGGGCTGCTCCTTCGCTGTTTCCAGGGCGGCCCCACGGGCCAGTTTTAAGCACCCCTAGGCCGGATTCAGCCCGTGGGCCTTGATTTTAACATCCCTGCTTTAAAGGTTATCCTATTCCTGCTTTTTTTGGGGGGGGTGTCAAACTGTGGATTGGCCCATGATTCCATAGGAAGAAGCCGACCAGATGATTCACTTAAGTGCAGTGATTTGCTTAACAACCATTGCCAAAAAAAGTCATAAAATTGGGTGCAGCTCCCTTAACAAGCTCTTTGTTTAGCAGTGGAAATTCTGGTTCCAACTGGGGTCACAAGTGGAGAATTTACCTGTATTTTGCACATTTGCCGAAAGCCATGAGTTGTTTACACATTCACATCTGGTGAAAAATATTGAAAATGGGCAACTGCATGGTTGAATATATGAATTTTGGGAATAGAAGTGGGCCCTTAGACCATTGTACAATGGCTGTTGAAAAAAAGACGGACTCTTCTAAGAAGTTATTGCTAGCAGATATCGGTTATCAATCTATAGCCTTTTGCACTTTGCTGTGAATTGGCTGAATGAATTTACTCCATTTAGTTAAAGTTCTTAAGAGCTGCTGTTCAATGCAGGCAGCTGGTTCATTAATGTCACAGGGCATAAAATAGTTGAGGATTGCATTTGTGCTTAACTTCCAAGCTTATGAGGTTTCCTGCCTCAGATACCAGAACCACTTTGGTGCCTCTATATATCTTGACTTAAGGGTCAAAGAAGGAAGCAAACTGTCTTATCTACTGTTACATCCTAGTATACTATATTTATCCATCCATAGCAATCTAAAATCTTGAAAATACTAAACAGAATTAAGCACCCAATTTTTTTTTTATCCAGGGTTAAGGAGGAATTTTGAGAGAGGGAAATCATTAAAATTATTTCATAGCTATATTTGGTCTCAGATAGCCCTTGACTTACAACCACAGTTGAGCCTAAAATGTCCATTGCTAGCAAGACAGTTGTTAAGAAAGTTTTATGACCTTTCTTGCCACAGTTGTTAAGTGAATCTGGCTTCCCCATTGACTTTGCTTGTCAGAAGGTCGCAAAAGGTGATCACATGACCCCAGAACAATGCAACCATCATAAATATTTGCCATTGGCCAAGTGGCCTAATTTTGATCATGTGACCATGGGGATGCTGCATTGGTCATAAGTGTGGAAAACGGTCATAAGTCACTTTTTTTCAATGCTGTTGCAACTTTGAACTAAACAAATGGTTGAGAGTATATTATCATAACTCCAGACACTTTATCTACGATCAAAGGAGATGTCTTATTGCCAGCACAATATTTCTTACACCATTGCAACTACTTGGGTGGTTTTTATCCTAATGAAAGCATGGGAATATCTATTTGGATTGGGATGCTCACCCCCTTCTCCCTGATTATAAGTCAGATTAGGTGTTGTGTACCTTTCTTTTGCACTGGAAAATAAAACAGACTTTTCCCCTGTGTAAATTGCAGATGTATCTCCTTATCCTGATAAGGAGCACTGAAAAACAAAACAGTTCTGATTGGATCCACCGGGAGGAAGACATAGCTGCACACTACTTAATAAAAATAATTATTGCTTTTCCTGCTGGACTGATAATAGCATCAGGATTTTAATTTTAAAAAAATCCCTATACTTTTCTCTGCATTACACTGCCTTAATTGCACAAGAGTCTTTGCAAATTTGTTTGGCAGACGTAAGGTACTTGGGACCTCTGAGAAATCAAATCCAGAGCTTGCTATTTTTCATCTACCCAAATAGTTTGGAATAGATTGTCAGGGGAACTGGGCAGAAGCAAATTAAAAGCATAAATTCTAGCACATGGTGCCTGCAATATTAATAGATGATACCTACGGAACCAATTAACCTAAATAAAAAAGAATTTACAATGCTCCTGACTGCTGCTCCTTTTCTTTTTCTTACTTTGGAAAAGTAGATCCCGAGATTGGGTCTGAAGTAATCCATCACGGTGAGTATAAAAAGACCCAACAGGAGAAACTACTTGACTTTGGGTTTTCAGTTCTTGATTTTGGGCTGCAAACATTTGCCTGCTCCATGAACAGCATGGCTCCTGCTCCATCATTAAACTAGTTAGTGCTATCTCAGTGCTTGATAAGTATAGGACAGCCTTTCTAGATCTGGCTACAGCTCCCAAAGTTCTCAGTAGTTTAGCACTTTATTTTATTTTATTAGACTTGTATGCTGCCCTCTCTCCCTCAGGGCGGCAAACAGTAAAAGAAACCCAGTACAAAATTACAATAAAAAACCATTAAACAAATACAAGCCTAATCAGTATTATACAAAATTTAAAATTAATTAAAACAAATACTAAAAACCAACCCACACCCCCTGAGGTCAGTCCAGACTGAGGTCAGCTTGCCACACTCACCAAGCTGCCAAGAATAGTGAGCACTGAAATATAAACATATCTGATTGCCAGATTGAGGAAGCTGGATCCTAAGAAATCTTTTCATGTATTTCCCACCTTCACACCAGGTTTCTGCATTTATTTTTTTTAAGTTGGGGCTGTTCCGCAGGGAAGCAACAGCTATTCTTCTTCTTTAATGTAAGAATTGGAACTGGATGTTTTCCAGGAATTCACTCCAGAAAAGCTTCACTGAATTCCAGATCACTTGGAAAGAAGAGAAGAACCTCAAATGCTATTAATAATGTTGGCAGTCCTGAGGGTTGTCAATGCACAAGTTTTCTCAAGGTGTGTGTGTGTGTGGAAATTAAAATCTCTCACTGTCGTCTAAGAAGGGAAGTTCGCATTCACAGGGTTAACAGCGTGAATGTCGGTTTCATCTCATTCCAGTGCTTGTTAGAACACTGTGCTGAATAGGCATGGGAGGTTGGTTGGTTTTATTAATTACATTTTTCTTGTACGTTTCCCAGCAGTGATGCTGATGGCAGGTTGCCCAAGTTGTTCAAAAGCACATCAACCCAAAAAAAAAAAAAATCCCAAGCAGGCCTTCCTGTTGCAACTTGTTCATCTTCCGTGGAAAAAAAAAAAGAGAGAGATTGCATCGTGACTTAAGTCATCTCATTTCTTCTCTTTTACTAGAATCTCAGGCTAGATCAGAACTCAGATCAGGATTGCTTTAAAAAGAGGAGGGGGAGCTGAATGAACATTTGAAATGAATCTGCTCTTGGGATGCTTTGACCAAGTGGCATCCCGTAGCTCAAAGTATTCATGCAAGAGATTCCGTGGGGTGTGTATTTACATCATTTTTGAGTTTCGATCATCGCATTCGTAAATACCAGGGCTTCTTCATGAATTTTGACAACTAAAAAGGAAAACTGTGAGTGTTTTGTGAGTTTTGAAGAATTTAAAATCACCGCTCTGAATTGATAAAATGTACATCGTTCCCCCAAATTTTGTCTGCACTGTTGGGGTTGTTTTAAACACAAGATTCTTATCTCAGATAATAGATAATCAGAGTTGGAAGGGACCTTGTAGGTCATCTAGTCCAACCCCCCTGCCCAAGCAGGAAACCCTACACCCAGGGGTGGGATTCAAATTTTTTAACAACCGGTTCTGTGGGCGTGGCTTAGGTGGTGGGCATGGCTTGGTGGTCATGTGACTGGGTGGACATGGCTTGGTGGTCATGTTATTGGCTAGGCGTGGCCAACTCAATATCACTCACATTGAGGCACGCATCTCCTCGCCTGGCTTCTCCTGACTGTGGGGATGCTGCAACAGTCGTAAGTGTGAAAAATGGTCATAAGTCACTTTTTTTCAGTGCCATTGTAACTTTGAATGGTCACTCCACACAAGCAAAGTACCAGCAAAGGAGGGGGGAAAAAACTCCAGAGATGTTCCTGAGACAGGAAGTCTAGTGCTGCCAAGAACATAATAAGGGTTAACGGAGAGGCAGTTTCTGTAAGCAACACCAGAATGTTTCCTTCCTGCCTTACAGGATTAGGCCAGTAATTTCTTCTAACATCCGGTTCTCCAAACTGCTTAGAATATTAACAACCAGTTCTGGAGAATAGGTGCGAACTGGTAGAATCCCACCCCTTCCTTCACCATTTCTGAGAAAGAGCAGTCCAATCTCTTCTCTAGAACAATCTCTAGAACAGGGTTCCCCAAACTTGGCCACTTTAAGACTTGGGGGTTTCAACTCCCAGAATTCTCCAGCCAGCTTAAAGTGACTTAAAGTGGCAAAGTTTGGAGACCTCTGCTCTAAAATCTCCATTTTATTCTGGGAGGTTGTTGAAGCAGATTAAGCAAGAGCTCGGAATCATCCAGGACAACAAGAATGTCAGCAGTCACAGTTGTTGACTTCTAACCTAACACATCCTCTGGAATAACCTTTGCTCTCATACAAAGCCTAGGAACTTCACAGCCTTTAAATGCCTCACTGTTAGCTGAATCAATACTCTAACCAAAGTCTATCCTCATTTAGACCATCTAGAATCCTAATGGGGATAAAGAGCCGTTAAGGCTCTTTTGTAAATGCTGCAGGATCAGCTAGTTTCTAATTCAGCCTCAATGCAAGAAACACTATTTTCCCCAAGGATAATATTTGTTATTTTAAAGACTCTTGAAAACACATTCTATTTATATTTGGCTATCCCTTGCTTATAGGCAACTGCTGTGCTTTGTGTTTTTCTGCATGTCTGTACTTTATTTTACTATTAGTCTACTCCAGGCTTTGGGGAAAAAATGTGTTCTTCTTAAAGCACATTAGCACATGCAAAGGTTAATGAGATGTGAAAAAGTTTTGCTGTGTTGAGGTTACAAAAGTCCAAATGACCACTAGATGTCAGAAAATGTTAGCTCTTTGCTGCCATCTAATGGCAGTCCAGATACAAGAGTTCTCTCTCACTTCTATTTTCCAACTGCATGTATTCACCCCTTTTTTATGACCCTGTAATCCCTTAATTTGGGGTAAAGTCGAGGCGACTGGATGGAGCTGAGCATTTACTGCCCAGATGCCCTTCCTGATGCCACACAGAGTTTGCAAACTCTCCAATTGCATGATGGCAGTGGAACTGAGACGTAGAGTATTCTGACACATTTTTTACAACCTCTCTACTCTGCAGATAAATATCTACGTGCTTCTCTTTCTATATCAATTTGCTGTGACTGCTCTGTTCTGCCTCTTTTGGTGCCTAAATCCATTCTTAACACTCTACCTTTGCTTAGAGTTATCTATACATCTTCATATACTTAACTCAGCCACAGTAACTTCCTCGCTACTCACTCACTCGCATGTGGCCTTCCCAAGCTCCGTTTTCACTGGCAGAGGGTTGCAGGAGGCTGTTGAAGCTGAAAACAGAGATTGGGAGCCTGTTTTCGCTGGCAGAGTGCTGGGGCCACACAGCCGCCCTTAACGTGAGTGACATTAAGCTGGCCATGGTTACCCTGGCACAAACCCCTGCCCCCCCAAGGTCAAACATAACCCTGATGAAATCGAGTTTGACACCCCTGGTCTATACAAATGGGAGAAGATGGAGAATGGGAAGAAAAATGCAAATGGGTAGGCTATCAGAGCATTGAATATATGGATGATTAGTGTTGGACTGGGGCAAAAAAAACTTTGTTACCTAGAATTAACCACTTTTGAGATTCCGGAGAAAGTTTGAGCACCATTCATCCTGGAAGTCCCAAAGGGGCTTTTTCAAGTGGCAACTGGATTTTCCAGAAAACCCAGTTGCCTCTTGAAAAAGCCCCCTTGGGACAATCGTGACCTGGATGGTTGAGAATCTCCATAGACATTCATCTTGGTTCAAGGTGTTGTTTCTCACCTTTTGCTGTTTTTAAGTTACAGGCTAAGTTAAAGCCAGAGAGGAGTGTGTGTGAAGGGGAGTTTTCTGCAGCTAAGAACTCTCTTAAGCTTAGGAGTTTTTGGGCTTGTTGCTGGAAGCTGCCTGTGGTGGGTGGGAGGGGGTACTAACAGGGTGGGGTCCCACATCAAGTATACAGGATTTTCCCCCCACAGGTGATAGTTACTGAGAGGAAATGGTGAGATGGGAATCTTAAGAAACACACAGAGGTTGGGATAATTTGCATCATTGGCATTCAGCCTTTGCTGGATTAGTTTTTTTTTTATGGCAGGGGGGAAGAATTATCACCAATGGAGCAAAAATGACACAAATCTACTTCAGAGGGAATCATTTGCAACCTATAATCTATTTCTGTCTTATAAGAAGCAACTAGAACAGTGATCCTCCACTGCAGTTTTTAACTGATGGTTCTAAATCCTGTCCATTGGTGGTCAGATAAACTTTTTGTATTTTCAGTATGCAGACATTTTCTCTTAGTTTTAATCAGCTTTTCTTTTTTTTAAATAACATATTGTAAATGAAGTACAGATAGCACCCTTTGTAAATTAATGGAGTTTGCTAAGTGGTTCCAGAGTACCTGGAACAGACCCAAAGGAATAAAATAAAACATTTTCAAAGTCCTTGACGTACGACCACAACTGAGCCCCAGATTTCTGTTGCTAAGCGAGACAAGTGAGCTTTGCCCCATTTTACGATGTTTCTTGCCACAGTTGTTTAAAATGAATCCCTGCATTTTTGTTAAATTAATAACAAGGTTGTTAAGTGAATCAGGCTTTCTCATGGACTTTGCTTGTGAGAAGGTTGTAAAAGGGGGAATCACAGGATCCAGGGACACTGCAACCCAGAGGTGGTGTTCAGCAGGTTCTGACCAGTTCTGGAAACGGTAGCGGAAATTTCAAGTAGTTCAGAGAACCGGCAAATACTATCTCTGACTGGCCCTGCCCCCATCTATTCTCTGCATCCGGAGTCCCAGCTGATCGGCTGACTCTTCTTTTGTTGCCCTGCACAGGAGCACAGAGCTGGAAAGCAGGTCAGTGGGGTGGGGAGGGAATGGGGATTTTGCAGTAACCTTCCCCTGCCACACCCACCAAGCTGCGCCCATCAAGCCATGCCCACAGAACCGGTAGTAAAAAATTTGAATCTCACCATTGCTGCAACTGTTATAAATTTGAACCCGTTGCCAAGCATCCAGATTTTGATTGTGTGATCATGGGGATGCGGCAACGGTTATAAGTGTGAAAACCGGTCATAAGTCACGTTCAGTGCTTTTGCAACTTCGAACGGTCACTAAACAAATGGTTGTAAGTCGAGGACTATCTGTAAGCTGAAAAATGTATCTGTGGTGAGGCATTTAACAATGGAAGACTAAGAGTAGGTTGGAGTGGTACCTAAAAACTACTGAGCTGTCAAGCCATGTAAACACTCCCCCAAATTACAAACACTTAATTAACATATCAGTGCTCCAGTTAAAGAAAGAGAGGTGGGGAAAAGAAATTAAAATGGATAGTTTAAACAATTCCTGAGTTTCAACCAAACCATGATACACTGTGGGGAAACAGGAACATGCTTCCTTCCCTCCCTACAAGCAATGTGAGCAGAGTCATTGTTTGTGCTCTTGATTTTTCTAAAAACTGCTCTAAAAACCAAAGCCAATCTAATAGGAAAAAAGGACAACGATAACAACAATCCCCATGAAGGAGGACCCATGAAGCTTCGTTAAAACCCATAGAGAAGAGAGAAAAAAGCCACCATCAAAATGTCCCATCTCTCCGAAGCATCATGGGCAATAATTTGGAGGAGAATTCACATGGTGCGGCGCACCTCTCTGCATCTGCAGGGCTGCAGCTGTTGTTCTCAGATGGAATCATTCCTACACTCACTTGGAAATAATTTGTGCTGGGAATTTTTTTTTGCAGAGGGTGGGTGAGTGGAGAGGGAGCAAATACTACCCAGCATCTGGTGGTTAGTCATGACTGACTTTGCTGAAGCGTGAAGCTATTTCTACAGCAAACTGGAATTTGCAGATTAGACAGGGTGAAACTTCAACTCAGTCAAGACCTGGGAGTGGCTTGCATTTGCCACGAAAAGCAATTGCCCTCTTTGGAGTCCATGCTCTGATGCTCTCCCTCCACTTCTTTTTGGGGAGCAGGGGAGGGGTTATGTGCTTTGCAGATTAATATAACACATCGGTCTCTTGCGTTGTTGGTGACTTTGTGGAGTAACATTCTCTCCCTTTGTCCTACCCCAACTACCTACTGTTTTTTTTAATTGTTGGTGTTCCACCATCACCAGATGATATGGTTTTGGCCAGGGGTGGGATTCAAATTTTTTAAAAACTGGTTCTGTGGGCATGGCTTAGTTGGTGGGAGTGGCTTGGTGGTCATGTTATTGGCTGGGCGTGGCCAACTCAATATCACTCACATCGAGGCATGCATGTCCTCGCCTGGCCTCTCATGACTGTGGGGATGCTGCAACGGTTGTGTGAAAAATGGTCATAAGTCACTTTTTTCAGTGCCATTGTAACTTTGAATGGTCACCCCACACAAGCAAAGTACCAGCAAAGGAGGGGAAAAACTCCAGAGACGTTCCTGAGACAGGAAGTCTAGTCCTGCCAAGAACATAATAAGGGTTAATAGAGAGGCAGTTTCTGTAAGCAACGCCAGAATGTTTCCTTCCTGCCTTCCTTACAGGATTAGGCCAGTAATTTCTTCTAACATCCGGTTCTCTGAACTGCTTAGAATGTTAACAACCGGTTCTGGAGAATAGGTGCAAACTGGTAGAATCCCACCCCTGGTTTTGGCCCAAGAAACCCAATGGTATGAGAAACCTAATGATATGAGAAATGGCTGTATTTTAAGGCTCTAGAAGGCTTTTTGTTTGGCTCTGAGAAAGTAACGTGGTTCACCAGTTTGCTGGATTATCACTACAGTCATTTGTGCAACTCTATGAATGTATGATGAATCACGATTAACAGTGATTAATTTGTCGAAAGACCTCATCACCGAGGTCAAAGCCAGGCACCACTTAGATGAACAATTCCAAATGGAAAGCATCACAGCATTTCATCAGCCATCTACGCTGTGCTGTGCGTATTTCTGGTTTCATAAAGAATCCCCCCAATATGCATCCAATGTGCGCTTCTGCTTCTCGTAGGCAGTTACAAAATCTCCCTCTGATCTGTAGCATATATGACTTAAAAGGATTAAATTTCCTATAAACAAACAAACAAACCAAACTCTGAAATGTTAAAAAAAAAAACTTGTCAAATCTCCATTCCTTCAGTTTATTTTATTTTGGGCTAAACGGTTACAATTAGCAAAGGAGCTCTGGGCAAGCATGACATCCTCGTCTGGGCCTTCACTCATCAAGTCCCTTTCTCAGCTCTGCTTTAGTCCTGTTTTACCCAGAGTAACATGATAGTGGGCAGCTGCTTTTCTGAATCATTCATACTGACAGCCTTCTTTTACTTTTTCAGCAGAACATTCCAAACCTAAAGCCAGCCCTTTGTCCAGAATCCCCCAAAACCAAGCACATATTTCCAAATAAAGTAACCCCTCTATTCTAAACTGCGTGTATGCTGTTACATCAGCTATGGACCATATGTAGTTGATGTACAGGATAGCTTATCTCCAGCCTGGGATATCTACTTCTCCACCTCCCTGCTTCCCATCGTTTTTTCCTCCAAAGCTCCAGCCCATTTTCCCAGGAAAAACTAATAAACAAATCAGCAAAACCTCCTGAAAAGCATGCTCTGAGCAGTTTGGAGAAGTTGCTATGAACCTGCTGCACACATAGATGATTCTAGATGGAGTTCAGCAACCCAACCCGGTTTTTGCTGAGCTTATCAAGTGAAGCAGAAAACAGCATGAATTTAAATGTGCAGAATGAATAGGGACAAGATTGATTGATTTGAGAGTGCGAAAAAGGAAACAGACTATCCTGGAAGTGGACTTCCAACAATAATCTGCTCCCAATAAACTCTTTAATCAGTTTTAATAGAGAAACAGTGAGAAACATGACTTAATGATAAACAGGATGAGAATCATCCAACACAACCATTAAAAGCAGTATTCTTCCATGAGAGTCTAGAGGGAACATAATTGGAATCATCACGTTTTATCTCTCTGGTTTTAACTTGCCATAATCCTCCTAGAATATAAAGGTGTTGTATAACAGGGCCAAGACCACAAATCTGTCACAATACAACAAAAGCAGCATCACCATAAAAACTAGCCAGAAGCCTCAAAGTGATCCTGAACTCATTATTATCTCTTAGCTTTACTTACCACCCTGACCTTGGAGGGAGGCAAGGATACAGATATAATAAAAAAAAATATTATAAGTGGGGTGTCAAAGATGCATTGGATATGTTCATCACCTTGCATTGTTAGTAAAAATACTAAAAGGCAGTAGCACTTAGACTGATCAAGGAGAGATTCAACCTAGAAAAAAGGAGAAACTTTCTGACAGTGAGAACAATCAACCAATGGAACAGAAGCTGCATTCAGAAGTTGTGGGAGCTTCATCACTGAAAGCTTTCAAGAAAAGACTGGACTGCCATCTGTCAGGAATGGTGTAGGGTTTCCTGCCTGGGCAGGGAGGTTGGACTAGATGACCTACAAGGACCCTTCCAATTCTGTTAATCTGTTATATCTGTTATATTTTCCACGGCTTTGTATCACTCTGTCCCCAAGCCAAGAAAAAGCACCACCTGTTACATTTCAGGGTGAGAAACTGCTATCCAAGGCTAAGAGAAGCACAAACTATTACTTGGACGAAGAGTAGTAAAATGCACACGGTATTTTCCACTATTTAGGACTGCAGCAGACATTTAAAATTCTGTTTGTGAAACCATTAAATTGTGTTTGCCATATGCCAGGAGGTCTTTTGGAATTATTTATTTACAGGCAGGCTACATGTATGTCACTTTCACGTTTTCAAACACTGTTCATGAGCAAATGCGTGCACATTTCTTGGCTGATAACTATTCCTTTAACATTGTACCGGTGGAGGAGCACTATATCTCCTGGTTGAGATGTGAATTCTCTAACCTTGTACATTAAAAAAAAAGTTCCAGGTTTTTAAGATGTGACTTTTCAAAAACAATGAGATGATGTAAAAGTCTGAAAGTTAATAACAGAGAAAATGATAATGATGCCTAGGCTTTGGTTCTTGGCTTAGATAATCTTTTATCTAATCTTTTATTAAGTTAGCATGAAGGGATGTTTGTAAGACAAAGTACATAGAGGTATGATAGAGATAGTTCAAAATTTTTCCCAAAGAAGAAACTAGAATATTGGTGGTATCCTAAAGTATAAGATTATTTCTACCTCATTCTGATTGCATTTACTCTTCCCACGATCATTCCACATGAACAAAGTGCAGATAATTTACACTAATAAAGTGCAGATGTGCATGTACAGAGGCTAATAAACACATCTTTTTGATCATAACAGTTTATTATCACGTTTGTATCTCATGTCTTCAGTAGACAAAAACTAACAACTCTCCAAAGCATCGACAACTGGTGATGAGAAGCACAAGAGAGAAATTGAAAACTGAAGAAAGAAACCCCGTAATTTATGGTTTGCATCTGTGATTTTTCAGATGTTGCTGAATTATGATTCACGATATTCCCAATCATCCTGGCCAAGGATCAAGCCAGTTAAATCTAAGGCAAACTATTGTTACCTTATAAGGAAATGTGATTCTCATGTGATAGAAATACTACCATTTGCACACAGGAAGATGGCAGCAACCTGGAAGATATATTCAATATTTGTGAATACAGTTCTTAAACATCAAGAACAGAATAAAGAGGGTTGGGAACCAAAGCCAACACACAAAGGGCTGGCCCTCCTGTCATGTTAGAGAGGACCAATTGAGGGGAAAAAATCAGAAATCCTAGGAGAAAGAAAATGTGAGGATGTATCTAACAGATGGAACAGGAGCATACAATATGCCATTGTTGTATAGGTCCCACTTGAAAAGTTAATAAAATTAACTTCTAGAATTGTTGCATGCTTTTTTGACAGAATGATTATGGAATGCATTTAATGTGTTTAATCCAACTATCCAAGGAAATCTGAATCTGGTGTAATTCAATCAGTAGAAGGAATGGTACTGTAGCTAGCTACTGAATTAACTCCTCCTTTCCATCCCTATTTCCTGCATGCCCCAGAGAGTTGTTCCAGGGAGTTGATGGCAGAAAGAGAAGAGACAACAGGGAGATAAAATGCAAAATGTATACAATAAAAATCCAGTCACACCTCCAGAGAATTGGGAGAAAGTTCTATTTAAAGAACTGAGTGCCTAAGAATTATTATATGCTATTCAGCAGTGGCATATTGAAAATCCTGAACTTTAAGTCATCAGTTGCCATCAGTTTAATCAGGAATAATAGAGAAAATATTGAGGAATACTGCCATAACATATGGCAGCTTGATCTCATATCTATATAGTATAATGCCATTTTTCATTGCTGTACTCAATTTCATTTTTAAATGAATAAAGATGTGCCAGGTGTTCATGCCAGAGATCACCTGTTCTTTATAATAATTTAAATAACTGTATTAAATTAAGCCAGTTTGGTAAAGTGATTAAGGCACCAGGCTAGAAACTGAAAGACCATGAGTTCTAGTCTTGCCTTAGGCACAAAGCCAGCTGGGTGACCTTGGGCCAATCACACTCTCTCATCGCCTGACTCCCTGGAAAGAAGTCAATGGCAAACTCCGTACCAATCGGGCTTCCGGCCCGGGTACAGCACGGAGACAGCATTGGTCACGCTGATTGATGATCTCTCTAGGGCTTGGGACAGGGGTTTTTCCTCTGTCCTGGTCCTGTTAGATCTCTCAGCGGCTTTCGATACCATCGACCATGGTATCCTGTTGCAGCGTCTCGGGGGGTTGGGAGTGGGAGGCACTGTTTTACAGTGGTTCTCCTCCTTCCTCTCGGGACGTTCGCAAACAGTGTTGGCAGGGGGCAGAGGTCGACTCCAAGGTATCTCACTTGTGGGGTGCCCCAGGGCTCGGTCCTCTCGCCCCTCCTGTTCAACATTTATATGAAGCGCTGGGTGAGATCATCCGTGGCTTTGGGGTGAGTTATCATCAGTATGCTGATGATACGCAGTTATACATCTCCACCCCAGGCCACATCAGTGATGCTCTCTCCGTGATGTCCCATTGTCTGGAGGCGGTACGGATCTGGAGGGACAGGAACATGCTTCGACTCAATCCAGCCAAGACAGAGTGGCTGTGCATACCGACATCTCGGTCCAGTTTGGATGTCCATCTTTGGTCATGGGGGAGGAGGTGTTGCCCCCCCATAGACAGGGCACGGAACCTGGGGGTCCTCCTGGACTCACGGCTCAAATTGGAGGAGCAGGTGGGGGCCGTGGCCAGGGGGGCCTTTGCCCAGATCCGGCTGGTTCGCCAGTTACGCCCATTCCTGGACCGAGATGCCCTGTGCACAGTCACTCAGGCGCTCGTTATTTCCCGACTCGACTACTGTAACGCTCTCTACCTAGGACTGCCCTTGCGTACCACTCAGAGGCTTCAGCTGGTGCAGAATGCGGCCGCGCAGGTAGTGATGGGAGCTTCCCGATAATCCCATGTTACACCCCTCCTGCGCGACCTGCATTGGCTTCCGGTTGCCCTCCGGGTGAGATTCAAGGTTCTGGTATTAACATTCAAAGTCCAGCATGGCATGGGTCCAGGTTATTTACAAGAACGGCTCCTCCCAACATCAAATACTAACCGCCCTGTACAGGCTCACAGACGGGGTCTCCTCGGGGTGCCGTCTGCGACTCAATGTCGCTTGGCAGCGACCCGGGGGAGGGCCTACTCTGGGGCGGCTCCCACTCTGTAGAATCTTCTTCCGCTGGAGCTCCGCCTGGCCCCCGATCTTTGCACCTTCCGCCACGATTTGAAGACTTGGCTCTTTTTACAATCTGGGCTGTGCTGATTCTCTGGGGTTGCTCCTATTTTAACTATGGGTTTTAATTTTCAATTCGGCTTAACTTGTTTAATATACTTTTAATTAATTTATTTATTATTGTATTTTAGCTGTGAGCCACCCCGATTCCTTTTTGGAGAGGGGGCGGCATATAAGTCAAATTAATAAATAAATAATAAATAAATAAATAAATAAATAATAAACTTCTGGAAAATCTTATCAAAAAAATTGCAGGAACTAGTCCAGGCAGTCACCAGGAGTCAATGCTGATTTGAAGATACTTCCCCCTCCCACAAAAAATCTCTCATAAAATATACTCTGTATTTTGATCAGTGGTGGGATTCAAATTTTTTTACTACCGGTTCTGTGGGCGTGGCTTGGTGGGTGTGGCAGGGAAAGGATACTGTAAAATCTCCAGCCAGAGGTGGTATTTGCCGGTTCTCCAAACTACTCAAAATCTTTGCTACCGGTTCTCCAGAACTGGTCAGAACCTGCTGAAGACCACCTCTGATTTTGATAATTTGGACAGCATTTTCCCAAGGTTTGAGTTATACAATGACCAATGGGCATTTAACAGCAATTGACTTTTAGTTGAAGGCCTTGTAGGAACACTTTTAGCCCAGCAAGGAAAGCAGCCGCAGCTTTTTCGAGTGTTAAATAGACTGGTTAGCTGAACTGTTGACATGCTTGAATTTGATTACATGATCCTTTGTTTTTAAAGTGGCTGGCTTATGTTTGGGCTACTAAAAATAAATGAATGCAGTCCATACACTTTATATATTTATGAGCTAAGGAAAAAACAGTTTCAGCTGTTTACCCATTGCAAAAGAGGACAGCATTTGTGCCATTAAGATAATTTTGACAAGAGAACTAACAAAAGAAGAAAAATATTACCCAAATGGCACATATGGCATCAATCTCCACAATGTGCATGTGCTGATTTATATGTTGCATTATTTCAGAATGGAAATAATTATTTAAATGGAAATGCAATACTTGCCACCATAATGGAGAAGATTGTGACCAGATAGCTAATGGCAACATCATTGTCGGCTGGCGGTCCCTAGGGGTAGGACCTTTTCTGTGGGTGCGCCTACCTTGTGGAACCAGCTTCCAGTGGAGTTCCATTTGGCCCCCGACCTCCGCTCCTTCTGCCGCGGCCTAAAGACTTGGTTATTTGAACAAGCCAGCCTGGACTAAGGGGGGGGGTTTAGTTTTAAATGTTTGTTCTGGTTTTAGATAATTTATTTAGTCGTATTGGTTTAATAATTTTTTAACTTTTTAAAATTTGTTACTGTATGTTTTTTATGATGTGAGCCGCCCTGAGTCCCCAGGGAGATAGGGCAGCATATAAGACCTAATTAATTAATTAATTAATTATATCAAGGATTTTCTCTCTAAAATAAAACTCTTTTCTGGCAGTCAAGGGGGTTCCAGTATATCCAATAGAAATATGATGAAGAGACTAGATTTAGAAGGTTTAGATTTTTCCTGGGTTAGGTAGAGTGAGGTAAAAGTGCATTTGCTTATTGAAGTAAACTAAACATTTTAGGCTTAGCTCACACCATTTAAAATTTTCCTCTTTCTTTTGAAAATGCTACTAGAGGTTTGCACCACTAAATTTCAGCATTATCTGGGTGGGTCTCCATTTTGAAATGGTCATGCTGGCAGAAGGGTCTACAAGGGTAAAAAAAAAATCAAGATGGCAGCTGTGGTTGCCCAATAAAAGCCCTGCTCTTTTGTTAGGTTAACTCCTCAAGTCTATTTGGCAAGGCAGACGCTGATGTCCTTCTTAGTTAGCTTAGTTAGCTTTTATTGAGATACAAGAACCAATATGCTTGTGGGCTTCCTTTTAACCAAGCTTCTGAAAGAAGAACTTGAAGAAATGGTACTAACTCAAATTCGTTACATGTTAATCATTTGGGAAATAAATCCCTAGAAGTGTCAAAGTCATTAGAACAAAAGTAAATAAGCTACTGGTACCTACTGCTTCATCGTTTGAGGAAAGCATTTTATAAGGTGAAGGTAAACTCTCCAAGGAAAACCTCAAATGTAAGAAACCATGCCATCTTGGGAGCAGCTCAAATGTCAGTTTATCATTGCTTTCTTCCTGGATGCTTTCCAAATTCTCCATCTAGCATTCCAACTAGGTCCTCATTCGTAAGTTAGCTAAATCTACCCTCCTTAGTTTTGGAATCCAATCAGTCAGCCTGGTGCTACTTTCTAGGTCCCTACAGAAGTTGGAGGACTCTTAATCAATCAGTTCTTTTATTTCTTCTCTTTTTCACTCCACTGAATGGAAAATATAATCTGTTTTAGTAATTTGGCTTGTTGGTTTAATTCTATTTTAGATAATTAATTAATTTATTGTATTGGTTTTAACTGTGAGCCGCCCCGAGTCCTTTCGGGAGAGGGGCGGCATACAAGTCAAATTAATAAATAAATAAAATAAATAAATAAAATATGAATGTAGTCTTCTCATCTGCTTATTTCTCCAAGATTGGAGAAGTCAGAAATTCTTTCTTACACTAAAAAGGTAGAGAAGGGATGTCTTGAACTTCCACTTATTTTAATCGCTTCCCTTAAAATAGATATACAGGTGAAACTCAAAAAATTAGAATATTGTGCAAAAGTTCATTTATTTCAGTAATGCAACTTAAAAGGTGAAACTAATATATGAGATAGACTCATTACATGCAAAGCAAGATAGTTCAAACCATGATTTGCCATAATTGTGATGATTATGTCTTACAGCTCATGAAAACCCCAAATCCACAATCTCAGAAAATTAGAATATGACATGCAATCAATAAAACAAGGATTGTACATAGAACAATATTGGACCTCTGAAAAGTATAAGCATGCATATGTACTCAGTACTTGGTTTGGGCCCTTTTGCAGCAATTACTGCCTCAATGCAGTGTGGCATGGAAGCTATCAGCCTGTGGCACTGCTGAGGTTTTTATGGAAGACCAGGATGCTTCAATAACGGCCTCATGTCTCTCATCTTTCTCTTGGCAATGCCCCATAGATTCTCTATGGGGTTCAGGTCAGGCGAGTTTGCTGGCCAATCAAGCACAGTAATCCCACGGTCATTGAACCAGGTTTTGGTGCTTTTGGCAGTGTGGGCAGGTGCCAAGTCTTGCTGGAAAATGAAGTCAGCATCCCCATAAAGCTTGTCTGCGGAAGGAAGCATGAAGTGCTCCAAAATCTCCTGGTAGATGGCTGCGTTGACCCTGGACTTAATGAAGCACAGTGGACCAACACCAGCAGATGACATGGCTCCCCAAATCAACACAGACTGTGAAACTTCACACTGGACTTCAAGCATCTTGCAGTCTGTGCCTCTCCATTCTTCCTCCAGGCTCTGGGTCCTTGGTTTCCAAATGAGATGCAAAAGTTGCTCTCATCAGAAAAGAGGACTTTGGACCACTGAGCAACAGACCAGGTCTGTTTTTCTTTAGCCCAGGTAAGATGCTTCTGATGACATTTGAATCCCATGTCCAGGATCCATCTGTGTGTGGTGGCTCTTGATGCACTGACTCCAGCCTCAGTTCACTCCTTGTGAAAGTCCCCAACACTTTTGAATGGCCTTTTCCTGACAATCCTCTCCAGGCTGCGGTCATCCCTGCTGCTTGTGCACCTTTTTCTTCCACATTTTCCCTTCCACATAACTTTCTATTAATGTGCTTTGATACAGCATTTTGGGAACATCCAACTTCTTTGCAATTACTTTTGAGGCTTTCCCTCCTTATGGAGGGTGTCAATGATGGTTTTCTGCACAACTGTCAGGTCAGCAGTCTTTCCCATGATTGTGATTCCTACTGAACCAGACTGAGAGACCATTTAAAGGCTCAGGAACCCTTTGCAGGTGTTATGGCTTAATTAGCTGATTAGAGTGGGACACTTTGAGCCTAGAATATTGCACCTTTTCACAATATTCTAATTTTCTGAGATTGTGGATTTGGGGTTTTCATGAGCTGCAAGCCATAATCATCACAATTATGGCAAATCACAGCTTGAACTATCTTGCTTTGCATGTAATGAGTTTATCTAATTTATTAGTTTCACCTTTTAAGTTGCATTACTGAAATAAATGAACTTTTGCATGATATTCTAATTTTTTGAGTTTTACCTGTAAATACATTTAGCTCCAGTACAGTGTCATTGAAGGGGGGGAATTAAAACTAGCTATCTCAACTGATCTTTGCATTCAGATACAGTTGGGCTTCTTGACTTATTCACTGCTGATCCTCTCATCCTGCAGATTTTCTCAATTCCTAGGTTCCTGGTCCCTATCTTGGATACCTTAATCTGGATAAGTTAATGTCCACTCTGAATATCTTGCCTGATTATCTGCTTCCGGCCTTGAGTTTCTGGACTTCCCTTTTTGCTGTTGGTGGCCATCCTGTTTGCTTCCACCACTCCAGCCCAGATGATTAACAGCTTAATGCCATCATCTTCAAAGGCCGTGATGTTTTTAGTTCTTGAATTAAATCTAATATTGAGGCTTCCATCTATTCTTCTGGGCTATCAACAGAGGCCATTCTGTTCTTTCTTAGGACAGAAACAGATGTTAATTTTCTTTGCAATGGTGAAATGATTACCTACTACTGTGAAAGGACATTGCACTCATTTTTGCATAAATGTAAGCTGTGAACTGCCAGATGCTAATTCAGCTTTTGCTATCCCCCTTCATAGACCCATAGGCATATAATTTACAGAAGTGTTACAATTTCTGAAGCTGGCCTTGAGGAAAATGCAGCTCTTTTCTCCATGTATTGAATGTGATTGCACAAATGTTGCAGAGACGTACTGCATTTGGTAGTAGTTTAGCAACGCCTAGTACAACGCTCTGCTTTAGTAATGCCCTTTAGTAATTGTAATTAGAAGCAATCCTTATTTTCAGCCCTTTGGCGCATCCCTTGGTATAGTTCTTCAGATAAAATATAGCTGTGTTTTCAAGGTCTGACATATGGGCCCACTTTAATAAAAACTAAACGTGGTGAATAATGCTACCCTTGTACCCAGCACCATCCCTCTCAGCAGCAAGTTTCACATTCCATCAATTGAAGACCTATTACAATGACAAGGTCAGCAGGCTCTGTTGGTTCATTGCACACAGCACAGGGGACAGTGGTTTGAGCCCCCACCAGGGGGATTAGAGGAGAGATGCCTCAGTTAACCCCCAGGGGAAGGGCTGCAGCCTGAGAGTAGAACAGATGCTTTGCATAGTTATTTCAAAAGATCACCTATTGGCAATGCAAATAATAGGCCCAAGAAGTCCATCTGCATTAAAAAAAAAACCAAAAATATTCCAGGATTGAGGGCTGTGCTGGCCTTGGAGACACTGTTTTTTAGTTCAGAGTCAATCTCCCAAAATATAGGTGGGGCCAGGGCAAAAATCAAATTGAATTCATATCAGTGTAAGCACAATTCAAATGAAGTTCAGTTAATTAAATACTTTTGGGGTGATTGCTTGCCCTGCATGTAATAATTTTCTGTCCTTAAAGCTTAGAGAATGAACATTTTTGGAAGAATAACAGAACAAGAATTGAAAGGGACCTTGGAGGTCTTCTAGTCCACCCCCCTGCCCAAGCAGGAAACTCTATACCATTTTAAATATATGGTGTTTGGAGCATCCACAATTTCTGGAGACAAGCTGTTCCACGGATTAATTGTTCTAACTGCCAGGAAATTTTAACAGATTCAAAGTTGGGGAGTGGGATCTGATCTCTGATTTAAAATTTCTTTACCCTGCTGTACACTATCCTGATCTAGCTTGCACATACATGGAAATAAAAGCTAAATGGCATGCATTTGTAAAGCTACAGATGGTATGAACCTTTATGGCAAGCATAGAACCGGTGACCTGTCTACTGCTGTTCTTCCAGCACCTGATCTTTCTGCACCATCTAGAGGGGGAGTGAAACTGCAGACCTGGAAGAATTCAGCTCTGTCTGATGCAACTCCCAGCCTTCAGAAAGTATTCCCACCGTTCCTACAAAAATAACAGTTCTGTGCGAAATCGCTTGGAAAGGTTGTATTATTCCTGTTGGCTTGCTATCTGACTAAAGGCTAAAATATTGTGGGCTGCTTTGCCTGATCCACCGGTGAAGTATTATGCCAGGAGTCAAGGACACAAGAGACCCCATGTGCTGCTTCAGGAGGCATAATGTGAAGCAAGCTTCTCTGTATTTCTAGGGCAAGATCACACTAGGGATTAAATCAAAAGCCCTGAAGTTAATCAGATGCTAACTGCATGAATGGGACCTGCACGGTATGTTCTTAAGGACTGGCTGTCAGCCAAAAGAGCAAACTGTGAAGGCCCACAGAGGTAAACCCATGCCGAGGGGTGAGATATGCTGCTACTGGCAGCACATGCCTCTGAGCTGAGCTGAGCTGACTGGCTGGGCCCCAAGGTGAATTAACATTTTAGGAATAACTATGCTCCAAAAGAACTCTGGGCCTTAAATGGTGGTCCTAACCTCCTGGACTACACCCAGAAATGTATACGAGCAAAGGGACATTCTGATTGCCCATCTCCTTTTGACAAGGCCTGCAGAGCTTGGAGAGAATTAGCTGATACCCTCCAGAGAGGATGTGATCGCAATTCCCAGCAGCATCAGCTAAATCCTTCGGTCCCACTAACATCCCTGTTCTATTTGGAGTGTCTCCTTCCACTTTCTGTATCTGGCTGGTGCTGTGGATAGAGTTTAAGATGTACTTGAGTGGAAAGTAATTTATTCACTTATTAGATTTGTTATGTATGCAGGTTTGAATGTGATTGGTTTAGTTTGAACTGTTCTTGTAAAATGTCAGAAATGATTGGTTTAAAAAGTGCGGGAAAACCCTGCACTCTGATTGGCTGGCAACCGCGGCTGCTGGCTATAAGTAGCAGCCGCAGCCCAGCCAAATCGGGTCTGTTATGAGCTGTAGTCACTAATAAACTCTTCACTGAAGCACTCCACGTTTGACTCTTCATGCAAACTTAACAAGATTGGTATGCTTTATTACTTTGTGTAGTTCAATTATAATTGCTTTATAAGTAACTCAAGGCATCGAACATACATAATACTACTTTTCCTCCTCTTCCCCGCCCCCCACAACAACAATTCTTTGAGGTGGTTTGAGCTGTGCGAGAAAGTGATTGACCCAGACTCACCCAGCTGGCTTTCAGGACTAAAGGTCAGCTCTTTAACCACTACACCAGGGATGTCAAACTTACGTGGTCATGGCAGTGTCACTTCCCCCACATTGGGACTTCCCCCACCCCCTTTGCTAAACTTGGGGTGGGCATGGCCAGGGTGTGATGCATCCGGCCCACCAGCTGCTAGTTTGATGTCCCTGCACACTACACCAACCTGGCAATCATTTAGGGAAAGGCGGGAAAGGAAAGTCAAAAGAGTTTGCTGCAATTAGGGAAGGACAGCAAGAGTTCAGAACATATGGTGATTTCTCAGCAGATCCCAGAATTCTGGCAGATGTATGCTGATGTACTTATTTTAATTTTTCTACCTCTTTGTAGACCTAAATAATTGTACTCTTTAAATGCTGTTGTTATTCATAATAGGTGTAACTGAATTATAGGGATTTATGCGAGGCTTACAAATTCCTTTGAGCAGAAGGAAGAGCAAAAAGCAATATGCAATGCTTAAAAATATGACAAGTCACAAAGGCCTTAGTGCATCTATCCCAACTTCTTCAGATGGCCTCCTTCTGTTTTCTCAGCATACTTGTAACTGATATGTGGTGGATGCTAATAGTATCATTCTCAGCCTACCTCCTAGGCGTGTTGTGAAATTTCCCTGAGATTCTGAAACGGGGTTTGTGGAATGCTGGAGGCAACGTTGGAATTGCTTGAGACCTGTGTAGGAAGTTAGCACCCACCCCACTCCTAGAAAATTGAAATAGCCTAGGAAATATTAAAAAGGCAGAATATTTCCTCTAAAAAGAGTAGAAACTCAGAAGCAGAAACTCAGCTCAGAAGCAGAAGCTCACCCCCACCTTTGTTAATGGGTGGGCCATTAAGGCCTGGGCCAGAATACTTTACATAACAAAGATCTCCAGGTAAAGCTATAGCAATTGCTCAAAAGCCCTTTCAGTGCATCATGCAGCAAAGCTCAACCAAGCCTGGAACTCAGGACAGCCTACAGAGTTGCCCCTGGGAGTCTGACAACCAATCAGAATACAAGCTTCAATTCAAATCCCAACAGAGGGTATAAAACCCAGGCACTCTCAGCATCTCAGCCCTTCTTGACCTTCTCTTCCCACCTTGAAGCATGTGATCATCCTTCCTTTTCACTCTGAAGCTCCAGGCCATGTGGTCCTGATATTAAACCTTCCAAACAGCCTCCATGTTTCCAGTGTCTTTTTCCTCACTTGGAACTGAACCCAGAAGGGTATTTCTTCCAACACCTGCTTTAATAAACACTTCTAACATTGTCTCAAAGTGCATTGTTTGCTCTTTTAACAAATGCAGCGAAATGCACTAACTTAATTTTAAGAGCAAGCCTAGGTATTGTGAATTTTTTCCCTCCCATCTGAAATCTCTTCGCCTTCCCCTTTCCCGGTGCCGCAACTTGCCCTCTATTTTAATTTTATCCAACCTTGGCACCTTCTTATTATAAGTCAGATCAAAACTGTATCCTCCCTATCCAGAGTTGTGCTGTTCTGGGATAGTGGATCATATAATCCAACACATTTAAAGGATGTGAGGCTGAGGCCATCTGCTTTAGGGTCTTCTGGAAAGTGTGCTGCGAGGCCAATCTGAGAACAGGGCAGCTCTTGTGATGCCGTGTGATCAACCCCTGCCCTTGTGTGACCCATTTGAGAGAGTTGTGCATGCTGGAGTGTGATGTGAAAAGCAGGTGTTGGCCAAGGCATGCTTGGTAGCGAATATTAACATGGCCTTGTAGACTGATTTACTAGGAGGACTTGAGGGGTAAACACAGAGATAGCTAAATGGTTTCAAAGTCTGCCACGTGAACCATGATGGAAATGAATAGCCTTTTGGAGGGGTTTTGGGAAAGAAAAGAATATAATTTTTATTGAGAGGCTCCTAGTTGTGCAGCAGCCTGAGCTCCATCACACCTTTGGCTCAAAGAGAGAAAGCTAACACTTGTACAGCAAGGTGGACAAAGATCTGTTTCATGGGCACATTTTTCCTATTTCACTGTCAGTATGAAATGGGTCTGATGATCCCTAATTGCTGGTTCCTCTCCCATGGCGAATTCCAGCCCCCAAGGGGAAGGCTTAACCCAAGACTAAGACCCTGCTTTAAACGATGGGGTAGAGTGGGAGACAATTCATAGGGATTCTCTTCCAGGGCTCTTTTTTCATTTCCTCAACCATCTTTTCCCTCAGCTCCATCCTGCCCTTTCTTTTCTTCTCTGCATCATGCAGAAGTACCCTGTATGGGCTATCTACATCTGCCCTATCTGGAAAATCCAGTTCTGACTTTAAAGGAATGTCGTTGGCCGGGAATACCCAGAGATGTACTGCTCTGTGGGTGACCTAGTCAATTTTTAAATATCTTATCGCCTGACCATCTGTCTCTAATCATCTCAGAGAGAGTTACGGGGTGGAGGGAGAGGGGGAGAGGATCTGTGCCTTAAGGGCACTTTACAGTGGCCAATCAGCATATTTAAAAGAAATGGCTGCAGCAGCCTGCCTTCAGATCCTGTGACTTCCCAGTTCCATGCTCCCTCAATGGCATAGCATGGCTGGTGAGGCTAAACATTGTTCAACCCAGATTGAATAACCATTGTTCATGTGACAGGTAGCTCTTTTCAACAAGCCCTGATCTCCTCCCCAACCATGGTGGGAGAGGGTAGTATTGAGGAAGGTGTTAAGTTTGCATGAAGAGACAGACGCGGAGTGCTTCAAGCTCTTAGTTTATTAGTGACTACAGCTCAGAACGGACCCAATTTGGCTGGGCTGCGGCTGCTACTTATAGCCAGCAGCCGCAGTTGCCAGCCAATCAGAGTGCAGGGTTTTCCCGCACTTTTTAAACCAATCATTTCCAACATTTTACAAGAACAGTTCAAACTAAACCAATGACTTCAAACCTACATACATAACACCCCTCCCCACTAGGTTCAGTCCATACTCAAACCCCAACCTATCTAATGTATTCTTTTAAATAGGTGGGGCTCTTACGTGTACGTTGAGACCTACGTGGTTCAGATGTTTTAAGGTTCTCACCTTGTGAGAGAGGAAATGTGTCTGCTGACATTTCCTTACTTGGACTTATAGTAATGGTAGAACCTGTTTGGTTACTACAACCTTGTCTCTCCTCCCAATCCATCTCCAACCCAATGTCAGCACCTAAATCAGGTAGGGATGTGCAATCTTCCATTTGTGAAAATGGTTGTTGGTATTGTGACAGGTTTTGGGATGGTTCCTGTCATGTTAGCTCGTTACACATGGGGTTGATTCTTACTTGCTGATTACTCTCATAATCCTTCCCTTCCCCTAGAAGAGGCAGTAGGTATGGGAACCAGAGAGGAGCAAAGCGATGCTCCTGAGGCAATCTGGATCTTAACTGATCAATGTGCCTGCTCCAGAGGACACCATCCTCCGTTTGTACCCTGTAAGACCTGGGGCCTGTGATTTGGGTTATCTCAGCAGGAATCCATAATGGTTCACCCATGAGGTTCTTAGCATAAACAGAATCACCCACAGTGAAAGTGCGAATTTTACTAGTGGAATCTAGTGGTGCGTTGGGTGTGTAAGTGGGATGGAGGCGGTCAAGGGGAGACCTGAGTTTCCTACCCATCAACAATTCAGCTGGGGTTAAATTAGTTGAGGGGTTGGGAGTGATATGCTGAACACTGAGAAGTTTTCAACTCTCTCAGTGATATCCCCTGGACCCAATTGCTGAAGTTTTTCCTTGGTAAATTGTACCATACATTCAGCCCGGCCATTAGCCGAAGGATGCCCAGGGGCTGTCAGGGCATGTCTGATACCCTGTTGTGCTAGGTATGATTCAAAAAGGTTGGATGTAAATTGAGGGCCATTGTCAGAAACAAGCACATCAGGTAACCCATGAGTTACAAAAGCTTTTAAGCTGTTTGATGACAGCTTCAGTTGTGGTGGATGCCATAGGGATAACCTCTAGCCATTTGGAATATGCATCAACTATGATAAGGAAAGTGTGCCCTCTGGTAGGCCAGCAAAATCAATGTGAATCCTGGACCATGGGCCCTAGGACATTCCCATTCCTGTGTGGGGGCGAGAGGTGGGGCAGGCCTGACTACCTGACAGTTGGGACAAGATGCAACCCAGTTTTCAACCATTTTGTCAATACCTGGCCACCATACATAACTCCTGGCCAATCCCTTCATTCTGACAATTCCCAGATGACCCTCATGTAACATTTCCAAAACCTCTTTTTGTAGTTTTGCAGGAATAACCACCCTGTCACCCCACAAAATACATCCTCTTAATACAGATAATTCAGTTTGCCTGGATTTAAAAGGTTGGGTGAGTTGAGGTAGATCTTGAAGTGGCCAACCTTTCTTAATCCAGCCTATGACAGGAGCCAATAAAGTGTCTTTGGCAGTCTCTCTGGCAATTGGAGCAGCATGTACTGGAAGTTTGGCAACAGTTTCTAGAAAAAAGTGTGAGTCTCAGGAACAGGGTCCTCAATGTGTGAAGGAAGTGGGCAGTGACTCAAAGCATCTACATGCCCAATGTCTTTACCAGGTCTGAGGATCAGTTTGTATGAATAAGCAGCAAGAAATTCAGTCCATCTCAGCATTCTTGGTGACAGGATCGTGGGCATTGGTTTGTCCCCTGCCACAAAGCCTAAAAGAGGTTTGTGATCTGTGACAACAGTAAATGTTCTCCCATATAAATACTCATGGAATTTTTTGACAGCTGCTACAATTGCCAAGGCTTCCTTGTCCAGTTGGCTGTAGTTCCTCTCTGCTTTAGTCAAGGTGCGAGAGTAAAATGCAATAGGAGCTTCCCTTCCGCTGGGAAGCCTGTGGCTCAAACCCCCCACACACACTCCAAAAGGAAGGCATCACAAGTCAGAACAACAGGAAAGTTCTCAGAGAACTGTATCAGCACAGCATCAGACGTGATTAGTCTCTTGATATTGTTAAATGCAGCCTGTTCCTTCCTCCCCCAGACCCAAGCAGATTTTTTGTCCAGCAACCTATGTAGGGGTTCTGCAATGGTTGCCTTCTGAGGTAGAAACATATGATAGAAGTTAATGAGTCCCAAGAATGCTTGCAAATCTGTTTTGCATTTTGGCCTGGGGCTTCTTTGATTGCCTGAACCTTTGCCTCTGTGGGGTGGATGCCATGTTTATCAATCATGTAACCCAAGAATTCCACTTTATCTGTTCTAAGTGTGCATTTTTCTTCTTTGACTTTTACCCCCGCTTTTTTGAATCTAGTTAAGACTTCCCTGAGTCTCTCGTGTAATTGAGTGTCATTTTCAGCAGAAATTAAAACACCATCAAAATAGGGCACCACCCCTGGCAACCCTTGTAACATTCTTTCCATAAGGCTTTGGAAGATGCCTGGTGCCACGCTTACTCCAAATTGCAATCTTTTGCATTTGAAGGCACCTCTATGGGTCACAATGGTTTGGGCTTCAGCAGTGGCATCATCAACTGTTAATTGTTGATATGCCTGTACCAGGTCCAAAACTGTGCCCCCTCCAAGAGAGTGTAATAAATGATGCACTACTGGAACTGGATATGCGCTCTGTTGAAGCGCATGGTTCAATGTCCCCTTGTAGTCTCCGCAGATTCTCACAGACCCATCAGCCTTGACTGGTGTGACTATGGGTGTCTCCCACCTGGAGTGATCAGTGGGCTCTAAAACCCCTTGGGCTATTAGTTTATCTAATTGTGCATCAATTTTTTCCTTTAAGGCAAATGGGACCCTTCTGGGTTTTAAATGGATTGGTTGTATCTTGGGATCTAGGTTAAATGTGATGGGGGTCCCCAAGTACTTGCCTAATCCATCGCTGAAGACCTCTGGAAACTCAGACTTCAAGGCCTCTTCCCACTCAGTGTTGCTCACATGATTGATGCCAGTCACCTCGATGCCCAGCGGGTTGAACCACTCAAGTCCCAGCAGACTTGGGCGGTCCTTGTCCACGATGGTCAGTGATAGGCGTTTGGTGTGGCCCTTGAATTTCACGTTGAATTCTCTTGTTCCAACTACTGGAATCTTGTTCCCTTGGTAGTCTTTAAGAGTCAATGCTTGCTTCTTGAAGTGCTTCTTCTGGATGTTGGGAAGAAGTCTGTGAATAGTGTCCCATGACACCATAGATAGGTATGAGCCTGAGTCCACTTCCATTTGGCAAGGCCTTCCTTCAATAAGTACCTTGACATGCACTTTTCTGCTTCTTAAAGGTGATGAATGACCAATAGTTACTGTTTGATGAGTTTCATTCTTCCCATTTGCTTCTGTGCTGCACCCCATTTTCTCACTGAGATTGTTAGGCCTGAATTCTTTGTCTTTGCTTGTAGCAAACTTTCTTCTGTTGGGTGGAGTTCTGGATGATTTGCAGACTCTTGCTAGGTGTCCTCTTTTATCACAACGGAGGCAAATGGTGTCTAAAAACTTGCATTCAGTGCGGGGGTGGCTTCCCCCACAACCTCTGCAGTAGAAATCTTGCCTCTTTCTTCCCAGGTCTTTCTTTTTCTGCTCCATTCTGAGTCTGTAAATTCCTTCCTCCACCTCACTACAGTCTGACTCAGAATCTATTTGCTCACAATGAGTTGTTTTGGACTTTTCCACATCAGGATGGCTTGTGGCCTTGTTGATTTTCTTCATGGCTGCTGCTGAGGACTTGGTAGCTTCTGCTGAAGAGGCCTCTTCTATTGCTTCCTTCAGCGCGATCTTAGGTTTCAGTAATAACTTGCTCTGTAGCACCTTGTCTTTAAGGCCCAGAACAAATCGATCGCACATGGCCTCTTCTAAATTGTTAAATTCGCATGCACCCCCAATGTCTCTTAAACTTGCCACAAAGTCATTTACGTTTTCGCTTTCCCCTTGATCACGACGGTAAAACTCGTGTCTCTTAATGAGGCATGATACTTGTGGCGTGTAATGGGCTCTTAACAGTTTTTCTAAGTCAGGCCAGTCCATTACCTTCACGTCTGCAGCTCCCACCAATGCCTTCGCCATCTTGAAAACTGCCGGACCGCAGTGCGTGAGAAAGACCGCCCTCTTCCGCTTCTCGGAAATGTCGGCAAGATCGTTTCCCTCCAGATACATTTGGAAACGATCTGCATACGACTCCCAGTCTACTGCCGTCGGATCGAACGGGGCTGGGGGGGTGTTCAGTGCAGCCATCTTGCTCTCCTTCTGTTCCACGTTGCCATCTTCTTCACCTTCGTTGCCAGTGTTAAGTTTGCATGAAGAGACAGACACGGAGTGCTTCAAGCTCTTAGTTTATTAGTGACTACAGCTCAGAACGGACCCAATTTGGCTGGGCTGTGGCTGCTACTTATAGCCAGCAGCTGCAGTTGCCAGCCAATCAGAGTGCAGGGTTTTCCCGCACTTTTTAAACCAATCATTTCCAACATTTTACAAGAACAGTTCAAACTAAACCAATGACTTCAAACCTACATACATAACAGAAGGAACTTAATTTATTCTCTTGGGGTGTCACAACTGCCTTGGCTGCTTCAGTGCTCCAAGACTCAGTTCAAAGGGCTGACTGGTGATTGTCTTCAGTGATGGGCTGTTGTAGAGGCAGGGAATCATCATGTGATGCCCAAAGGCCACATTTAAAAAGAGAGAGAGAGAGAGATGAGTTCTGTAGTGCATGGAGGCATATTGCCGAGTGGTTGTGCCTTGCTTAAAGGCAAGGACAGCATTTTGTCTCTCTTTTACCCTCCTGTGTCTTTAGAGGTTTATTTATTTATTTATTTTATTTGTCAAGCAATTATAAGATAACAGGTACAAGTATAAACATAGTTATGAATACATGAAATGGATACATATAAGAAAAATAAAAAGAAACAATAGGACAGGGACAGTAGGCACGTTGGTGCGCTTATGCATGCCCCCTACAGACCTCTTAGGAAAGGGTGAGGTCAATAGTAGACAGTCTAAGGTTACAGTTTTGGGGTTTGGGGAAGAAACCACAGAGTCAGGTAGAGTATTCCAGACATTGACCACTCTGTTGCTGAAGTCGTATTTCCTGCAATCAAGTTTGGTGCGGTTTACCTTGAGTTTGTATCTATTGTGTGCTCTTGTATTGTTATGGTTGAAACTGAAGTATTCATTGACAGGTAGGACATTGCAATGTATAATTTTATATACTATACTTAGATTGGACCGAAGGTGGCATAGTTCTAGGTGTTCTAGGTCTAGTATTTCAAGTCTGGTGGCATAAGGTATTCTGCAATGAGTAGAGGAGTGGAGAACTCTTCTTGTGAAATATTTTTGGACTTTCTCAACTGTATTAATATCAGATATGTAATGCAGGTTCCAGACTGATGAGCTGTATTCAAGTATTGGTTTAGCAAATGTTTTGTATACTCTAGTTAGTTAGATTAGGGTTAGGTTTAATTTGTTCCATCTGTGCAAGACTATTGTAGGGCTTATAAAGGTCGTCTTTGACTTACGTCCACAATTGAGCCCCAAATTTCTGTTGTTAAGTGAGACATTTGTTAAGTGAGTTTTGCCCCATCTCTTGCCACAGTTGTTAAGGGAATCACTGCAGTTGATAAGTTAGTAATCCGGTTGTTAAGTGAATCTGGCTTCCCCATGGATTTTGTTTGTCAAAAGGTTGCAAAAGGTGAACACATGACTTTGGGTCATAAGGATGAACCACTTGCCAAGCCTCTGAATTTTGATCACATCATCATGGGGATGCTCCCAAGGTTGTAACTGTGGAAAAACGGTCGTAAGCCACTTTTTCAGTGCCGTTGTACCTTTGAACAGTCACTAAATGAACTGTTGTAAGTCGAGGACAATCTGAACAATAATTTTTGTGCAGTTTTCATTTCAGTATGGGGGAAGAACAATAGTGCTGGTTTTTGGCAGTTGTGAGAGGAGCGCAAAAGGAGGATTGATAGCTTCCTGTACCTTTGAGGCACAAGTCACCCACTTTGGGTACTGACCTCCTGTTCAGAGTAGTCTTTCTCTATACCTGTTGGGAAAATGGGCTCCTTTGTGCCTGATTTTTTATAAAAATGAGTAATACGAAAGAAAAAAAGGAAGGCCATTATATGAGGCATGGAAGGGCCATCTCCAAATAGGCCACGTGGTATAGAAAAAGTTGTCTGCAATTGTGTATTTAGCCCCCTTTCTCAGTGTTTCAAGGATTAAAGATTAATGTTTTAGGTAGCTGTTTCCTCCTAAATGGTGATTATGATTTGGTTTCCTTTTCTACCATTTCCATCATGTTTGCTTTAATAAGCATGGTTTTTTTATGACTATGTTTTAACAGCTGTTGCCAGTGCTCTAAAATGGTTTTATGAGGTGCAGTTATATAGATATGTTAATATCTTTGCATCCCTTTGGATCCTGTTTTGGCAGCATTAACCCACTCTAGACGTTCTTGAAGTAAATACTAATTATAACTGATTTATATAAGGGCTTGATTGCTAAAACTGCAAAGTCAGCAGTGCAGCAGAGAGCTGGCATTTCTTTTCTAAAGAAGAGGTGTATTTCCACATTTAGCCTCTTTTATATGGCAAATCCAAAGCAAAAACACCCCTTGCCCCTAATTCTATGTGTTTGATTGTGAGGAAAGAAAAAAAAAACAAAGAATTCTAGTTCATAGAAATGTTTTTCTGCTCTATATTTGGTGATTAGAATACCTTTCAGACGTTATTTTCAAAGTTATTAGTTTCTCCTGGCTACTGGGTTCTTAAGCAGGTTCTGAGGTAAAACAGTACACAGGCCTGTTTTTCCTTGAGCCCTTTAGTTTGCCAGGTTATTTTTGCAATTTCAGGATTCTTCAAGCAAAAAAAAACCATCCATTTTCAAGATCAGGCCCAAAAGCAAATGGGCACTGGGCAGGATTTCTCCCTACATGATCATCCCAACACTCCCTTAAAACCTTTTGGGCCTATTTCCCAAAGTTATAATTCCACTCCCAATTTTCCACACATGCCAGTTTGTATTCTGTGGCTGCCAAATATTTTTAGTCCTCCTTGTTGGGGTGTTTAATTGTTTTTGCCTTGAGCTTCTCTTTATGAAATAGTTTGGGACCTGGCAATGCCTTCTCTTTGTCAATGATTTATTTTTTCAGACAAACAATGAATTCTCAAGCGTATGGCTAGAGTGCATTTTTTCAGACCTAGAAGCATACTTGGCTTTTGAGTGGAGTGCCAGAAATGGGCAGACACAGGACCAAATTCAGTTATACGTTATATAACTCACATGTAATTAAAATTGAAATCTGTTAGATTTTGATGTATATTTATCTTGCCTTTATTACTTTACAGGTAACTTCAGGTAACGTATATATTATTCCTTCCTTCTCTTCCTCCTGTTTGCATCACAAACAACTCTGTGAGGTGAATTGGGCTGAGAAAGAAAGTCACCTAGCTGGATTTCATGCAAAGGCAGGACTAAAAATAAGGATTTCCTGGTTTCTACGCCAGCTCTTTAACCACTACAGGTAGTTCTCAACTTACAATCATTAGTTTAGCAACCATGCGAAGTAATAACAGCGCTGAAAAAATGATTTATAACCAATCCTTGCACTTATGACCGTTGTAGCATCCCCCATGATCTTGTGATCAGAATTTGGGCGCTTGGCAACCAACATGTAATTATGATGTCTTGGGATCATTCAATCACCCTTTGTGACCTTCCCAGCTGGCTTCCAATGAGCAAAGTCAATGTGGGAAGACAGATTCATTGAACAACTGCATGATTCACTTAACAACCAGGGCAAAAAAGGTCATAAAATTGGGTGTGATTCACTTAACTGCCTTGCTTAAGCAATAGAAATTCTGGGCCCAATTGTTGTCATTCAAGGGCTACCTATGCGGCAATTAGGTCTAGTTAAATACAATCCAGGTAAATAATTCTCATAGATGTAATACATTATCTCTTCTGGTAGCAACTTTTGGAGGAATGCCATAATGTGTAATGTGCACATACAGATGTATAAACATATGAGTGATATCAGGGAGCATTATAAGATCATGTTATATCCTTTTGTGGTAAGGCACCAACAAAGGAGGAGATCAAAAAAGTGAAGATGGTGGCTGGAACAAGTCAGTTGAAGCCCGAGTACATTTTCTATATGCATTGCATGTAACACATGCAAAAAAAGAAGTGTGTCTTTGATGAAAACTTTTGCAGCTGCTGTCTAGATTTTTTTTACACACAGCGGATGCTCCTGTCTCCTGAGATCACAGAGTGACTCTCTCACTTCACTCTCATAATTTACTCCTAGACAGAATTGCATCCGATTGAACTCAGTGGACTTTATTCCCTGATAAAAGTATTTAAATTGTGTTATCAGCCATCAAGACTATTACTGTAACTGCAGTAAAGATGGCTATTAAAGCTTTGGTGTGGCAGCATGTTTTTTGACTTTCAGAGAGCTTTATTGGTCAGGTCTTAACCTGGACCCTCCGCAGCCTAGCTCTGCCTCTGGTTAATTGGATGGATGTCATCCCTATCTGTTCCTGGGCTGGATTCCTAAGCTTGCAGACTCAACTTTGTTGTCTCAAAATGTGATCCACAGAAGAGCCCAATTTAATCGGTAAATTATATACATAAGTATTTCAAGAAAACACTTGCCAGAGGCCATATAAACAACAAGCCAAGACCAGACCATTCGTTTCCCAGTTAAGCATCCATATGGGTCTGCACGAAAGAATTTTGACTGAATAGTTTTACTTCTAAGAAAAAGAATTGCATGCTTCCCTTTCATAGGATTAATTAGAAGCCAAACAATCAAATTCAGAGAACAATTCTAAGAATAATATATAACAGTACAGACTCAAAGGGGAGTTTAGAGCTTAGAAAATGGAACAGTTTTTAGCAATAGCACTCAGACTTATATACCACTTCACAGTGTTTTACAGCCCTCTCTAAGCAGTTTACAGAGTCAGCATATTGCCCACAACAATCTGGGTCCTCATTTTACCAAACTCAGAAGGATGGAAGGCTGAGTCAACCTTGAGCCTGGTGAAATTTGATCTGCCAAATTGCAGGCAGCCGGCAGTCAGCAGAAGTAACCTGTAATACTGCATTCTAACCATTGCACCACTGCGGTTCTTAATCTAATAATACTAATATTATAATAATATTATGTAATATTATTATATAACATTATTATGGTTTGTCGCAGAGTTGGCCAGATGCTCAGACTGGATTTGGCATTTTTATCCACCTATCAAGTCCTTCCCAAGGACCTGCGATAGGCAGATGTGGATGTTTGATAGTGTTATAGTAATATTAGACAATATCTATAACAACATCAAACATCTACATCTGCCTAACTCAGGTCCTTGGGAAGGACTCGATAGGTGGATAAAAATGCTAAATCCAGTCTGAACATCTACAAATCCTAATAATAATATTAGACCAAACTGGCTAAAGGTTTCTGGACACCAGCCTAGAAAGCAGTAGACTTTGAGTTCACGTTCTGCCTTAGCCATGAAAGCCAGCTGGGTGGCCTTGACTCTCTCAGTCTCATCTCACTTCACAGGGTTGTTGTGGGGGATGGAAAAGAGAGAAAGGTCTGTTAGATATGTTCATCGGCTTGAGTTATTTGTAAAAGTAATGAAGGTGGGATACAAATAAATAAAAATAAAATAACAAAAACAAACAAGGCATCAGGTTAAGTTCCTCTAGGGAGAATATTCCACATATGTGGCTCTATCATCAGGAAGGACCTGCTCTATGTCATCAGTTGTATTGTTGGACAGCAGATACCCAATGAAATTAGAGGGCTTCTGAAGATGACCTTAGGATATGGCCAAGAGTATATAGCAGGCCACCCCAAATGGCACTCCAAAGCAACACATAGTACCAACTCTCCACAGAAGCCTGCAGATCTTCAAAAGTTGCAGCTAAATCATATTCTTATTGTGCTTACTGCACTTCCCGTGTTATGTATGCAGGTTTGAATGTCATTGGTTAAGTTTGAACTGTTCTTGTAAAATGTCAGAAATGATTGGTTTAAAAAGTGCGGGAAAACCCTGCACTCTGATTGGCTGGCAACTGTGGCTGCTGGCTATAAGTAGCAGCTGCAGCCCAGCCAAATCAGGTCTGTTTTGAGCTGTAGTCACTAATAAACTCTTCACTGAAGCACTCTGCGTTTGACTCTTCATGCAAATCTAACACCCCGTGTGGTGAACAATCTGTTAGGCATGTCCATGTGCAGAGTGCTCCTCTCACTGGTTTGTTATTGCTGGCCCACAGGTCTGAAATCTTTCAGACTAAAGTGTGTGACTTTCCAATAGGCTTTGAACCTTGATGTATCTTTTTATAATTCCTTAGCAACGCCGCCGTGTAATGTTTGCTTGGGGCTTATCTAAACTGGTTTCCAAGCGGCTGGAATGCTTGAAACGGCACATGGGTGTGGTGACAATCTAACGGCATCACTGCCTATGCTGGTTATCAAATATTGTTTTATGATTACGTTTCTAACCACATTTCTCTTCAAAGAATGCAAAGTTTGCAGGCAGGCAGGGAAGTAGATTTGTTTAACGAGTGAAGCTGCTCAGAGACCCTTCTCTGAAGTGCACACTGTATTTGTTCCAAGGACCAAGGGCTGTTGTTAAATACATGGACATCAGCCAAAGAGTTAACATATTGTACAAGAGGGCACAAAAGGTCAATGCACAGAATTACAGGGCTGAAAAAAAGAAGACTGTCCCTTCTACTTTTCTCTCCCAAACAGGCTCTTCTATTCCTCAACATCTGCCAAACAGCACAAGTTGAGCTCTTGGATGCATCCCGAAAATTGCCATCTCCTGGGAGGTATGATTAGACCTGGCTCCTGACCCTGTTTCCCCTGCCCCTGTTTATAAGAAGTGTGGTTGTGCTTCAAGCTAAGCTTTAGGAAACACAGGCATATTTTAATGTGTGTCTGTAACTTCACCTGTAGAATGGGTCCCCTGATACAGGATTTTGACGGTTTCCTGCCTGACAGGAAGTGCTGACATAGCCCTGATAACTGAGTGGTTCTCCATCTCTATGGTTGATAAATGCCGCATGGACCAGCTCATCCTTCAGGCTGCTTCACGGGGAAGAGGAGGTTTCCTTGACCTTTCCACTAAAAGAAGGCATTTCTCAGAACTGCTGGCTCACTCCCTGGTGGAGTCATCTGACCCTTACTGCATGGCTTGCAAAGTGATAATTAAATTGTGCAACCAGCTGAGTAACATGGATGGGATGTTCTAGCAAAGCCATCAGACAAAGCGGAGTTCCCAGCCTGTTCTTCCCCCAACTCAAATGAAAGGCAGTTGCTGCATTAACTAGGCACCTGCTCCTGCCATTCTTCTAAGAGTTGTATTTTTTTTCCTAGTGTGAGAAGATCATAAGCTGAAAATATCCACTGGGATACTGAAGTTACAGAGAAGCCCAGCTTGACAGATTCAAGCTCCATCTGCAGAGGGACTGGGTCATCTCTGGTCGTAATCTCAAAATAGATCCAATTTACTGACAATCATAAAGACAGGAGTGAGTGAAAACTGAAAGGGGCGACCTGACCATTCCTTGAAGTGTAAATGTACATCCAAGTAGATTTAGTCTGCATGTATGTAGGGCTACCAATTCTGGGTTGTACAAATCCAGACAATCATTTAGATGGAAAAAAAGAGATGCAGAAAACTTTCCTGTCACCTAAGTAATGTGATGATAACCCCTTCTATAGATGGCACCATAGTTGGTCTTCTCTTACTCTTAAGACTCTTATACCCAGCGTCTTATCTTCTTTCATCCCCAATAATCTGTGAATCATTGCTCTGGAATAACCCAAAATACCACATTTTATTTTGGGCATGTGCACTGTGTCAATTGGAATGCAAAATGGGAAAAAAGGTAAAGAATGCCCAGATGCTGTTTTTAGAGAATTGAGTCTGCCAATTTTTTGTCCCCCAAGTTCCAGTGTTGCTTTTCACTCTCCATCTCGTCTGTGAAGAATACTTGGCAAAATGTTGCCAGCCGGGACAAAATATACTTGCAGGACTTGTTGCCATCCTCAAGAGCATTTCTGAGTTTACATCCATTGGGTTAAGAAGCTCCTGGATGCCCAATTTCCCTGCATTTTAATGCAATCAGGATATAACTTTGCCATTCATTAACAAACACTCAGGAGTCTGGGGTAACCTCTAAAACATCAAAACATAATAATCCAGCATCTGGGACTCTTTGTTAAGATAAGTGCAGATAAATCAATTGCTCTTTTGTTCTTCGCTGAAAATTTGAACACTGTTTATATGGTTCTTTGTTCTTTTAAGGGCCTTTCCTCATTGCTGAAAAGAACTCCCCACCCATCATGGAGTTGGCAAAAAAACTGTCCTGGCATGAAATTGGATGTCAGGCTGCCTCCCGCCTCTACTGGAGTTGACTGCCTTCCTTTCAGAACAATGAGTGATAAAAGTGTAACAGATTTTTCACCTCTTCTATTTGCCGTTCGTTGCTGCCAGAATAAGAGGAAAAATAGTATTTGTAGTGCAGGCATAGCTAAAGATGACATAAACCTTTCTCACTCATGGGCTGGGGATAACATGAAGACAACACTATACAGACCCAGGAGCAGAAAATAATTTTGCTGGGGCCTGTTCTCAGGCTGGCTGAGGAAAAGGTCTAAAACTTTCTGGACTTGGAAGCCATTTGTAGTTCATCTTTACAAGCATGAGTGTTTACCATTTTTGGCAAATAAGACAATGTTTATGTGTTTAATTATAAATATTAATAGTTTATTAAATGTGTATGCTGCTCAGCTCTCAATGATTCTGGGTGGCTCACATCAATCAAAGATAATAAAGATAATAAAACCAATAAATGCAAAAAGATAAAAAAATGGCAAGCATGATGAAGTTTCACTTTTCCTAATCAAAGACCTGGTTGAAGAGCTAAGTCATCATGGCTCTGGCTCTCTGAACTGAATATACTTGATATTGTATATTAAAAACAATTCCTAGCAAAAACATGCTGGTCACAAGAGATGACAGTTCTATTGAGTACAGCAGATGTGAACTCCCAGTCAGTAACTTAATTCGAAGGTTGCTGACAGTTGTCAGTTTGCTGAAGTTTAACAGTCCTAAATCTACTTGCCTTATCATGTGTACACCTCACTGAATCTGTTTTCAGCCACAGAGCCATGTTTGCAAATGTATAAAGATAGTCCCCTCCAATTGGGATCTATTTGTTTGGTGTAGAGGTTAAGGTGTTGGCCTAGAAACCAGGGGACTGTGAAATCTAGTCCTGTCTTAGGCTTGATAGCTGATTAGGCCAGTCACTCTTCCTCAGCCCAACCCACCTCACAGGGTTGGGGAAAATAGGAGGATGAAGGAGTATTTGGCTGTCTTGAATTATTTATAAAAATAATAAAAGCAGGATAAAAAGTTAATAAATAAAATAAATGTTGAGTAGCTGGTGATGAATGTAAGGAGGAAGCTGAGGCAAATGGTGGCTAATGAATGTGGGGATGGCATGACAGATTATTATCTTTTAGACTTTGTGACAGCATGGTCCATTGATCGCATATGAGATAGGAGCATCTGCAGTTACAGTCAATAATATAAGAACAGTGGGTGTGTCCAGACAATTGAAGCCCTGCCCCCTTTCTATGTGAATATGATGCATTAAGTCCACATTAAAAACACACAAATCTTTGATCACCCAGTTGCATTTTGGCATCACTGACAGTCTCCATGGATGGTTCTACTTTAAGAATCATTCTAATCTGCATTGAAATTAAAAATAAAGTGAAGCACCCCAGAGTTCCTTCCTCAGCTTGCTGCCATTTAAAAACTTTACTAATTATCTAGGGGATGGACTAGAAGTGTAATTGAGCAAGTAAACATTAGATAATAGAACTGTCCTAGTACTATAAAGAGAACATCACAATTCAAAATGATCTTGACATTCTTGTACACAGGACCACATTTTACAGGATGAAGCTTAACTGTGACAGTTACATTCCTGCATCAGAAAAATCACATGCTTAAGTGTATGACTGGGACATTCTGACTCAGGAGAGTGCATGATCTAGAAATGCTTTTGGATCCCCAGCAGAACATGAGCAAGTAGGGTGATACAACAGCTCATGCAATCTGGGCTGTGTTGATATAGTTGTTGCATTCTGGTAATTATTTTACTGTATTTTATTCTGGTTACACCCTATCAAGTATTGGGCAATGCCTTTTAAAAGGAACGCAGAGATACTGGTATGAGTTCAGAGAAGAGCTACTAGATGATCTGGAAACCAAATATATGAAGGACATGGAACTGGAAACAATTTGGCTTGCAAAAGAGAAGACTAATGGGAAAGGTGAATGTGGTCTAAAAAAAAAGATGTCCTGTAATGTTTTTTGTGTTGAAACCAGAAGGACAATGACCAATACTTGAAAAGAAAAAGAAATATGGGCTGGACATTACAAGGAATGTTATGACCATAACAGCTGTTAAACAGTGGATCTGCCTGCCTACATGGGCTCTCCTTGACTTGAAGCTTTCAAATATGGCTGAATGGGCCAGCTACAAGGGAGAGTTCCTGCACTGAGCAAGGGGTTACTCAACATTATCTAATTCTAATTCATACATTATATAAAAAACTAATAAATAAAACTAATAAATAATAATATAATGACATGAATATGGACCTGATCATTTAAATAAGTCAAGCCCCTTAAATAGACTTACCTGTGCATGTTAAGATCAGAAGATGAGGTGTTTAGATACTTTGGGTAAGAACTGCATCTTATGAAGGTCAAGACTATCACCTTTTCTGCAGTAATCTTAACTCCTAAATCTCTTCCCAAGGATGTTTTGACTACAGGCAGTAGCAGCATGCCAGCCAATCATGCATTTTGTTTTTGACATTTTAGACTTTGACATGAAGGTTCAGTCTAATGTATTCGCAGAAGGTTAACGTTTCACCCAGTGAGAGAGGAAATGTGTCTGTTGACATTTCCCTAGTGTGAAAGAAGACCCTGTTTGATTGTTAGAATCTGGTCTCTCCTCCCAACCCATCTCAGCCCAATGTCAGCACCCAAGTCAGGTAGTGATGTGCAATCTTCCACTTGTAAGGATGGATTTTGGCATTGTGACAGGTTTTGGGATGGTTCCTGTCGTAATGGCTCGTTACACATGGGGTTGATTCTTGTTTGCTGATTATCCTCATGTTCCTCCCCCTCCCCCTAGAAAAGCATTAGGTATGGGAACTAGAGAGGAACAATTGCGATGTTCCTGAGGTAACCTGGATCTAAGCTGATCAATGTGCCTGCTCCAGAGGACTCCATCCTCTGTTTGTACCCTGTAAGAACGAGGGCCTGTGATTTGAGTTATTTCAGCAGGAATCCATGAAGGCTCACCCATAAGGTTCTTAGCATAAACAGAATCACCCACACTGAACGTGCGAACTTTGCTAGTGGAATCTAGTGGTTGGGTGCGTAAGGGATGAAGGCGGTCAAGGGAAGACCTAAGTTTCCTACCCATCAACAACTCTGCTGAGGATAAGTTAGTTGATGGGTTAGGAGTGATGTGCTGAACACTAAGAAGTTTTTCAACTTTCTCAGTGATGTCCCCAGGACCCAATTGCTGAAGCTTTTCCTTGGTAAAACGTACCATTTGTTCAGCCCAGCCGTTAGCCAAAGGGTACCCAGGGGCTGTCAGGGTGGGTTGGATGTAAATTGAGGGCCATTGTCAGAGACAAGAACATCAGGTAACCCGTGGATTACAAAAAGCTTTTTAAGCTGCTTGATGACAGCATCAGTTGTGGTGGATGCCATAGGGATTACCTCTAGCCATTTGGAATATGCATCTACTATAATAAGGAAGGTGTGCCCTCTGGTAGGGCCAGCAAAATCAATGTGAATCCTAGACCATGGGCCCCTAGGACATTCCCATTCCTGTTTGGGGGCGAGAGGTGGGGCAGGCCTGACTACCTGACAGTTGGGACAAGATGCAACCCAGTTTTCAACCATTTTGTCAATACCTGGCCACCATACATAACTCCTGGCCAATCCCTTCATCCTTACAATACCAGGATGACCCTCATGTAGCATTTCCAAAAGCTCCCTTTGCTCCCTGTTACCCCACAAAATACATCCTCTTAATACAGATAATTCAGTTTGCCTGGATTTAAAAGCTTGGGCAAGGTGACGTAGATCTTGAAGAGGCCAACCTTTCTTAATCCAGCCTATAATAGGAGCCAATAAAGTGTCTTTGGCAGTCTCTCTGGCAATTTCAGCAGCATGTACTGGAAGCTTGGCAACAGTTTCTAGGAAAAAGGTGTGTGCCTCAGGTTCAAAGTCCTCCTTGTGACAAGGAAGTGGGCAACGACTCAAGGCATCAGCATGTCCAATGTCCTTGCCAGGCTTGTGGATAAGGTTGTATGAATAAGCAGCAAGAAATTCAGTCCACCTCAGCATTCTTGGTGACAGGATAGTGGGTGTAGGTTTGTCTCCTGCCACAATGCCTAACAAAGGTTTGTGATCTGTGACAATGGTAAATGTTCTCCCATATAAATACTCATGAAATTTCTTGATAGCTGCAACAATTGCCAATGCTTCCTTGTCCAATTGGCTGTAATTCCTCTCTGCTTTGGTCAAGGTGCGAGAGTAAAATGCAATAGGGCTTCCTCCGCTGGGAAGCCTGTGGCTCAAACCCCCCCACTCCAAAGGGGATGCATCACAAGTCAGTACAACAGGTAAATTCTCAGAGAACTGTATGATACAGCATCAGACGTGATTAGTCTTTTAATACTGTTAAATGCTGATTGTTCTTTCTGCCCCAGACCCAAACAGACTTTTTGTCAAGCAATCTGTGTAATGGTTCTGCAATGGTTGCCTTCTGAGGTAGGAACATGTGGTAAAAGTTAATAAGTCCAAGGAAGGCTTGCAAATCTGTTTTGCATTTTGGTCTAGGGGCTTCTTTGATTGCTTGAACCTTGGCATCTGTAGGGTGGATGCCATGCTTGTCAATCATATAGCCCAAGAACTCAACCTTGTCAGTTCTAAGAGTGCATTTTTCTTCCTTGACTTTTAACCCCGCTTTCTTGAATCTGGTAAGGACTTCTCTGAGTCTCTCTTGTAATTGAGTGTCATTTTCAGCAGAGATTAACACATCATCAAAGTAAGGCACTACCCTGGCAGTCCTTGGAGCATCCTTTCCATAAGGCTTTGGAAATGCCTGGTGCCACGCTTACTCCAAACTGTAACCTTTTACATTTGAAGGCACCTCTATGAGTCACAATGGTTTGGGCCTCTGCAGTGGCATCATCAACTGTTAGTTGTTGATATGCCTGGGCCAGATCCAATTTGGCAAAGACTGTACCCCTGCCAAGTGAATGTAATAAATGATGCACCACTGGAACTGGATATGCGCTCTGTTGAAGTGCATGGTTCAATGTCCCCTTATAGTCCCACAGATTCTCACTGACCCATCAGTCTTGACTGGTGTGACTATGGGTGTCTCCCATCTGGAGTGGTCAGTGGGCTCTAAAACTCCTTGAGCTATTAGTTTATCTAATTGTGCATCAATTTTTTCCTTTAAGGCAAATGGGACCCTTCTGGGCTTTAAGCGAATTGGGGGCACCTTGGGATCTAGGTTGAAAGTGATAGGGGTCCCCATATACTTGCCCAATCCATCGCTGAAGACCTCTGGAAACTCAGACTTCAAGGCCTCCTCCCATTCAGTGTTGCTCACGTGATTGATGCCAGTCAGCTCGATGCCTAGTGGATTGAACCACTCAAGCCCCAGCAAGCTTGGGCAGTCCTTGTCCACGATGGTCAGGGGCAAACATTGGTGTGGCCTTTGAACTTCATGATGAATTCTCTTGTTCCAACTACTGGAATCTTGTTCCCTTGGTAGTCTTTAAGAGTCAGTGCTTGCTTCTGGAAATGCTTCTTCTGAATGTTGGGAAGTAGCCTGTGAATAGTGTCCCATGACACCATAGATAAATAGGAGCCTGAGTCCACTTCCATTTGGCAAGGCCTTCCTTCAATTAGTACCTTCACATGTACTTTTCTGCTTCTTAAGGTTGAAGAATGACCAATGGTGACTGTTTGATGAGTTCCATTCTTCCCATTTGCTTCTGTATTGTGCCCCATTTTCTCACTGAAGTTGTTAGGCTTGAAATCTTTGTCAGGAAACTTCTTTCTGCTTGGTGGGAGTTCTGGATGATTTGCAGACTCTTGTTAGATGACCTCTTTTTTCACAACGGAGGCAAATGGTATCAAGAAACTTGCATTCAGTGCGGGGGTGGCTTCCCCCACAACCTCTGCAGTAAAAATCTTGCCTCTTTCTTCCCAGGTCTTTCTTTTTCCTCTCCATTCTGAGTCTATAAATTCCTTCCTCCACCTCACTACAGTCTGACTCAGAATCTATCTGCTCGCAATGAGTTGTTGTGGACTTTTCCACATCAGGATGGCTTGCAGCCTTGTTAATTTTCTTCATGGCTGCTGCTGAGGACTTGGTAGCTTCCGCTGAAGAAGCTTCTTCTATGGCCTCCTTAAGCGTGATCTTAGGTTTCATTAATAATTTGCTCTGCAAAACCTTGTCTTTTAGGCCTAGAACAAATCGATCGCGCATGGCCTCTTCAAAGCTGATAAATTCACATGCACCCCAATGTCCCTTAAACTTGCCACGAAGTCATTAACGTTTTCGCTTTCCCCTTGATCCCGACGGTAGAATTCGTGTCTCTTAATGAGGCACGATACTTGTGGCGCGTAATGGGCTCTTAATAACTTTTTAAATCGGGCCAGTCCATTACCTTCACGTCTGCAGCTCCCGCCAATGCCTTCGCCATCTTGAAAACGGCCGGACCGCAGTGGGTGAGAAAGACCGCCCTCTTCCGCTTGTCGGAAATGTTGGCGAGATCGTTTCCCTCCAAATACATTTGGAAACGATCTGCATACGAGTCCCAGTCTTCTGCCGTCGGATTGAACGGGGCTGGGGGGGTGTTCAGCACAGCCATCTCTCTTGGCTTCTTCTCCGCGTTGTCTTCTCTTCAGGAAGGATCCCACCTTCGTCGCCAGTGTTAGATTTGCATGAAGAGTCAGACGCGAAGTGCTTCAGTGAAGAGTTTATTAGTGACTACAGCTCATAACAGACCCAATTTGGCTGGTCTGTGGCTGCTACTTATAGCCAGCAGCCGCAGTTGCCAGCCAATCAGAGTGCAGGGTTTTCCCGCACTTTTTAAACCAATCATTTCTGACATTTTACAAGAACAGTTCAAACTTAACCAATGACATTCAAACCTGCATACATAACAGTTTTCTTTTACATTCAACATTTACAGATTGGATTATACTGTTGAGATTGTTGCTTGATGGTGTTAAAGGTATCATCACAGAATGTAAGCTGTTCCTTAAAAAGCTGCCTTTTGCAATTGACTGATGGTGATTTTGTCAAAGCTGATGGGGTTCAAGTGGTCCCTCCAGATGTTTTGGGATTGCCCCCAAGGCAATCACTATCACTATCAATACAACCTTTGTTTTCTTTTGCTGTAGCCAGTCTACTTCTATCTGCAGGTGATTGCATTTTGTGATTTTTCTCTAATTCTTTCTCTTCTATTTTGCTGTTTCCAAGTACTGCCACGTCCACTATGAGACTTATGGACAATTGTTAAGTCTGGAGTGCTGTGTGGCAAATCCTTGCCTGTTTGAATTCTAAAATCTCAGAGCACTTTAGCATCTTCATTTTCTACGACTTTGTCCATTTTCTGGTCTTGCTTGCAGATATTTCAATGCACTATTGTTGCTATTTTACCATGCTATTTATAGTCCATCTGTGTGATTTGTTTGCAGCTAACTAGAAAGTCCACTATTTCTTTGGTTTCTTTGCAGAAGTGGCATTTGCTGTCTGTTGCTGTCTTCTCAATTCTGATTTTGTATGCATTTGTTCTTAAGGCTTGATCTTATGCAGCCAGAATTAGGCCCTGTGTCTTTCTTTCCTGCACTTAGCCATTGCCAGCTGTTTTTGTTATCTGCTTGATTGGCTGGTGATTTTTTTTGTAGTGTACATGCCATATAATATTTAGCTTGCCGTGTCTCTTTTCTGTTCTTCGTTTGATCTTTCTTATAGGTCAGTATGGTCTTTCCAATACTCAGTAAGCCATCATTGTATACTGCTATCTTCAATGCATCTTCTTTACTATCCTTCAGGTATTCTTCCAATGCTTTGTTTTCTTCTTCAGCTGTATTAATATTATTTATTACTATTTTACAGTTTCTGTTAAGATGAAGACTTGCTTTACTTGCTATTATGAGTTGCATTAATTTTATTGTGACCTTTACTGTTTGTATATAATACTGAAATCCATTTTTTTCAGGGAAGGACCCTGTATATTTTGAAAGTAAAGTGAAATATCTGTTCAGTGTGTATAATTTAGATCAGTCTCAGAATTTTTCTTGGCAGATAATTTAAGAGAGAACCAGTTCTGCCTCTGACATTTATGACAAGATTCTGTCTAAAAGTAACAAGCAGTTACTTTCAAGAATGAAACTCAGAAAAATCAACAGGCTTTATGAATTCAGAGGAAGAAACTTCCACCAGCTCTTGGATGTTTAATTGTGGCATACAATCAAGTTATTGTTTTGCTTCCTTCTCATCTTAAGGGCCTTGCTCCATAAAGCAAACATGAATTGCTATGTTCCTTATTTCCTTCCTGTGACAGACTTAAAAGCCATCACATGTCTTCATTTGCAACAGTGTACTTTTGAATAGTATTTTTATGATACATCAAATTGTTTATTAACTTAAATTACTGGTCCAAGATGGAGTTGTTTCTAACTATGGTAGATAAAGAACAAATCTGTCTCTGAAAGAATAATACATACCTGTTTCTGACCTTTTAGTAGAAGTTTTAATAAGCAGATTTCAACTTCACAAGCTGATTTAAAAGTGAGTCAGCTCCACAGATTGGCTGCTATTTAAAGAGGAAAAAATCATTTTTACAACCAGGACAAGCAAATTCTCTTCTTAAAATAAATCATACACATTGTTCCAGGTTGCATCGATTAATTCTCCTTATATTTCTCACCCTTATATGTGTGTGCTTGTGCTTGGGTGGATAGTAAGAGCAGTTTCCCGTCCAGAAACAGAGGCCTTGTGAGACTAAAAACCATCAGAGGAAAGATGTGAGCCTTAAAACTACCTGTCCAGTTTTTCAGTCAATTCTGTTTCTATCCCTTTAACAGATCTTTGATGTGCAGAGCTGCCATTAAATGGATGGCAGACAGATGGTTGGCTTGGCGGCGGCAGCTCATACAGTTTCATACTCACAGATGGGAGGAAGCTATGTTGAAGGCTGTTCCTGAGGTCAGATTTGTGAGCATCAGCTGCATTGCTCATAAATTCAGCCTCATTGTGAATGACGTGCTAGGCAAGAACTCTTAAGTTTCCTGGACTCAACAGATGTAGGCAGCTTTTTAATAGAAAAATAGAATGGAAGAAAGAATGTTGTACCATGACGGCTCAAATTCTGCACTTTAATGCATTTGGAAAATTAATTGTAGGCCATATAATTTACATCCTATTTATATTTTCCATTGGTCAAGTGTACATAACAGTGTGTGGAGAGTAACAGGAGTCCAGGACCAACGGGTTTAGAGGAAAGGCTGACAAAATAGATGCAAGTCTTGAAAGCAATAGACAGATGGAGAGAAAGAGAAAGGCTGGGTTTATGCATGGCAAAACTATGATTTAGTCACACTTGTGGAATAAACCACAGTTGGCTGCTTTCAAAATTACTCTACACTGTAAAAATATGATTTACAGATCGTGCGCCTCTGTTTTAATAATTTGACCCGATTTACTTATTTGCCTCCGCACGTTTTGGAAAGTAGGGTTTGGATAGGGCCCCAATCTTTCCCCCCCATTAAAAATGTTCAGATCCAGAATTTCTTTTTCGAAATGTGACCCGAGACAAATTGCACAAAGATCTCCTGTTAGGGAAAATTCTGCACTTCAGCACTAAACCATAAACTGGGTTCATACCTTGTGCTTAGCTGCAAGTAATCAAAACCTACTGCGGTGCACTGCAATCTATGATCCCAGTCAGTGATTAACTGATGATCACCCATGGATGACTGAGGATGGCCCCAGCCCTCTTCTGCATTTTGTAGGCCCTCAAATCTATGATATATGTCCCTGGCTTAGATGCTAGCTGAATATAACCCAAAATTTGCACCTATATAGTACTAAAACTCTTATTGTGACAACCTTTAACAGGGAAAAACAGTGCATCATAGGGTGACAATTTTTTGAACCAAGGTACCTCAAATGAGCTAACTTACAGAATGTGCCCAAAATTGGAGACCCTTGAGTACCAAGGGAATGAAATTTGGAAAAGTTGTGGCTGCTTCAGTACTACTGACTGCTTCTGTGCTGCTGGGTTGCTAGTGTTGTCACATGATCTTCATTTTCAATGTTCCGTGACAGTTTCCTAGCCAATCTCACAATCCCTCGTTCCCACCCCCATCCAGCAGCAGCCACTTACCAGGGCAGGAAAGGCAAGCAGATTTCTGATGCTCCTTGCCAGATTCCAACAAGGAAATTCAATGGGGAAGGAAGACAGAAGTTTCTCCTCTCCTTCTCCTGCTTCCCCGCTGACCCCCGGTCATTCTGTTTCTCTATTTAGTTAAGGAAATATCTCTGAAACAATGATCTAGCAGAGCATGGATTGTCTAGTTATTCGAATTCTCTGATCGCACCAAGTCTGTTGCAGTAAGACTGCAATCCTATTACCTTGCATAAAACATCATTTTACACCATGGAATTTGTTCTTCAACACGGGAAGGATTGCAATACAAGAAAAACTTTCAGATCCAATGTTTAGCACCGGGTTAAGATGCAACTAGGATTTCCTTTTTATTTCCGATTAAGGTGTGATAGATTGAAACTGGGCAGAATGTGAGGGGAATGCTTCTATCAGTCTTCACATTTTCTTTGGTTGTGACAGATTTGCTGTGTGTGTGTCTTGCTCCGAGCCTGAGGGATCAAAGCTGCTGCATCTGATTATGCTTATCCATCCCAGCTATGCAACTGCTGTTGAAAGAATTGGGAATTGTGTGTTTTGATGTATTGACTAGGACTGACAGATATCAGATAAAAACAAGCTCCCTTTGGGCGTGGAGCTCATAATCTTTTGAGGAATAAAGGTTTCCTGAGCTGTCCCTTTTCCACTCGTTTTGGATACAGGCTTCACAGCCCAGACATATCTCCTTGCTTAAGAAGCTAAATAAGTTGATCTTTTTCAAAGGGAACTAAAAGAGCCTTGAAAAATACTGTGCTTTGCTGATGATGATTAAGGGGGACCCAGACAGGGGAAGCTATTTGAACTTTGGTTCTGGTGTGGACCTGACATTAGTCTCTGTCTGAAACGTTATTGCCCCTGTCTGGCAAGGAAAATCCAGATAGTTGCAAACACAAACAGCTGAGCCCCATGGAACTGCTTGGCTGCATTGTTTTATTGCATATAGAGTGGTTTACTTATCTTCTATTGGGTTCCACTCAAAATCTAGGTTAAGATTTCATCTAGTGCTGTATACAACCATACAACTCCCAAACCTACAAAAACTAAGAAATGATAGAACTGAAATATAGCACATCCAGAGGACACTATGTGGGGAAAGGTTATGCTAGTATAAGGGGATATGCCTGAAAGTCAAAATGCATGTATCTTACTTAGCCTGGGATCTTTCCATCTTAATTCCTGTATCAAAATACAACAGCTTAAACCACTAACACATTTTATGAAAACCAATATTACTGTGTGTGAAGAAAGTCTGGGTGTATCACCGTACTGGGAGGCACACATTTGCTTGCTCCCACTGTTAGAATTCCCTTTAAACTCCTACCATATTTCCTTATATTCAGAAAACATTCCCCTTGAATTCTTCCCTGGTGCTCAGCCTCCTGAATGGCTTGTTCCTAAAAATGTTCTACATAAATGACACAAACAATTTGCAAGCATTTTCTTCTGAGACCTAATTGTTCTTAAAAGGTTTTTCTTAATACCAAAGTCAGGATTACAGCAGAGGACACTGGAGTTTAAAGCAACTAAGAAATTTAAGCCTAAGACTTCCCTTTATTTTAACTGAATTAGAGATAAAACAGGAAGAGACTCTTTCATCTCTTTCACTGCCTATAATTCTACTACTCTATGTATTTGTCTCACTCTTTTCTTTGGAGCTAAATAAGTACACCTTTATTTTATTAAGCTCCACTCTAAGATTACAATCATACATCTTTTTCTTGAGAGTGAATCCACTGAACAGAAGGCAAAACACTGCATTTTAAACTTGCTCTTATTTAAAATTACAATTAAATAAGTATGATTACTATAATAGGATTTTATGATACCCTCCTCTGTCGTACATTAAAAATTACAGTGTGGTCACTCCAGGTCCTCAGAGAGGTTCTGTGGTTTGGGCTTCAGATTGTTCCTGCTCTCTACACCCCTGTCCTATAAAAATACTACCGATCCATGGAATTTTCCATAGTATGTCACTGCTGTCCAATCCCATAATTTTAAATGGGTACACAAAGAATTTTTGTGGCACAGATTTCCCTTTTGTTAGAAGGCAGCATATCTGGGAATGCTACCAGCGTTTTTCCTCCCCCACTTGTCTGAAACACAGGCCCCAGTTATTGAGGATTAGATGGAACAGATGCATGTAAGATGCTTAAAGCTTTGGTTCAGACACAAGGCTGATCCAGGCAGCTCAAGGAACAAAGATAATTAGATGGCTAGAGAGCAAAATGTGGAATTTGCCTGTTCTTATACAGTAAGATTTTGGTCCTGGACTACTCTTTCTCTTGCAAACTGACCTACACCTTGAGTTCAGCCTCTGGATATTGGGGTTAGTTGATATTATCTTCCAAATACTAAGCAGGTCCAACCCTAACTAGCCTCTTAGTTCAGCCAAGTTCTGTACTTTTTTCTGTACCTTTTACAGGTAGTTCTCGACTTATGACTATTTGTTTAGTGACCATTTGCAGTTACAACAGCACGGAACAAAGTGAATGATGACCATTTTTCACACTTATGACCGTTGTAGCATACCCGTGGTCACGTGAACAAAATTTGGATGTTTGGAAACTGGCATGTATTTATGATACATAAATAGATGCCAGTTTCCAAACATCCAAATTTTGATCACGTTACCAGAGACATGTGATCACCTTTTGCAACCTTCTGAGAAGCAAAGTTAATGGGGAAGCCAGATTCACTGAACAACTGTTACTAACTTAACAACTGCTGTAATTCACTTAGCAACTGTAGCAAAAAAGGTCATAAAATGGGGGAAACGTATTTAACAATTGTTCTTGCATAGCAACAGAAAGTTGGGGCTAAAGTCGAAGACTACCTGCATAGTTTTGCCTTGTATACAGTATATGAGGTCAATTATAAGTCAGGACTTTTTAGCTAAAACAACTCAGATCACTTAACCAGGTCTATTCAAAGAGCAATTCCTTTTTAATTTGCTATAGATGTCCCTTTAACATGTTCTGGAGATGCAGAAGCTGTCGGATATTGTATGAAACAGTCATACTATTGGAATAACATTTTAAAAACCTAACATGATTTTTCTTATACAAAAAAGAATCCAGAGTACCCAAACCTTGCGTAAAAGAGAGTGATATCATTATTCACATTTATCAATGGAGCCAATGCATAGGTGACTTCATCTGGCGCAGAGAAGGGATTCTGTGCTCTTTTGTGTGAAAACCCAATTCTTTACATCAGCCTTCCTCAATCTATTACTCTCCTCAGCTATGGACAACTCCCGTAATTCCTAAGCAGCAGTTGAAAGGCTTACTCATTTAACAATTTTTATATTGCCACCCATGTCACAAAGGGTGACATCGGTACAATAAACCAAGTTGAAACGTCATGCTGATCAAAGGGTGATGGGAATTGCCACTCAACACATCGGAAAAGTTTGAGCATGGAAAAGGGTGCAGCACGTGCCCATTAGTTATAAGCATCACTAAACTCAATGAGCTTTTAGAAGGAAAGCATAGCTTTTGTTTCAACTCAGTGAAGCTTCTGACGCCCATGTTTGAGTCCTTGAAGAGAACTGGAAAGATTAAGAGAAACACATCTACTGTGTGATGTGAATTTTTTAAAATTTTTATCCCACCTTTATTATTTGTATAAATGACTCAAGGCAGCAAACAATACATAACAGTCCTTCTGCCTCCTATTTTCTCCACAAACCCTACAAGGTGAGTTGGGCTGGGAGAGCGAGTGGTCCAGTCATCCAACCAGGCTAGAAACCAGGCAGCTGAGTTCTAGTCATGCCTAAAGTGAGACTAAAACTCACTCTCCTAGTTTCTAGCCTGGTGCCTAACCAATAGACCATACTAGCTCTAGTAGGCACTGAATAACTACTTCTATGAATAACTTTGCATCTGAAGCAGGCTCTCTTTGCTGAGAGGTAAAAGCAAAAATAAAGGAGAAAATTCTATTTATTTTGCCTGTCCTGCAGAACTTGATGCAGAGAAGTGCCTACATGTAGTGGTATAGCAAGCCAAGATAGCTGCCTTTATGGACTATGTCTTTCATAAGGACTTTTTTGATCCCTACTTCACTCCAAGTCACAGATTACAGAAAGAGAAATCTTTTATTTTTTTCACTGAGACCAAACACGACACTTTGCTCAATAATTGTTTGACCAGTTTAAGATGTCTTTCCTTCTCCTGTAACATGACTTCCAAACAAATGTCATTTTGAGAATAATGGGGGTAGAAGCACCAGCCAACAAAACTGGTGATGCATACTAGGGAGGGCAGCAGTGTTTTTTTTCTAACATCATTATTGTGCAACATATAGACTTATATTGCAATTGCTGACATGTACACTGCCTGTTGTTTCCTTCTTAGCTAAGGGCAGCTAAGAAGGAAAAAAAACCTACACTTACATTCTGCATCAGATAATTAGTTTACAATATTGCATGCTGCCTCAAGGAAGCCTTTTCTAATAAATGTTATGTACTGTATAATATTCAGTTAACATTTGTGACCTAAAAAAATGTGTCAAGGGGGAGCAATCTGTTGTTTGAAGAAGCCCCAACAACAACCAAGAAATATATTAAAATGCAATTTAGACCTTTCCCCCCATATATGGTTCAATTACTAATTACTAATTAGATTACTAATGCTATGTGTTCTTCTGAAAATTTATGGCATGACTTTACATTTATTTTATTTATCGAACCTCTATGCCCCCCATCATGCTAAATAATTTGGCCTTGGAAATTCAGATTTGTGGCAACAGAAGAATGATTTCAAACATTCCTGTTGTTTGCAACGGAGAGATGCATCTATAGAAACGTAATATTACATATGAAGTGAGCATCTGTTGGGGAGCTGGTAGGCCTAGATTTGTGAATACTTTCATTGTAGAAAAGTGTATGTGTCTCCATCCTACTCTAACAAAAAAAAAACCTTTCTGCCAAAATCTGCTACCAGCTGCTGTCTGATAAAAGCAGCTACATATAAAAGAAACACTCCCTTGTAGCGATTCCTACTTGTAAGGCCTCAGGCTGGCAGCCTATCCCACAAATCTAAAATAAGACAGTAGCTTTCTTGATAATTTAAACAGATTAAGAAAAACTGGTCAAAATAAATTGATGCTTACTGCTTCACGGCACGAACATATAAGGAAGTGACTATTATAATCACACGTACACATACTTTTGAAGTATTCTGCAATATTAAGACTTATTATCTCAAGAGTATCTTATGCACTTGAGTAAGTTTCTATCTTCAAGAAACCAAACCCCAAACAAATAGCCTGGCTCATTGCCCTTCTCTTTCCAAACCAATCACTTCTGCCATACTAGAGGAAGTAATCCTGCAGGCTGCTCTAGCTCTTTGAACTTGGTTTAATGAACTGAAGTTTGCTTCTAGATAGCCCCACCATGTGGTTGCTCTTGATACTTTGCTGTTCGCAGTAATGGCAGCAAAAGATGATCAGCAAGGCTCTCTTCCCCATTTCCTTTCTGTTTTCGGTATGTTTCACAACCTTCCCAGACCTGGTGTTCTCCAGATATGTCGGGTTTTCCATACTTCTTAGCCAACATAGTCAATAGTTACCCCAGGTAGACAGTCATGAGAATTATGGCACAAATACAGCTGAAAAGGCATCAGGTTGAGGAAGAATGATCCCTGGGATTATTTTAATAGAGTGATGGGTGATATTAAGAAAAACACCTAAGGCAAGTTAGAACTGGTTAGCATTGGTACTTCTTGGTATAAGTTAGACGGGTGGATTTTTTTATATATGTAAAAGGGCCTTGGTGGCTCAGGCTGTTAAATGCCTGCATTTAAGTTCCAGCTGCCTAGAATTAATGTAGGCTCGAATCCCACTAGGCTCAAGGTTGACTCAGCCTTCCATCCTCTCGGGGTAGGTAAATTGAGGACCCAAGATTGTTGGGGGCAATAAGCTGACTTTGTAAAAATGCCGCTTAGTAATAAGCAGGCATATTCAATGGAATGAAGGCTGAGCACACTGGGTTGTATCCCAAAAATTGTAAGCCGCCCTGAGTCTTCGGAGAAGGGCGGCATATAAATGTAATTAAAAAAAAAGCCCTGAAAGAAATGGAAAATAATTTGCATGCTGTAGCTAAAACTATATGGACTTCATGAATATCCATGACTTCCTGGGTATTTATGAAGTCATCAGGAATCAGGCTTGGCTTAGAGACCCAACTTTGTTGTACAGATATTGGTCTACTGCCAGGGAAGTATGTTAACTTTTCCCACCAACACAATTCATACAGGTTCAACAGACCAGAGTTATACATGCAATTAATTGGTTTTAATTAGGAGTAATCTTCACATGTAATTGTTACATCAACTTTTTCAGAAAAGTTACCTGTTTCGTACACCTAAGGGAAAATTTAACTCTAGGAATAGACAATCTAATTTAGGTCACACATTAAATTGTTCACATATGAATTCAGGGCATTGTGGAGGCAGATAGCTTTAGTAGGAAGACTTTTGAGTGGGGAAATTCCACCTGTTGAATAAAAGCTATCCCCAGAGTTCTTTCCTTAACACAAAGTAAGATACGGAGCAAATCATTCTATTTACAAAGGAGCAAAGAAATGCAAAATGGAAGTTTGGTTGGGACCTGCTTTATGCTGGTAAAACTGTATCCAAAGTCAGGCTCCACAGTATTAAACAACAAGGCATATCCTGTGGGTATCTTATTACCATTCTTCATTCCCGACAGGACCTTGCATCAGTAGCTAATTCTGGGAACCAGAAAGCAGCAATGATAATCATGCAGTAGATACAAATTCTTGTAGGAAGCTATGTGGGACACGCTATTATTAAGTGTCTTCATACTGTGAAATAATCTCACTCCATAGAGCCATTTTGTAACTCCAGTTAAGTGGTAGTTCAGAGGGACAAACCTTAATAGGGACAAAAGTACAATATTAAGAATATTTGATTTCTTCCAAGTACAAGCACATTGTTTAAGAAAAACATCTGGTTTGTATGAAATTTCTGTGTAATATTTGTGTAATTAAAGCCAGGGGAATCATCTGGAAAAGGTTTAAACATTTAAAGCCATTAGACTACTGGTGTCAACAGATCAAGATTCAATTGATTAGTAAGTTATATTGACCTCTAGTTTGGATGTAGGGTACACAAAGGATATTGGAAATAGTAGCATGTCAAGCTTACAACACCATAAGTAGGTACTTCCTCCAGCTTAAATATAGTTACTTCATGGTAAGGCTTCAGACTCAATTCCAAAATGATGTAAAAGCAATACTTGTATATAACTTTTTAAAATAGTTGCAATTTTTGGCATTGTCTATTACTTATCTCAATTCATTTCAAGTTGATACTGTTTATGACTATCATGCAATTTTGAACATGTAAGCTACCAGTGTTCAAAAAAGGTTAAACAATTTAGAAATGGTAAGAACTTAAGAGTTAAAAAGACTGTTCTAAATATAATCTTAAATAAGGAAACATTTTATATGTCAACGATACATTAAAACTTCTACCAGTATTCCACAAGTAAAACTATCAAAGTATGCTTAATAGTTCACAATTGTTCATAACAATAAATTAACTAGTGTATTATGATTTTTGCCTGATGCTTTCAACTGCAGAAACACTGCTAATACAGAAAAGAAGAATCTGACGAACAAGATTGTTTAAAGTAGATTGGTATAAATCCAGATTAAGTTGCATTAAAATCAATAAATATGTTGATTTTAATTAGGCTAATGGGACAGTTGATTTGATTTTAATGAGACTAAAGCATCCAATCCCTTCTGTCCAGGACAACAGACAGCCTAGTTTATTCTTTTTGAAAAGAAAAGCAGCAAAATTTCATATAAATGTAACCTAGGCTTCATATAGATTTTTTTTAAAAAACAGTACAAAACAAGATATGATATCTGTCCATATGCCACATTTTTACCCACTTCACATACATGCTTGCCTATGTTGCTGCCCCAAGTATCAAAAAGTCACTCAGACCTAGACTAAATAATTATCAGCTTAAGAGTGAATTGACAGATCATATTGATGCAAAAACAAATGAACCACAATTCAGCTTAGTGCGATGTGCACTCAATTAAATTTGAGTGGGATCTTCTTACCCACAATCTTACAAAATTCTGGACATGTACCTTTGTTATTATAGTCTGCAAAAGCTCTCTACTAATGGAAAAATAAATAATTCTACATTTTAGCGTGGTTAACAGTAACTATTTTTAATATAGGAAACTATCTTACAAATTCAGTTTTTTCACCAAAAAGGAACTTGAAAATATTTTGTACTATTCCTTCATGAGTAATTATTTCTGAGATGGACAATGCATACAGTTCCTAGTCAGGAGAGCTCCCTCATTCCTCTATTTGCTTTACCAGCTCCTTGCTAGCAAGAGAGACGGAGAAACACATCTCTCCACCTCTGTGAAAACTACTCATTTGTCAGAACTGTCATCTTCGTTCAATAATCCTTAATAGTAGACTGCTCGTCTCATTTACTATGCATGGTGAACAGTTTTATTAATAATTATTCTAATAATTAGAAGCATTTTGATAATATATAATTAAATGCAACCTTCACGATCATAAGTCCATTCAGTAAATTTCTCTGAGCTATAGAGAAAATATATTGCTAAATGGAACATTGAGCAATACAAATTATTAGTTTTAAACTAAGTACCTGTTCAGAGGAGTAGATTAAAATAGGGATACTAGAAGTTTTTGGCTATTTCATGTAAGTGATGAAATATCTTAGTCTTCCAAGACTCGGTTAAGTCCCTGAAGTATCTCCTGAGATAAAAGGATGATACAAAAGTATTATGTCTAGTGTCACATCCTGAATCCTTGCTTGCTTTCTTGCTTTGCTTCATGGCCAAGATTAAAAGAATCAAATACAGTGGTACCTTGGTACTCCATTGTTTTGAAACTCATTGAATTTGGTACTCAACGTATTTTGATGTGAACACTTTGTCCTGGTACTCATTGTTTGTTGGTACTCAACACACAAGCTAGAACTTGTCGGTGTCAGCTGCCTTGTGACTCACTAGATTATTGCTTATGGGAAAAACTGTTTGATACTCATTGTTTTTTGTACCAATCACACCTCCTAGAACCAATTTAACAAGGAGTACTGAGATACCACTGTATTAGGAATTAAACCTAGCTTTAATACTGCTTCTAAACTTCTGTTCTATTTTTAGATACTGAATTGTATTGGTGCAACAGAATATTATATTTTAGCAGTATACACGTTATAACAGACCAGAGTTCAAAATTAAATATAAATTATGGAATTAATGTAGCTTCTGGTTCTCAAATACTCAAGCTAACTGGAAATTAACACTTCAAAAGAGAAGAAGCACCACAAAATACAAAAATAAAACGTAAGTTACATTTTTACTGTCATTTCAAAACTTTTTTCATATACAATCAAATATGGGAAACAGAAGAGCACAATTCTGCTGAATGGTTTACAAGTTGTTATCCAAAGAAACTTTCAGGTATGTCAAACCTTATATCCAGCTTTATCTATGAAATTTGACAGATTTTGTTATCCATGATTGTTTCTGAATGGTGGGAGAATCCCTGAATTTATACTGATGAGGCTCAATTTTAAACAATTTGAACTAGCATTCAAAACTCACCTGGTCAAACACTTGACTGAAGTAATATTTCCAACAGTTACAAATGCACAGTTACATTGCAATCAAAAGAAGACAGATGTCAAAAATGAGCACACAACCCAAATTTCAGAACTGCAGCTGCTGTAGAAAGTATTGGACATATATGCAAGGACCTTTGGGATCTCAAAATTCTGTGCACTTTGTCACATCAGCAGCCATTAAAAATACTGCTAAAAGCAGTTGCTCTTGCTTGTGCCTTTAGAATACAAAACTGTGATTCAGTGCTTTATGAGAGACTCAACATGCGTACTAAAAATAGTTACATACATGTAGTAAAGAGTGAGATCAATGACTCAAGTACTAAATAAGAAAATGCATAAAGACCTTGTATAAAGGACACAATTAGAACAAGATGGGAAATGACACTTTCATTTGTGACAAAGAATCAGAAACAAAAGCATGCAAGTGACAGATCAGCATTATGAAGAGACTCTGAAGGCACGTTTCAGAAAGCACAATGATTTGCAATTAAAAGTTTCTTTAAAAGGAACTTGAAGTGCATTTTTAGCCATGTTCTCTGAACACAACTAAATGCTTAGTCCAAATATTTCATAGTATTCTCCTCAGTCAATATGGCTTTCAGCGTATTTCAACTCCCAAATCAAGCCAAACACTAGGGAGGGTTTTGATGGCTGGGTTTAGTAAAGGTTGACTGGGCTAACAAAATTTACTCGTCGGAGCCCACTGATCTTTTCTGTGTCCTCTTGCGTGGCAACCGTCTTGGGGAAGCTTTATCTGTAGTTTTAAAAAGAAGAACAGCACTTACTTAACAGTATATGTTAAAAAACATTCTTTGGCAGACAAAAGATACAGTATTTATTTAAAAAAATATTATGCAAACATCACACTCAAAAATATGAAATGCACTAGTTAGGAACATGCACCTGTTATCTGATATGTACCTAAAATAACGGGAAACCAGATATTCAGTGCTTGCTCTGGTCTGGAAATGGGAAAGAACTGAGTCAAGTCTTTTTGCCCAATTCATTTCCTCTGCCTTCAACAGGAATAATGTACTCCATGGTAAGTGGCTATTAGGAAGAAGAATGCATGATGCCCTATTTTCCTCTGTGGCTCAGGGCAGTTCTAAAAATAATCTTCATATCCACATGTTTGAGAATATCTATCTATACTTTGCATTAAGCTGCCGACATCAAATACTAACCATTGAATAAATCTAACTGAACTCTGGCAAGAAGCCATGACCTGAAGACCTGGTTATTTGACCAATGTGACCCAATTAATGGGCAATAATTATTGTCAGTCTTAGATCATATAACTAAGTAGAAAGGATGCTATAATATGGCAAAATGGTATTACATTAGTCACTTGGAGCAAACAAAGTTTACGCTAACTTATTTCACTTTTTTTGGAAAAGCCAAATTGATATTCAAGGATCCACATAACATTTTGAACAGAAGTCTGAATGCAACCAATTAGCTTATAATTTTGTATTTTTGTTTATCTAGCCACAATTAGTTTTTGGGCTGGGTTTTCTTCTTAAAGTTGACAATTCACAGTGCTGCAATAATAGCAGAATCTGTAATTAGCAGAATAATCATCCTGACTAAATAGGATAGCAGTCTTTTTTTGATAAGCTGGGAAAGTTGATGCATACTGAAGAAGTAGCAATTTAATTCCATCTGTTAACTCCCAGAACCAAATTGCTCCAAACCTACTTCGACTCTCCATTGCATTCTATCCATTTTTACAACCCTATCATATCTATTACCCAGTATTTTATCTAGCCATATCCTCAACTTCATCACTGCTTGTTAGGATTCTCTCACAGAAAATGTGCTAATTAATTTAGTTCTGGGAGCAACCAATTATTTGACATGTTTGCACCAATTAATGTAGCATTAGAGACTTTTTTTCTGTGTTAATTGCCCACATGCTAGCCATAACAAAAACATAAATACCAAGTTCAGTCAACCTAAATCTTTTCTATAACCTCCTTTCAAAATTCATAATGAATTTCTACATACTAACATCCTTGATTTCATAATATAGAATTAATGCAAGACAATAATGTTAAATATGCCACAGAATTTCTGAAAACTGTTAGTGATTTTATTTAGTTTTTTTTAAAAAAGAAAATCTCATATTTTCTTTAGGAAATTCTATAATAAACACTGTAGCAAACTAAATAAGACATTACAGAGGGGATTTCTAATTCTGAATTGTGCTAGAGTGATACATTAATGCATTTAAAAGTTAAATAAGAGAATCCTGCCTTTGTTATTTTGACAGTATCACTAAACCAGCCTTCCTAAATTGGTGCCCTCCAACTCTAACGCCTTAGCACTTCTGTCAGCACAAGAAATGCAATTAAACACATCTGAAGAGCATTGCTGATGAAACCTTCACAAAGCTATCATCCCTTTATTTAAGAAACAGTAAGTCTTACAGCAACACATATTTATTTGGTTGTTTGTTTGTTTGTTAGTTTTGACTTGTATGCCGCCACTCTCCAGAAAGGACTCGGGGCAGCTCACAGATAAAAACACAGAACAATAAATTAGTTAAAAAGAAATTAAATTAAACAAGCCAAAATACAAGTATAAAACCGAATTAAAATCAAATTTAAAACCCACCCTCTCCCCTAGGAGATCAGTCCAGCCCAGCCTGTAAAAACAACCAGGTTTTTAGATCGCGCCGGAAAGAGATCGGGAGCCAGCCGGAGCTCAACGGGTAGCTGGTTCCATAAGGCGGGGGCCGATGCAGAATAGGACCTTCCCCGGGTCACCGCAAGCTGACATTGTCGTGCGGACGGCAACCCGAGGAGTCCCAACCTATGTGCTCGCACAGGGCGACCGGTATTTGATATTACCTTCCCTGCAGAAATAACTTCTCTGTCATAAGTTTTAATACAGTATGCAGAGTTCAGAAATGAAAGTCTACATTAAGAGATACTTTTATTATTGCATACTATTTATAAACTTTACACTGAATGAAAGCATATAGCAGTCTATATTTAAAGTATTTTATATTTTAAAACAATCTATTCAGGGCATATACTGCACTTATGTTTAAGTTCCTTTACCTCCTCTAGAAAGAGATCTGATATAACATTTTCTAATGTATTTTACCATTTTCTGTTTTCCAATAAAAAGCCCATTGGATTAGCCAGTTTAGATTTATGACCATGTGATTCACTTAACAATCACAAATTTCATTTAACAGACACAGTGACTTACTTAATGACCATCATAAAAAGTCATAAAATCAAGTCTGGTACATGGTGACTCAACTAAATGACCACTATGTCACAACCACGTATTCCAGGCTGAATTGTAGTTTTAAATTGACCACTAACTGAAGATAAAATTTTGAGCTATACAATTTGAGAATGTGTTTTTTAAAATACAAATAAAGAAAGAACATGGCTGTTAGCCAGTGAAGTATGCAATTTTGCTACTATGTACAATTTCAGAGAAAAGCAAAATAAAATACCGGTATAGGCTTTTATGACTGGTATCTGTTGAACTTCAAGATTTAGCGACCATGTTCTAGACAACAGATTTCCTGATATTTCACCAGCAACATAAGCAAGATGCCAGTTGCAGTTGCTGACAAAATGTTAGATATCTGTTGTCTAGAAACCCTGAATCCCAACACTGTCCAAAGCAAAACTCTGCATGTAATTGATATATCTCAATCAGTGCAGTTTTAACACAGCCCAGAAAAAAAATTGTAGTGGACTGTAAGTTCAGCCTTATATTTTACATCCTTGGGCTATTAAGCTATACATTTCTTGGGCCTTTCTTTCATCATATTAATTTTTGATGCAAGTCTGACAAATATATCTATGGAATCAGATATATTCTGGGTCATCCAGGTCATGGTTGTCCCAAAGGTGATTTTTAAGCTCAGAGCTGAAGAAACTTCTTGGATGAGAAGCACAATGTCTTCAAAGAAAAACAAGAAAGTCCAATTGCCTCTTGAAAAAGCACCTTTGGGTCTGACAAATATAATTCCATCTTAAGTAAGTCTCTTAAGTAATTAGAAATTACTGGATTGGCAGATATCGAGCATGTAATTCATGGCCATATTTAAAAAAAATCACAGAAGTAAATCTCACAGCATTATATAACTGCTAGAATGAGCAGAGTGGAAATAATTTTGAAGCCAAAAGAATGGGATGGGTACTCCAAGCATGCTGAAAGTAGTCCGACTTTAGACTGGAAGTGGGAATGATCTACTTTAAAGTCAAAATATTTCAACTTCTAATTGAATAATAAGATTTATTTAATAGTCCTACCAGCAGCTATTTCCCAAGTTTGTATTAAAGCTGGTGAAATCCTTCAAACTTTAGTAATTATCACTGCATGCAATTATTATATAGTCAACCACCAGGAACAAATTCTATGAGAAAATTTAAAAACCTCAACCCAGTAAAGCGTATCTCACCTCTTCTACTTTGCACTGAAGGCAGAGAAAAACAAACAAAACAAGATGTTAACGAAGTTTGTGAGAATTTTAAAAATGTAATGTATTTGAATTTATTTTTGAGTTAAATAGAAACAGCAAAATTTAACATCCCACAATGTCCTCAAATATACAGAGGCTACTTAACATCATCAGGTCGTGGAATTACAGAGATAGACACAATGCCACTAACGATGCCATTTTAACTAAATGGAATCTTAACATTCTAAATCTGCTCTTGACAGAAGGGAAATCTCCGAAACACAAAGGAAAGGAAAGGGAGGAAAACAGGAAATGGTGTTGCATTTTTTCAATACCAAATATGGTCTAAAGCTTTTTCCAACTGCGCTTGCCATTAAATAAATCTACTGAAAACAGCCTAATGTATTTAAAAAGTCAATTTGGAAGTCAATTTTCCACTGAGAGATACATTTTTTACAATGCAAATCCATGTCCTACAGACAACCTGCCTTGATACTTACTGATCTGATTTAAAGTTTCTTGAGGAATCCAACTCATGTCAACATCATTCTGATTAGAGGTTCCCATCTCTACTTTTTGAGCTGGTCTTTTTCTCTGAGGGGATTAGAAACAAGAGTAATAAATATTATAATCTATAGTCACAAAAGCAGATTTAAATTATTTGGGCATGATACCCAATAAATGAAATAAGCATTAACCAACCATTAAAACAGATATGTCAATTAGAAATCCACTTTTATAATAGCTATTTTATTAATTGTCTCCCTTTCATCATTTCTTTATCATTTAAAATATCTTTCAAATATTCAGCACTGAGCAGCATAGATAAAATTAGCTCTCTGATTAAGCCTATCATAATTATCCTGTATGTACATTTTTTAAAAGATTTGTTAAGAAAAGCACTAGCAAGCCAGTTGATACCATCTTTCATCTATGGCATTTAGAGTAAGGCAGAGTTCTCCACTATTTCCAGCTTTGCAAACTTGGAGGTGGTTGTGTGTGTGGGGAAGAGAGGGGATGGTTTGCGCAAGTGAGTGAGGATGCTTGCATGCGTGCACACTCACACTTGCCAGCCATTTTTATGGCCATTGCAAACCCCTCACAGCCCATGAGTGGGCCACAGCCCAGAGTTTGGGGACCTTGGAGTAAGGCATACAAATTTCACAGTCCTATACCAATCCACATCTTCAGATAATGTTAGAGACCATCCTCTCGGCTTAGAAAAACAATGACAGTATTCTTGTCAGGGGAAAGACTAATTAAAAATAGCTACTTACCTTCCTAGATTCCAACAATTGATGTAGACCAACAATGACAAGTAGGCCAAGTCCCCCCAGGAACATATACATAAAGATCCTTATTTAGAAAGATGAGAAAATCTAGTAAGATTTCAATTCTTTTAAGGCAATTTTTTTTTTAAAAAAAATCTCTAGACAGTCATAAAAACTACGCAGGGCAGATGATATCCTAATATAAGGTTTCCTAACAATAATCCAAGGATTTGTCCCCAGATGTATTTATTTTATGCATTTATTAATTAAATGGATATAACAGGCACACAATATGAAGTTATGAATGGCCCTCCTAGCCACGACTGCCTGGTCTTCAAGCAACAGTCATGAGTACAGGAGGACCCCACATTGTACACAGGGTTGTTTGGAGGCAATTCAACCTCATCAAGTATCAAAAATACTATATACCTAGAACCAGAAATCCCCCCCACAACCCAAAGCTACTCAGTCTTGCAAGGGTTCAATTGAAGCCTCGTGTTCCCCATCCAGACCCTCAGTCTCCAACACTGGGATAGGATATCCACAGCATTGCTTAATTTGCCAAGAGCAAAGATGCACTATTGGATAGCATCAGCATCCTGATGATACCTCACCCCATTATGATGGGTGACCTTATCCATCTATCTCATGTAGATACTCAATAGGAGAGAAACAACACCAACCCCTAGGGCACCTCATATAGAAGGGGCTGAGGGTGAGATCTTTTCTCCCCAATCAACACTAACTAGAATCAACTAACCAGTCAGAAAGGAGGTGACCAGGATAACATTGTGCTGCCCACCCCAATCCTGAGTCAAACCAGAACGATACCATGGTCGATGGTATCAAAATCTTCCAGAGGTCAAATAAGTTAAGGATGGGTGCACTACCAGCATCCTATCTGTGCCAGAGATAATTCGAAAAGTACAACCAATGATGTTTCTGTTCCATATCCAGGTCTGAAACCAAATAAGCAATTTCATCCACAGTCCTCTGAAGCTGTTGCACAACCATCTCTTCAATCACCTTCCACCAAAAGGGGAAGTTGGATACTGGGCAAAAGTTGTCCTCTATCTATCTATCTATCTATCTATCTATCTCTCTCTCTCTCTCTCTCTCTCTCTCTCTCTCTCTCTCTCTCTCTCTCTCTCTCTCTCTCTCTCTCTCTCCCTCCCTCCCTCCATGTGTGTGTGTGTGTGTGTGTGTGTGTGTGTGTCTTTAGAGCAAATAGTTGAATTCAAAATCCTAAGGACCTTGTTCACTTCTTAGGTCCAACAAGTTCAAATTATAGTTGGAATGCCTGGACTATTCTATAATAAATTAATATATGATACCACTATCTAAATAACCTTGGTGAAACAACCAGCTGCTAATCGCAATCAGTGTTTGATTTAATGTACAAATAATGAAGAATGCACAGTATGTTATAGTTTCTTAGTGTTTGTGATAGCAAGCTGCTGCAAGCTGCTTTTTCTCTCTGTCTCCAGGGTTTGGTAATTAAAAAACAAGGAAAATCTTAACCTTTTCAAAACCTAAATGAATGTGTATGTTCTTTTATAACAGCATAAAAAGTCTGGTTATCACCATTACAAAAATTAGTTAGCAGAATAATTAATCTTACGTTTCACCATCTAATCCATCTTCTTTTTCAATAATTGTAACAGTTTGATTGAAGACAGCATCTTGAAAGAAATTCCCCTAAAATGAAACATATTAAAAAGGCTATCAGATTCAGGCCATCAGATGGCACTATTGTTACAGAAGACTCCAGAAAAAAAGTGTATTCCTTGCACATTTTTCTAGTTTTTCTGCAAAACAAACTGTATACCTATATTTATAGTTATACTTGGGTAGATAGACAGATATAGATACACATACAAAGTATGAATGGTATTTGTTAACTATTTGAGATTGCCAATCTTTTTGCAGCTGAATTTTTAAAGTTATTTTTTTCAGCTGTCAAATGTTTCAATAAGTGAATTACTCATATCACTATAGATGAGATTTTCAGATCATTTTAATATTTCCCCTAAATATTAAGATACAACAGTTATTTTTGGTGGAATAGGTTTATTACTACATTAACTTTAGTAGATGTTTAGCACTCTTAATTTAGTGGAAGACTGAACATTATTTAGCAGTTTACTATCAAATTCTAGTGTAATGTATTTTTTTAGCCTGAAGAGAGAGCTGAATGAGGCTTACATATTGTACAGTATTGCCTTATCATAAGCAAAAAAACCTGGCTTTTCCGGCAGGCATGGGGCTGTTGATCTCGCGACTGAGATCTAGCGAGATCCGGCCCTTCTGTTGATTGCTGTTTTTTAAATTGTTTTTAATTTTTTTTTTGCTGTGAGCCGTCCGGAGTCCTTTGGGAGTTGGGCAGCATATAAGTTTAATTAATTAATTAATTAAATAAATAAATAAAGCAGCTCTTAATACCTCAGATTTTGACTTTTTAAAATAGTCTTTCTCTTCAAGCCACAGCAGTTACTAAGAAATTGTTTTGGATAAGATTAAGGAAACAATAAACTTTCTACTGGAATGCTGATTAGGTAAGGAAAATACTGTAACTAAGAAGTAATAAATAGAATATTCAGTAATACTCTCAATAAAATATGCCTCCATAGTGATCAAAAGAAGATATGAAATATGCAAGAATAAAAACAAACTGACATGAATGTTACTGGGTGAGGCAAACATGAAATTTTGAAATGCATCGTCCTATTATCTTCCTCAAAATTCATTGTTCTATGTAGCTAGTATCTTGCATAGTATCTTTATTAATCTAATCTAAATAGGCCACAAAAACAAGTCATAACCCATAATATTCAAAAATCATCCTAATACATGACAGCAGAACTAGCAGCACAAATCTTTATACAAGATAGCAGAACTAGCAGCTTAGCTCCCCAAGGATTAAGAGAGACCAATTTTTGCATTAATATAGATAACATTGCAAAAAAAAAAACCACAAAATACTGCATGAATATCTTTATCTTAGCCAAATCCCGTATCCTCACTTACATTTTGATCTTTGTAATTCAAATTGATAACCAGTCCAAAGGGACGGCCACCCATCGGTTCTGCAGGAATGAAGGAATATTCAAAGGTGGCTTGTCTCTGGGGTGGAACAACTGTGTTCAGAGGAAGAGCAGTGAAATTCTGAATAAAAAACTGATAATCTTGTGGGTACCGGAATGAAGCATCTAGTGATTCTACGACGAAGTCTTCTGTACCCTTATTAGTAAAACCTACTAAAAACTTCACAATGTTGTTTGCTGGAAAATCTAGGGGGGAAATGAAAAGTTTTAGTGTTTCATTTTTAAGTTGTAATTTTAAAAACAAAATAGGTAAGATAAGCTGGCCTGATGTAGAATTCAAGTATGTTTTACCTTCTCCTTTCACAAACAAGATTGTTGTATCAGCATTAGGTGATGCTTTAGGTTCTCCTGATAGGTCATCTTCCTCTTTCTCTTCTGTCTAATATAAAATAATGTTTTGAAAAGCCTATGAGAAACAGTGAAGCAATGAATAGCCAGAATATATAAGTTTTATTGTATACTCCCACATAAAAGTACTTCAATATACAAACACATTAATTTCCCCCAAACCTAGGATTTTTAAAGATAATTACAAAAAAAATATTTAGGTCAGAGTGATTCAAACTGTATTCTGGAGAAAACAAAATTTCCACAAGAACATGACTAGGTTTGGCGAAAACCAAAGGATCCCTGAAAGAAATTTACCGCAAAGTAGCCGATTTTCCATGACAGTGTCATCAGGGATTCTGAGAAATTTTGTTTTTAACAGATTCTTTGGAGAACGTTTGAAAACCCTTGGCCTAGATGATGAACTAGATACAGATTTTGTAATGAAACAGGCATAGACTATAACGAAGCCAAATATATTTAACAAATTGATAAGATACTGCTAACCCAGATGACGAGATTATTAAAACTGAACATTTGCTGCAGTTAACTCAATAACATTGATTAACATTTAATTGAGTGTTTCCTTAAAACTTAACAGTTGTAATCCAAATTGAATAGCCAGTGATCTAGAAAATATATTGATGTCCTGAACCAAATGGGATTAATTATATTTTAACTATAATAAGATATTAATTTTATATGAGTACTGCCTACCTCTTTATCAGAAATCACTGTAAAGTAATTGAACCCAACTAATTAAACTTGTAAAGCATATTTAATGCTATTTCATCAAATCAGACTTTTATTTAGATTTATTGCATTATAACATTTGGCATTATATGTAAAATTATATTTGTCTCACTATAGCTGCATAATGTTTCTTAATAACTAAGTTACATATTTCAGCTAGCAAAACTACTTAGTACAGTATATTCTATTTAAGTTGGGGTCCACAAACTTCATAATTGTTAACACTCTTGGTAACCTATCTATTGTTCAAATAGTGCTGATAGGAAACATCAATATAAAATTTAAAAATGTTGTAGCTGTACCAATTCTGTGGGTTCATCTTCTTCAACTTCAGCTTCATCATCTTCATCCTCAACTGTTGTATCTTCTATTGCTTCTTCATCTTCAGTAGCATCTTGGGCAGCCACAAGCAAGCCGGAACCTAGAGACATGGGAATAAAAGTTCTTATTGGAAAAAGCACTAGAAAACAATTCAAAACAAGCCAGTTTTTTTTTCAGTCAAATGACTCTCAAAAGTATGTAACAATATATATTTATGAGGTAATTATTATGCAAGATACCACACACATTATTTCATATATGTTACTGTAGTTCTATTGCAGTTTGAAATCACAGTACTCAAATGACTTCAAGTATAGATAGTCCTTGGGTTATGACCATTTGTTCAGTGTCCATTCAAAGTTACAATGATGTTGAACAGGGAAGGCTTATGAAAACTCCTCAAAGGTTCTGGATGTCACAGCATCCCAAGGTCACATGTTTGTGATGTGGGGACTTGGCATCCAGTTCACGATTACACTGTCACAGACAGCTATGGTCACGTGATCATGATTTCTGACATTCCCTGTCAGCTTCCCATAAATGACAGCAACCAGGAATCCCAGAATTGAATCCTTAAGCAGAGCATGGAGGTGCCTGAGGGTGTGGAGAGGGCCCTGGGAGGCCCAGTACAAGCTACAGGGCCCAATGGTATGTAGAAACCTGTCACAGTCCTAAGCCTTGGTTTACTCCCTACCCCACCAGACCTAGGATGCTTCAGCCAGTTACAAGTTTCAACAGTGCACATAAATTGTTCCACTTGCAGAAGAGCCTTCCTACAGAATGGAGAATGATGCTTGTTTGTCAGTAGCAGGAGAAAAACAGCTGAAGATGAGCAGGGCACAGGGGTCTTGTAAAGTGCAGGGCAGTGGGGGCAATTGGGGGTTGACAGAATGGTGCTGGCATGGCTGACCGTGAACAGCAGCAGCACTAGGACTGAAGTTGAGGCATGAGGCAGTTGAGGCTGGCTGAAACTGCTGAAAGGGTGCTGTGCAGAGTGATCAAAAAGATAGAGATGGGGAGGAAATAAGTGAGCGTGGGGAGTTACAATACCCCTGCTGTTCTAAGTGCTGGTGGGCCAGGCTGGGGTGGATGAGACTTCCAAGGCCACCTGCAGCTTTTCTAAAAGAAATACCCTGAATTAAATGATTTACTTTATCTGAACCTTCTTCTAGAGTTTGAAAAAAATTCTAATTTTTTTAATTAATACTTAAATTTTTATTTGGAAACATTGATATAATTCAGCAAATGACCAAGTGAGGGTTGATGTCACAAGTTACAGTACCTAATCACAACACATTGCAAAGCCTGGTGGTAAAGTATTCTCTAAAATGTTCTTTGGTGTTCTCTGTTGTTATTACTATTACTATTATTGGAAAATTTATATGGGCTACCCTCCTCTGATACCCAAGCTCAGTTAGTTCTTAGCCTTCTATTTCAAAGCCTTTTGGAAGGTTTGAACCTCAAGGAGGCTTTTCCAAAGAGCAGGCATGTTTCCAAGGTCCCACCAGATTACCTTGTTTAATAGAAAGGAGCTAATATATCTAAGCCTGTCAGATCTGGTGAAACAGACTGAAATGCACAGAAACAGGCAGTCCCACAAGTAATCTAGTCCTTTGTCAGCTAGGTGACAGCTTAAAAGGTGACAACCAGCATCCTGAACTATACCTAGACACATACTGGGATGCAATGCAGTTTGTGCAACAGCCATGTAGCATGGGTTAACATTGCCCAGAAATTCTCTGAAACTTCAGAGTATTTTTCAAGGTAAGTTCTATGCAACCCCATTGCAATAATCCAATCTAGAAGTGAGTAAAGCATGAGGGACAGCAAACATAATCTTCTGGCCCAAGAATGGACACAACTGAGACAGAAAATGGATTTGTGCTAAAGTTCCCCCCTCCCAAGACTGCCAGGTGCTCTATGGGTTGAGCAATGAATTCAGGAGAACTCCTAAATTTTAACTCTTACAAACTCTATTCAGAGAGGGTGCTCTCCATTGACAGCTAAAGTTGAACAAACCTCAACCAAATCCAGGGGCTGACCTTGCCCAGAAGTTTCCTTGAGTATTAAACAGGAGTGGGGAGCAAAGCTCTAAGGCATCCATGTAAAAAATCTCTGCCCCCACCAACACTGACTGGAACTGGCCCTGGAGGAGACTCACAAGCAACACATTATTCTACTTCCCTCTACTCCTAACCTTCTAAAGCAGTCCAGAAGAATACACTAAATGATAACAAACGCTGCTGAAAGATCCAGGACAAAGGTGACTACATCACCAAAACTCATCCACAAGCACAACTTGGCATCATAGTCCACTGTGAATTCTGACTAAAAAAGTTCTGCTTTTCCCAGAGACCTTAAACCGTGCACCTAATACGGTACCTTCCCAACAACTTCCCCTAAAAAAAAGGTTGGAGAAAAAAAATGTACAGTACTGGAAATTTTTAGAGGATGGACCATCACCTCTTCAGATCAGCCTCAAGCACAGCTCAAATGACCAATAGTGACTCTAAGCTCCATATAATTCAGAAGTTTTCTTAGATAATAAAAAATATTTAACATAAAAACTCTAGCTCAATGGTTTCTAAAACTTTCTATTATATACGGATTTTGTAATTAGGTATTGGCTACCAATGATAACTATTTTGGCAGGGTGCCCTTTTCATGATTTCAAAATGTTCAGAAAAATATGGTTTCTACAAACTTTTTTGCAAAAATTAGGCATAGGATTAAATGAAAAAAATGTAATAAAGGATTTTAGGACACCTTCAAATTAGAAGGGCCAAAGCAAACTTGTCTATAGGGAAAAAGAAACAATCAATTTTCCTTTTCTCTTATGACATTAATTTGAAAAAAAAAATCTAGTCCACCAAGCAGGCACTATTGAAAAATTTCTGTACATTTCAATTTGACTACTGAAATCTGAGGATCAATAATTTAATTTTCAATGCATTGAACAGAACATTTATTTATTTAAGTATTTAAGTTATTTGCTGCCCATCTCATTTCAAAGGTACTCTCGGCGATTTACAGCACCTAACATATATCAGCAGTAGCTTCAAAATGCTTAAGTTTCATAAAATCCACAATAAAGCATTAAAGGACAAAATATATCGAAATATATAAAATATTTTATTTCCCAGTTTAAACTATTTCATTTATTTACTTTTGGCTACTGTTTGAACCAAATATTATTTAATGTTTTCTCTAAAAAGAACAGGCATCTAAAACTTCAGCTCATTTCAGGTTTTTTTTAAGCCTCTAGTATGTATTTTAGAAAGAATGATGATGTGGCATCACAATGGAGGATACTGAACATCTATTAAGGCAGCCAGACAAGTCTCAAAATTTTAATATATATTACAGAATCCCAAACTGTGCACTCAAACTTACCCACTGCAATTAGTGCAAGCAAAATTAGTAACAAAGCCCTGAGAAAATTTCCTACTTAACCTAGGCAAAACTAAGATAGTTTAAAATGTGACCTCTACTCCCTTAAGTCTCTTTTATCCCCGAGGTTCTTACCCCATAATCTTAAAGACCCCAGAACAGCTAATAACCTTGACATAAAAAAATAATGAACCAATAAATGTACATATGATAAATAAAAGATGTTGGGCTGTGGTGGATATGTCAATTAAAATATTAACTTGCATGGCAAGTTGGCCATAGTAAAAAATATGTATATATAAAACCCAATTTTGTAACAATTCTCTCAAGAGAGAGTGAGAGAAAGTGAGAGAGAGCATCACATTTGAAATGTTGTGAATAATTCTCTCACTATTTGGAGTTATGCTTTGGACCTTTTAAAGAAGAAAAGGTGACATGACACACAATTCTATTCATATTTTACTTGTAGCAGCTTACTCCCAGACAATAATGCCTAATAATAAAAAGCTTGAAATTTATAAATATGCACGCTAGAAAAGCGAAGTTTTTTTTTCTCCAATACTTCAGTAGAAATTAGTAGGATAACGAGAACAAGCAAATACAAGTTTTCACATTCAGGGAATTCACTCCTATCCTACAAGTGTCTTTAAATCGATGTTAAATAAATTATTATTAACAATTTCTGGCAGTAGCAATGGGACAGACCTATCACTTTTATGCCTCTCTTCTTTGTTTTCAAGAGATGGCCTATTATTGTCATTAAGATGATGATGGACACAGAGGACTTATGATTTGCCCACTAATTGTTTTCTACATAATGCAAAATTGCACTGCATTTATATCCTGCTGTAATCCAACAGCTTTCAATAATTTTAAAGTTATATAGTTCAGCAAAAAGTTAAAATAAGACAACTGAAGCTACACCTAGACAATGCTGGCTGATCTTCAAAGATATATATATAAAACCCAATATAAAAATATAAATATAGAGAAAGGAACATCACCTTTACCAAGAAAACAACGCTGTCACCAGGACTTGAGTTCAACTTTAAGAACATTTTACTTTAAAAAAAATATTGAGATCATATAATATGCAGAGTTGCTATGCCTTAAGAAGAAATAACTCTACTGTTTTATTAGTCATTGGTTCATCCAACAATTTACTACTCTTCCAGAATGGTGAAACTGTTAATGTTATATTATGCTTTTGTTTCTCCATATGCGTATACATATATGACACAAAGTCAACTCAACTATTCAACACTATAGCACCTCTATGGGTTACTATTTTTTAAACAAAACTGAAAATCTGGAAAATATTTTATGTTGTTTAGGTAACTACAGATAATTCGTAAAAGAGTACACGTAGCATGTTGTCAGCATTCTCAGGTAAGCAACACATAGTAAGTTACACTGTAGCCATGTGCAAAAAGGGCTTAACTCGGACAACAGGCCAAAGACACTTTGTCCTCCAACCTTGTTTTCCTTCAGATGTATTACCCTATGGCAGGGGTCTTCAAACTTGTCAGCTTTTAAGACTTGTGGACTTCAACTCCCTAAATTCCTCCTCCAATCATGTTAGCTCAGGAATTCTGGGAGTTGAAGTCCACAAGTATTAAACTTGCCAAGTTTGAAGATCCTTGCTCTATGGAATCACAGCCATGCTAGCCCAGTAAAATGAAAATACAGTTCAAAAATCTGGAGAATGATCAAACTACCAGAAAGTGAATATGAGTTAGTACTGGAATCAGGTCCAATCCACATAATTTCAGCAACTTTTTTTGAAATTTTACCCCTTTGCCCAGGGTACCTCACCACATGCCTAGGGTATTAGCTACAAGCATGTGCAGCAATACTGATTTTCAGTTGATACTGAATAGAAATCTTAAGACTGCCATATTTCATAATCTACAAATTGGTGCCACTTCTTAAAATTATTTCAAGAAAACTGGACCGAACAGTGCAAATGCTACAGAAAGTACAAGTTAGCATATTTTTTAAAAAATTCTATTAGGATGAAATGAACTTGGCAAATTTCAATTATACTTAATACCTATCCAACAAATTGTCAGCAACTGACAACTGGACGCACATTGCTTCTATTTGCAGTTTGCATTTCAACAACTTTCATCATCTCTATATTATTATTATTATTATTATTATTATTATTATTATTATTATTATTATTATTATTATTTAAAGCGGCAGAAGCGATTGGATCGTTGCTCAAATAGCCAGAAAGGTACCTTACTTGAATTACCATTTAAGCTTTAAGTGGGGCGGTCTGGGGCCAAAGATGAGCACGATGACTTTAGAGAAACTGCATGCGGTTTCAAGAGAAGGAAGGAAAAAGTAATCACGGCAATATCGGGGCGTTAAGCAACACACGCACTCCTGTCAACAATTAAAGCTGTAGAGGGGGGAATCGCCTTCGGCTAAAGCGGCACTTTTGTCAGATTTCGACAAGGGATCAGAAGCCGCACCAGACTTTTAAGTACACTAAGTTCCAAGTCACTCATGAAAATTGGGGGGGGGGAGGTCGGCGGAGAGATCTGACACGTCAGCCCCGAGGCGAAGGGAAGGGTGCAGGACAGACCACCATTACCCCCAGACCACGGACAGAGCACCGAGGCGCAACGGAGTCCCTCCCGCTTTCCGACGATCCACCGGCTCGAGAAATCTCACGCGCCGTTCCCATTTCAAACTGGCGACCTCCCCCTCTCCTGACCTTCCCCCCCGCCCCGGTCACACGCGCCAACGGCAGCCTGCAACGGTCGTCCTCCGACAGTCGTTTCCGTTCAGCCCCCGTTCGTTCTCTCTCTGTCTCTGTCTCTCTCACCTGGGCCAGATCGGGCGCCGCCGAGAGGAGGACGGCGGGGAAGGCCAGCAGCACGAGGACCAACAGTTGGGGCAGGGACCGCCTCATGGTCGCGAACCAACTAGCGCCCTTCGGTGGCACTTTCTACTTTCTCCTGCCACTAAGCAATGGCGCTAAGCTTCCATCCGGCCGACGTCCCGCCTTTCTCACGACGCGACGTCCAGACGCCACCGGGCAGGCACGCAAGACCGGTTAAAGTTAAACTCCGCCTTTTTCTCCCAACGAAACGGGGTACGGCAGACGTGTCTTCCCCTGGAAGGAGGAGGGAGAGGCACGTGACTCAAAGTCGTTTCACCCCCCCCCGTAGGAGGCTTCCTCAAGAACGCGTGGCTGTCCGCAGGTGCACATGCGCAGTGGGCTCTTTCGTAATCTTTCTCCGGGCTTGCTTTGGTTCCTTTACGCCGCATTTCTTTTCCTTCAGCGATCTTCGCACAGCGCACCCGGGTAGCTTTTCCCTGTGCTGTACCGTAGTGGTCGGGTTTGCGTTTCAACTTCAGGGCTTTGGGGAATATATTTGTATATGTGTATTGTATTAAATTTATTTTAATACAAGGAAGAAAAAGAAGAAAAAGGAATGGAAAAAAAAGGAAGGAAAAAAGTTTAATACAATACACACATACATATATTTGTATGTGTGTATTGTATTAAAAAATTACATGATTTATACATATATACATACACACACACACATATATATATACTTACATATATATACATATATGTATACATATATATATACACATATATATACACACATATATATATACATATTCATATACACATACATACATACATACGTACGTACATATATATATATGGAACAACTAGTAACTTAACTGCCAAAAAGGCATTAAGAGTTGTTAACCTAATCCTACGTAGCTTTTTCTCTGGTAATATCACACTACTAACTAGAGCAGGGTAACACTCTCGAGCCGCATGCGGCTTCCGGCCAAAATGAATGCGGCTCTTTGCCTCTTATATTATTATTATATTATTATTATATTATATTATTTTGTATACTGTGGCTCTTTGCCACGTTTGGATTTTGTTATGCTGCTTCTGAGGAGGGATCTCTGAGGAGAGATTTCAGCGTAGTCCCGCCCCTGCGTCATCCTGTCTCCCATCCCTCGGAAACAACTGCACGAGCCAGCGAGCGTGGTGTGGCTCTCTGACTCGCACAGTTTAAAATTGCGGCTCTTTGTGTCAAACTTGTTCGCCACCCCTGAACTAGAGGATACAAAACATTTGCTACATCAATACTTGAATACAGCTCATCAGTCTGGAACCTGCATTACGTATCTGATATTAATACAGTTGAGAAAGTCCAGAAATATTTCACAAGAAGAGTTTTCCTCTCCTCTAATTGTTGCAGAATACCTCATGCCACCAGACTTGAAATTTTAGACCTAGACAACTTAGAACTATGCCATCTTCGGTCTAAGTATAGTATATAAAATTATATATTGCAATGTCCTACCTGTCAATGAATACTTCAGTTTCAACCATAACAATACAATTAAATACAAACTCAAGGTAAACCGCACCAAACTTGATTGCAGGAAATACGACTTCAGCAACAGAGTGGTCAATGTCTGGAATACTCTACCTGACTCTGTGGTTTCTTCCCCAAACCTCAAAAACTTTAACCTTAGACTGTCTACTATTGACCTCACCCCTTTCCTAAGAGGTCTGTAGGGGGCATGCATAAGCGCACCAACGTGCCTACTGTCCCTGTCCTATTGTTTCTTTTTATTTTTCTTATATGTATCCATTTCATGTATTCATAACTGTGTTATACTTATACCTGTTATAATCGCTTGACAAAATAAATAAATAAAAAATAAATAAATACACATACAAAGATACATACATACATCTCCCTCTCCCTCTCTCTCTCTCTCTCTCTCTGGGACAGAATACAGGCTACACTTAATTGTAGGGGTTTTTTCCTTAAATTCTATTAATTTTTTTTAAGTTGCTTTATTATGAACTCCTATGAAGTTTTAAAATTTCCATTCTTAACCATTTTTATATGAAAATTTAATAATGGTGCATGTTCTTGTAACTAACTAATGCTCTATGTAATCTCTGTGTTGCCCTGTGACATGGATATGAAAATATTCCCAAAGTTTACTGAAATATAGGTAATCCTCCATTTACAACAGTTCAATAAGTAACCAAAATTACGACGGCACTGAAAAAAGTAACTTATGACCGTTTTTCACACTTGTGACCATTGCAGCATCACCATGGTCATGTGATCAAAATTCAGATGCTTGGCAACATTCATATTTATGATGGACATGTGATCCCCTTTTGCCACCTTCTGACAAGCAAAGTCAATGGGGAATCCAGATTCACTAAACAACCATGTTTCTTACTAACTTACCATATGCAATGATTTATTTAACAACTGTGGCAAGAAAAGTTGTAAAATAGAGCAAAACTCACTTAACAAATGATTCACTAACAATCTAAATTTTGGGCTCAGCTATGGTCATAACTCGAGGACTATATGTGAAATTGTTACCCCATGGCTACTCTTTCACAGTCTGGTCATTCCCAGATCTTTCATTGGGCTTATTTTCATCAAACTTTGGTGGCATGGCTGTGAAATGCAGTAGACTGATATAGAGAAAACAGGTTGGAGGTTCACTGAGTGATAGATTATGTGGCATCAAATCATTTTTGATTGCTAGCAACCAAAAGGATATTGTTCATGACAATCTATCCCAATCGCCAACTTATTTCTGTTTGTCTTCTTAAAGATCTAAAGAAGACACAGTGTCCTCTGCATTTCCTATCTTAACTTTTAATCTATAGTGTTTTTCATCATGTACATGTATACATCCGAACTAGACAGTGTTGTTTCTCTGTGTCTTATATGTCAGTATATACACAATTTTGTATTTATTTATGTAGTGTATATTGGAGGTGGTGACCCTTTGAGAACTGTATGCAACAAAATTTCATTTTAATGTATGCTGACTAGTAGTGTACATTCAAAGTGACAATAAAGTTATCATTCTATTCTAATTTCTATACTATTCTAGTATTTATTTTTCTATTATAGAATGCTAAGATCTCTTCTAACTTTCAGTGGTACATAATATATTCTTTGTGTCCTGCTACTGTTTGTTATTGTTATCAATTGCACTTGTACCTTTGCCAACTTTCCTTTTGGAGACTTGTAAAATATTCTACTGGTAATACTTCATTTCTTGAATGGAAATCTTCATACTTTTAAAGTGTGGACACTAATTGCTTCAGTCTGTTGCCTTTGTTTTAAGGATTAGGTTTTGCAAGTGTGAGCAGCCGCAAATATTACACCAGGGTGTTTTCAGGAAAAAAAAACCACAAACATGCCACAAGAAGTGCTGGTCATTGATTCATCTTTAATTCATCTTCTTGGATCATTACTAGTATAAAATCTTATTTTTCCTCTTGTTTACTTTTGTCTCTTCTGTTAGCCAGTATAAGCAATTAATTTAGAACATTTTATCAGGATGGCAAGTCTCTTACCAAGCTCTACAAATAGACTCCAGGTAAATTTCCCTATTTGCTTGTTTTGTAAGGTTTTTTTTCCTATTGATATCAATCTATCTTGTATTCCTCTGACCATCTTTGTTTATTCAACAGAAAGCAATAAGTCAGTCATTACAATGAGCAATCAGCATTTCTCAGGATATACCCTTTTGTAGTCCGAAGCTATTCAGAATAAGAGATTTTCATCCCTCACAGTTGAAGATCCAGTTCCTCAGGATACACAGTGATATCCCAATATATTTTTTGCCATGCAGATTCAAATGTGGAAGATTGTTCTTGATATTCTTCAGAATACCAATACATTTTAACCTATCCATTATGGTAAAACTAACCCAAACAAAGGGAAATAACTAAAAGAGAAAAATTCCAGTTACTATTGGAGAAATATATGTTCGTTATTCTAAGCACAGCATGTTTTAAACTAACTTAATTCTTCAGACAAACTACAAATACGAATGGATAAAAAGTATAAACAATTGCATTGTGAGACAGGAGCTGTTAAATTCAAGAAAGTGTATTAGAATGTGGCAAACCTCAAAATTGTCATACTGGATTTATTTATTTAAACCAGAATGTTTCACACACAGCTAGACTTTTAACTATGAACACTACCACATGTCACATTTGCATCACTCCTGGATTAGCTCTTCATCCATGTGATCCCATATTCCGTTCTTTTCTTTGGCAGCTGAGTTGATTCACTTTTGACCCAGTTGCAATGTAGAGAAATTTCTTTTACCTCAGTTTTCTCCTAGAAATGCTTGACCTGAGGGATTTTATTTCTCTATTGAGATAACTATTTCTTCGAGGCTTTTAAGTCAAGCTACCTAGCGGGTTCTGTTAGGAAAGAAGAATTTTCTTGGTGTTCTCCTGTGGTGACAAAAGTTCCTTGTGATGTCACAAAATGACAGTCATGGTTTTTGAAAAGAATCAGTTAGTGACTTCTTCGGAAGAAAAGTATATACACACAGCTGAAGAGGAGGCAGAGGAATAGTTAGCAGACTCCTCTGAAAAACCTGGGACAGTCTCAATGGATCCAGAAAACAATCTACATTTTGGTATTAAAGCTGTTAGAAATAATGACGATAAAAAAGAAAGCTATGGAAGGGCATAAATCATTCCCCTCCCCATTTCTGTAATGATTATCTATAATTGGAATTTGGAATATGTGAAGACAAAATTATCAGGAAAAAGTAAAGAGTATGTTTGAGCATAATGCTTTATGCATTTAAATGGCAGTAAATATCATGGGACTTGGTACTCACATAGTACACTCAATCAGTTAGAATAAATTAAGAAGTGATAGCCACATTTATAAACACACTAGGTTAACGTTGGTTTTTTTGTATCTTACTCTAGTGGAAAATCTAGTCCAATGGATAGATTATGGTTTGATTTATTGTGTAAAACCAGAAAACATGTTAATACATTCATCAAGTAAGCATAGAGGCAGCCTTATACAATTCTGACCCCTCTCTTCAGAAATTCTTTACAATGCCAAATAAAATTGGGTTAGGGTTAGAAAATTACCAACTAGTTGAACATCATGGGTTCCTAATTCCAAATCTCATCTGCATATTGTTCACAAATGTTTGAAAAGTACAATAGAAGTTTTAATCATTTTTAATCCTTCTATCATATGAAGACACTTTCCTTAGTTATTAGTTGTTGCTTAGAGAGAAAAGATGGTGGTTGAAAATATTTTTGTCTGACTTGCACAACTCCTGAAATATTGAGTAATTTTCATAGATATAATCACAAGTTAAAACCTTTTGTTTAATTACTGCTTAAAAGATCAAAAGCTGTTGTAAGGGGTGTTGGGTTATGGTAACATTTTTAGACACCATCTTGGCTGCCAATATCTGGAAGTGGAATCTAGTGAACATTGCTTTATTGGTATATTGCTATATTTTGTCCACACAGAGAACATATGTGTATTGTACTTCTGGTTTTCACATACTCTTGTTCCGACTCTCTAAAGCATGTGTTTCTTTGATGTTGTGTGGGTTTTAACCTTTTTGAAAGATCATACTTGTAAATAATTTGTCTGGAAATAAATCTCCAATTTGATCCCTAAGGACATTAAGTATAAGCAAATAGCAATAGAAGATATTTCAATCTGGATGACATTTGTGTTGCATGAAAAGTAATTTAATTATTTTGCCTTTCCCTGAGCTTTTGACCTGGAGGAGGTCCAGTATACTTATAACTTGCATGGGGGGAATGAACCATGGTTGGAGGTTCCCTAATGATGAGGAAATGAATGTTAGCTATTTTCAATTCAACATGGCAGTTAATATAGTGCTATACTAGTTTCTGATCTATTTCTCCATGGATAAATTTCTTAATATTCCTTCTGGCAATAATCCACTACAATGATTAATTGTACCTTAAAGAGGATGTAAAAATATTTTGATTAGACTGCATTTAAAAAAAAATATCTTTCTAAAAAGTTAAAGTCAATAATGTACTACAATATTTTGGTTGTATAGTAAAGGATGGGAACAGAACAATTAAATGCTCACTAAAAGAGAAGTAAATGATTTAATTAGAAGGAAATTTCAAATGAAAGAGATCGTGGCCCTGAAAAGACTTTGGGTCCACATTATAGGCTGGTAGAATTGCACTATTCAAATTCCAGAGTAAATAACTAATCTTGAAGTAATCCTTGTATTCTGGGGCTCATCCTAAGAGTGCCCTGACAGAATTGCAGAAGAATGAAACTATCAAAAAAATTCTACAGGTCTGGTAAAAATGCATCAATTATCACAGGACTTATTTAACATTATTTCTGACCATGTGCAGAAATGCAAGATACACCTAACATTTTGGAGGAGTCATTATTGGAGTCCATTGTAAAAGAGTCACCAATGATAGCAAGTTTTCTTACTACAGGGTCTGGTGGTGATGAAAACAATATGGTAAGTTTTCCTATCATTGTGTGCTTGAAAATGAAAAGAAAGTGATGAATATTTTAGAGCTGTTAGAAAATAATGGATTATACATATTTACTTGATCCTCCGTTGATTGGTTCTTCCAAATGAGTACAGATATAATAAGAGACTGAGATGACTCCCTCACTGACTGGACAATCCCATGACCAGGCACTTATTATTCCAATACTTTGTAGCATGTCCCTACACTGGTTGCAATTTATTTAAGGACATCCTGGTTCCTACAGTGAATGCTGAAGTAGCAAGAACCTTGAATTGCTACTTTGGTTTCCAATGCAAGCTCTGTGCTGGAAGGAATACTACCATATATATTCTGTCTCCCAATATCCAGTTCCTAAGATCCAGCTATGTTTATACCTTAAATAGAATAAGAAACTTCTAAGATAGTGGCTATACTACAGGTCATTTTTTTATTATTATAAAATATATCAATACAATAATGAGAAAGACAAACTGACATGGGGTGGGAGAAAATCAGCAAGCAATGCTGGTGGCCTTTTCCAGAGCAGCATACATTAAAATAATACATTTCTAGAATCCTGCAATGCACCTACCGTGTTTCCCCGAAAATAAGACCTACCCCGAAAATAAGACCTACCCCAAAAATAAGACCTACCCTGAAAATAAGACCTACCCCAAAATAAGACCTAGTGTATTTTTGGGAGCCAAAAAAATATAAGACAGTGTCTTATGTTAGGGGAAACATGGTATGCGATTTGTTCGTGGTTTCGGACATGAATAAATGTACATTGTTCTACATGAATATGGTAAGTTTTTTTCATTAAAAAAAAAATATATAAGACCTACCCCGAAAATAAGACCTAGTGTGTTTTTGGGAGCCAAAAAATATATAAGACAGTGTCTTATTTTCAGGGAAACACGGAATCTGCAATATCCTTTTTTTCCTGGAGTATTAGGACTTTTCATTGGTTCCACAGGCATTATTAGGAAATTAAATTTCTAAATGGCAACATAGCTCAATACTTTAAACAAAAAGTGTTTAAAGAAAAATGTCAGAGGTAAACTGAACTTACTTTTCTACTGCTATTGAATGCATATCAGACACAAAACACATAGCAATAGATTTCCAAGCAACACCATTTCTGAATGTTTAAATTAATTATCTGCTCTCAGAACTGATACCTTCTTGTTTTTTCAATATGAGTTATTGATTGTTTTTCACAGGAAAGATGTCCGGGGAGAATTATGCCTTATGTAGAGAAGATGACGAGTACGTCTTTGGAAACTGAATTAAAAGAAAAAATGAAGAGACTAATATTTAAAAAAAAATTATTAGCAAAAGAGGTAGGGGTAGTTGTTACTTGTGATGGCAAGTGGTCTAGGTCCATACAAGTAGTCCTTGACTTACAACAGTTCATTTAGTGACCAAAGTTACAATGTCGCTGAAAAAAGTGATTTACGACCATTTTTCACACTTACAACCATTGCAGCATCCCCATGGTCACATGACCAAAATTTGGATGCTTGGCAACTGGCTCGTATTGATGACCGCTGCAGCACCCTGGAGTCATGTGAACACCTTTTGTGACCTTCTGACAACCAAAGTCAATGGGGAAGCAATAATTCACTTAACAACTGTGGCAAGAAGTCATAAAATGGGACAAAATTCACTTAACAAATGTCCCACTTAACAACATAAATTTTGGGCTCAATTATGATTGTAAGTCTGTAATTGATGACTTATGTCCACACGTGTCTTCTAACACTTCAGTTATAGCCTCCATAAGCCTTCCAAAACTTACTACCAAATTCTAATTTGTAATATAACTAAAGTCAAAAATGTATTAAATGCATGACAGAATTGTTTGTAAATTAGCTTAATTTATATTGTAATTCAGATTAAATCAAATGTTGGCTGTCCTGAGATCATTTCTATGCTCTGGTTTTGCCTATTTATTAGAAAGTACCCCAGCAAGCCCCTTTTGTCTTTCCAAGCATTATATCTTTCTCCAGAAAGCTATCTTGGCATAGTGTGGCCAAAATAGGGTAATTTGAGCCTGGTTGTTTGTGACTTGAGTGACAATTCTGATTTATATGATGGTCCATTTGTTTGTTTACTTTGCTGTTCACAGTATTCTTAGGAATTTTCTCCAACACCAAAGTTCAAAACGTCAATACTTTCTTTCTTGCTTCACCAACTTTTGCTTCCATGGAATGTCCAAGGAAAACCAATGGTTGCACTATTCTGATCATTCTCTTATGTATAACATTATTAATTTCTAGTTACAAGAACATAAAAAAGAGATAGCAGCTCTAAGAGAGATGATTATTAATATGAAATCATCTGAGGACCACGATTTTGAGGTGAGTTCATAATGGTTGTTTAATAAAAAAAATAAGAGGGAAAACCAGATTTGATTTCTGTTTAACAATGAGCAAAATTTTAGATGAGAGGCAGAGTGAGAGAAAGAGAAAAATATGACTGTTTTTGTAAAAATCAAAAAGACACTGAAGCCTCTGTGTTTTGAAAATCAGATTTTTTTTTTTTTAAATAAGGGACATAAAGTAGAAGCAAACAAAGCAGAGATGCTGTAGCAAAGCAATTCTACTTTCTGGAAGTTTGTGCAATCTTCTCAGAGGATTCAACTAGCCATGATGATATACTATACTGAGTATTGGGGAAAAACAAGGTTTATGTTAGTGAATAAAGTGTTCTGTGTTAACACCAGCTTGACCCATTATCTGAGTTCAGTTCAGGTGATATGGTAAACCAACTATAAAGGTGGTTTAGAATGTTGTCCAGTACAGTAAGTGGATTGAAGAAAGTAGTGAAAAGAGCATTTAGATGGAAGGAATTGTGCCAATTGATAGAAGAGACAATATGCTGAGAAAATAAAGAGACAAAGTTGAATAACTTTATTATAATCGATAATTTTTAAAAAAACAATGTTCTCAAGTTAATACATTATTATTCATTAAATTTATATGCCACCTGATTTCCTATAACTATATTTTAATGTTTTGAAGTTTTCCAAAAATATATAATTTAAAAATAGTACCTGTTTTTGTTTATTAACACAATTCAGCACTGTTTAGCAGAAGTTACAATTTTAGATATAATGAACCATAAACTTGTTGATGGTCAAGATTATTTTTTATTTTTCTGCTTCAGGTACACTAGAAAAGAACTAAGTTCATGCATTCTGCTAAGTAGTAATGTAATCTGTCTAGTTTTGGCTTATGCATTATGTAAATCTGGACAGTTTGTAAACTATGAGCTATAGCTAGCATGGGTTATATGTGAACCCAGTCATTACTTAGCAAACTTTAGTTAAAATAAGCCACGATTTAGCACAAATGTATGAACTCAGTTCAGGAATTCTGGGAGTTGAAGTCCACAAGTCTTAAAATTGCCAAGTTCGGGGGGCCCTGATTTAGAGTGACAGTTGGCCTTAACGTCATGAAAATCCTCTTCTTTAATTCTTTACTTTCTTTCATTCTGGTAAACTCTATAGAATTGTTCAACAGGACACCTTATGCTATTGCTGTTAGTGATTTAGGATTGGTGGTAGATAAATTTGGTAACAGTGACTTACTGTAAATCTCCCCATGACCTCCACTTCCTATGTTCTGTTCAGCCCTTTTCTGATGGAACACATAGGATATACAATGATTTCAAATTCACTCCAGGTTAAGTAAGAGAGGGTTTTTTTAGAATATAAAGATTTTCTAGAATGTAATGTGAAAAAAGTGTAGAAAATAATTTTAATTAACTGATATTAAGTAATTGCTGTTGTTTTTCATAGACAAAGAAGAGTTCAGTAGGATCAGATGAGTAAAAATTGCAAGAAATATCAGCCTTTACAAACTTAGTTATTCCATTTTTTTCTCTTATTTTTGTTTGAATTGAGAACTGCACGGAGAAGCAAATTGACTGAGAAGACTATGAAATGCTATGCTAAGTTGAGAACACTGCTAAACTGCACTCCTACCTCTTTTGAATAAAATTCCCTTTAAGCTACAAAGCATTATACTTTTTCAAAAGTGCTTCCATGTGCTTCCATGATGTCCACTACATTTGTTTTTTTTTACATTTTGTTACATATGAATATGGCTTTTTTATGTGTCCTGATTAGAACCTCTCATAAGATCTACAGGACCTTTTGTGAAATTTTCAGAACATTAATCTCATCCTTTGCTACCTATATGTGGCTTTATTTTGGACACTCATTGATTAGTTTATAAAGCACTGGCTCACCTAATTTAACGAGGGCTCAAGACCCAAGATGCTACCGCTCCAGATAGAATGCAGGAGCAATTCATCAAAGGAACCTGAAGATGTCCTCATCATATCAGAAGCAACCAAGTCGTTGTTCAGTCATCCGGCCTTTCTTACTGTGTTTTACCATCTACTGAGTATTTTTGCAAAATACACAAGACATTGTCAGATCTTTCACTGGAAGAAACACACACACCTCCCAGAATTCCCCAGTCAGCGTCCGATTGCCTCAGTAAGCTTATCGCAGTGAAAGTTAGCAAACTTCCAGCCCCCACCCCGCCCATTTCTCCGAATGTAGACTGGTGGGCGGACTCCGCTTCCAGCCCTGCGCTGCTTTTCCTCTTAGGGGTCTCCCAGCTTCTATAGGCGGCTGGACCTTCTCTCGTGAAGAGCGAGGTTTTATCTCTAAGCGGCGAAAGACCGCGCCGGAGAAACGACCCGGAAATCTTGCATCTTGGCATAAGGAGATACTTGCCTCCGATCCGTTTATCCTGTGGGCTGACGGACCCCCCGAAATCCTACTTTGCATAGCCTGACTTGTCCAGTGTGGCTAAAGTGACTGTGCAGAGGGTGGGTCATCGCCATCATATTACAGTAATGGTAGCTGCTTTTTCTTGTTTGGCTTGCTTAAGCTCCCGATGTTATCCCAAAGGTGCTTTTTCAAGAGGCAACTGGACTTTTGGAGCGGGGTGGGTGTTCTTTGAAAAACGTTTCGCTTCTCATCCAAGAAGCTTCTTCAACCCTCTTGAAAAAGCACTTTTGGGACAACTGTGACCTGGATGACTGAGAATCTCCATAGACGCCTCCCGATGTTGTGCAAATTGTCGATTGCAAATTAGCTTTATTGAATGAGTGCGTGAGTGAGTGAGTGAGTGAGTGAGTGAGTGAATGAATGAATGAATGAATAAAAAATAGTTTGGCATAAAAGGTTCCTATATCAATAGGCTGTATTTAATTGTTTCAGTAAACAAATTCTAGAAATTCTTTATTTGGTTCCTAGCTCAATAAGCTGTCATTTCTTTAGAATATAAAAATTCCCTTTCTATCTAAAAATGGATTCATTGAAAACTGACTCCCTTTTTCTGGGACTATTGCAACCAAATCTATGGGTATTATTATCTTTCCTGGTAATAGCTCTCTAATTATAAGTTTTGATGGAAAGCAATGAGATGTGGGATCACAGGACTTGGTTTGTTGGGAATACAGGTATTTTCTTCTTCCACCTAAAACCTTTTTGTATAGAAGTGCAGTTGGTATACTGGAGCCAACTCACCTGCAATCTATTTCTAGAAAAAGATCAGGCAATAATTTCCCTTCAAAAGCCATTTCTGCCATTCCCCCTCATCTCTATGAAATGTATTTCTGACACACAATTCTCATTAGCACCAAACTGATTGGTGTTACAAATTACGAAGTCTTTGAAATACTTCTCCTACCCATCAGCTGAAAATACAGAAGCATGTAGGTTTTTCATCTCCACTGTATTCTGCTTCTGTGTTTGAGCTAGCCACAACACTTCCCCCTTTTCCCTCCTCCAATTTCTCTTGTGAAGTATAGCAATAGTACTTAGACTCATACACTGCTTCATAAGCAGTTTAGTCAGCATATTGCCCCCAACAATCTGGTTCCTCGTTTTACCAACCTCAGAAAGATGGAAGGCTGAGTCAAGCTTTAGCTGCTCAGGATTGAACTCCTGGCAATGGGCAGAGTTAGTCTGCATTACTTGCATTCTAATCACTTCACCACATCAACTCCTAAAAATGGCACAGTAGTTAAATTGCTGGAGGGAGATCAGTGAGACCCAAGTTTAAGTCTCCACATAGTCACAGAAACTCTGTGTAACTTTGGTCCAGTCACTCTCTTTCAGCCTAAGTTATTTCACAGTATTACTATGATGGGATAAAATGAAGGGAGATCCCTGTGTGAACAGCTCCCGGAAGAAAGGTGAGATATAATTCTAGCAGACTTTTAAAGAATTATCTTCAGGAATGTCTAGATATTGATAGCACTTCATCTTTTCTTTCCACCTTGTAATCTGTCCCAGTCTAGAATGCACCAAGCCTAACACTAGGCTCTCCCAGCTGATCCACAGAAGTCTTTATAACACCTTCATTCTAGGTGTAATGTTATAAAATGGACACACACACTTCTAACTGCCACATCTTTTCTTATTCAAAATGTCTTTTTTGAGCATCTACTTTGGAACATGAGTTCCATGTTTCAAATAATTAGAATTCACCAATGTAGGAACATTCTCCCTCCTGGGAGAAGGTCTTCTGGAATAAACCCTACATAGATGGATGCCTGCTTTTTAAAGTCCAACTGCAAAAAGTGACCCTTAAAAGTTCCTACAGTCCTTTGCTTAAATCGGCTTGCCTGGATATGCCAGAAAATGTTGTCATAAGTTATGTGCTTGAGATAAACATATTGTTGTTGGGCTAGCATAACATGCTAGGCTGATCAAAATGTACATTTTGATAATTTATTATTATCAACAATAAGTTGATGGGAAGTTATAGGAACTCAGTCACCATCTTACCATGTTGTGTGAACCAGACCATTATCTTTAGCCATGATGTTTTATTTGTTTAAGTATTACTGTTATTTGACCCCAACTATTCACTTCGATTAACCTGAGTTTAAGTTTTACAATGTTATGCAAACCCACGTATTGTTTTTGGCTTCATTTGCTTAAGCTTTGCCCAAATTCTCTAAGAAGTTGCCATGCACATTCCCAAACCATTTCATTCACACTTGACCCATTTTTTCCTGTAATTGCTGCCCCCCAAAACCAACAATGACCCCTCTCCTACAAACTGCCCACCCATATCAAGATGACACATGTTTTCTGCCCAGTTCAGAAATCCATGCAGCACTAACAATGCAGCAGAACAACTTGGAGCATTTAGACAGACACTGAAAAATGCTCTGGCACCTCTTTTTCCTGTGCTTTTATTAATTTGTTGTAATAATGAAGATTCGACAAGGGAGGGGGGAAAAGCAATGGAAACAATAGTTTGCACAACAGTGGAAGTAGAACCAGCTCAGGAATTAATAGTGGTGGATGACTTGAGGGTGGTTGAAAAATCATCCACATTTTTAGATCTTCAGTTGCTTAGTCCCACTGCAGAGAGCTCAGACCTTGGCTTGGTCAATTCAGCTACAGAGCAACTAGTAATTCAGGCTCCAGGGAGACACCCCAATTGGGGTCCCACAAGTGAACCCCGCAGAGCAGAAGACATGCAGGCAAGAGAGGTTGACAAGGTTATCCAAGAAGTAGTAGAGATACTGGAGAGGAAGAGGGCCATTGTTTCCGAGCACAGGCATTCTCCTTCTAGCGGTACTTGGAAACCAGCACCTTGGAGATGGTGTCAAGGGCTTTGTCAAGGGACAATATCACTTCGGGTTTGAGGGGCCCACCGTTGTGAGCAGCGATGGTTACCAGGAGGCAGTGGGCCAGCAACTGCAGACAGGAGAGGGGTGCCGTTAAGAGAGGCAAAGCTTAGCCCGCCCACCCCAAGCCATCGGCGGACAGACAGCTTACGAAGCAGGCGGGAGGCGCCGTGCGCCCTTCTTCGCCCCCCCAGCCCAGCCCCGATTCTGCCGGGGAGAAGGCGACTCACCTTAAAGTTGACGGGATCCACGCGAAGTTTCTGGGCGTGCAAGTCGCTGAGCTTGGAAAGGGCTCCCGCCACATCGTCCAGGTTGTTGACGGCTTCGGTGATCGCGTCGATCACTTTCTTGCCGTGAGTCTTGAGATCGTTGGAGCCCGGGCTCAGGTCGAAGTGGGGGAAGTAGGTCTTGGTGGTTGGGTGAGCGGCGAACATCCTGCCGTGGGGGAAAAGGGAGAGTGAAGGGAAGCCCCGGGGGCGGCGGCAGCAGCAGCAACAGCAGCAGCATCGCCCAGGCGAGCTTCGCGCAAGTGGAAGGGAGGAGCGGCTTACCTAGTAAGGGTCTCCGATCCGTAGAGTTCGGCGTTCTTGCCCACAGGGACCCAGGAAGCCCTCACCCTGGCCTTGTCTTCGTCGGTGAGCACCATCTTGGCAGATTGGTGCCCTCCATAGCCGGGCTGCCCTTTTATCGGGCCGGGAAGGCCGAGCCGAGCACGCCTTTCCCCGCTCCCGCCCAAGACACCACACCCCTCCTCACGGGGTGGGGAGTAAAGGCGCTGGCGGGCTTTCTCCTGAGGGGATCGCAGCCTCTCGCTTGGTCTTCCTTCCCCGTCTGGTCCCCTCAGCCATCATCCCACCCGCCAGGCGTGCCCGCCGTCTGGAAATGGTGCGGTTTTTCCCCAATGGGGAAGCCCTCGTGTCGGCCCTGAAGTCTACCCCTACCTCAGATGAGATCAGGAAGCCCCGGGAGACCGCGATGGGGAGTTGCTGGAGGACGGGGTTTGGGGAAATTAGGAGTAGGGGCACGAAGAACAGAGCAGGTTTGACCGAGCCTTTGTCTCTCTCAAAGAGAGGGACAGTTGAAGTGAGTTCAGATCATGAAGGCAAATCCAGTTTGAGGGGTATGAAGATAGTTTGGAGAAAGCCTTCCTATTTCCCCCCATCTCCATCTCCAAGTATTCTACAACCAGCTATTGCAGAACTGGAATTATTGACACATTGTCCATTGAGTAGGGGCCCTTCTACTATTGATGAGAAAAAACAAATCCCCTCCTGGAGTTTTTTTTTCTTCAAAGTAGGGAATCCCTACTCATCACCCCCCCTCAATTGGGGGGCTTTTGCTCATGGGGGGAATGAAGATGCCCAATTCCAGCAGCAGCCCAGAGATGGGGAGAGACTCCTCTTATCTACACAAAGCAGCTGCAAGGACATTGCTGCCCCTAGGCAGTGGCTCTGGGTGGGGCAGCTGAACCTGATAAGCAGCACAGCAGCCTCTTGAAACCTCTTTCTAAATCCTAAGCCCAGAATGAATGGATGCCACTGGCCGGATTCACCTACGGAAACCAACATCAGTTGCCTCGTATACTGCACTAAACAAGTCACCACAAATAGAAATATATTTCACTGAATATAGTAGTGTCCCTATTCAGTAAGTTACAAGCAATATAACACTGAGCACAAAAACCAAACAGTTACATTATGGTTCAGCATTTTGCATGAATGAAGCCATAGTGAGTATGTTGTGGGGCACACTGAAAGAAATTTCTTTTACCGTTAGGTAAGTGACATCCCTCAATGGAAAAGCCAGGTCCTTTCTTTGGAAGGAGCTACCCTATCTAGGAGGAAAACGAAGGAAAACGAGGAAAACTTGTGGTGGAAACAGAAACTTGAACTACAAGATCTGGACTGCTGAGATGATGGCAACTACCAAATGGGCCTTGGTGGTGCAGGCTGTTAATTGCCTGCACTTAAGTTCCAGCTGCCTACAACTGCTGTAGGCTCGAATCCCACCAGGTTCGAGCCTTCCATCCTCTTGGGGTAGGTAAATTGAGGACCCAAGATTGTTGGGGGTAATTAGCTGACTTTGTAAAAATGCCGCTTAGTAATAAGCAGGCATATACAATGGAATGAAGGCTATTGCTGAGCACACTGGGTTGTATCCCAAAAATTGTAAGCCGCCCTGAGTCTTCGGAGAAGGGTGGCATATAAATGTAATTAAAAAAAAAATGACAGTAAAGAATCCCTGCACTAATAACAAGCTGAAGTTTAAAGCAAAAGCTGTATTGTTATGTCCATTTCAAGATGAAGAATAATAGGTGACAAACTTGCAACTTGAGCCAGAACTGTTCTTTCTTGATAAGCTTTTTTTAAAAAGGAAAATATAGACAGTGGAGCTGAAGTTTGTTGAAATACAGTGCAAGGATTGAAGGGGACTCTGATATATGGCTATCTGCTGTTAAGCAGAGGGGAACAAGTTCTTTCTGGGGTAGATTGCTCCCTCTTACAGCAGCTTTTATGCTATATCTGTAGGGCATGCAGCTACTCAGAACATAGTGAAGGCTATTGTTACAAAGTAGTACTTAAGTAATTTTCTGTGTATTCAGAAAGAAGAGCTAGAAGGGACTGGGAGCTAAAAATTGGCATTACGTTGTTGAAAGAATCCAAGGTATTGTTTTTTTTATATACCCTATCTATCTCTTCAACCTAACTAATGAAACTAACTAATGGAAAGTCCAAAAAATGCAAAACAAGTATTTAATTTAGCTTATGAAAAGAGGGACAATGTTGTAATAATATATATGGCTATTACAACTAGGTCCTTCATTTCATGGAAAATTTTAGTGGACCATTCAGCGCCGCCCTGGCTTGCATTTCAAGCCTGCCATCTAAACTGTGGCTTAGAAAAGTTGCATCTGAGCTGGGGATTACCTGCATTTACCTGCAATGCTCTGCTGCTCTGCAGGCTGCTCTCAGAAATCATTGTAGTGCCAACAAAAAGGATGAGTGGGATTCTTCTGAGCCATTATTATTAGTCCCTCTCCTCAAGATTAATGCATTATTAGATTTTTATCCTGCCTTTATTACTTGGTAAGTATGGTAGCGAATTGCACAATATTCCTTCCTCTCCTGTTTTTCCCAACAACAACCAGCCTGTGGACAGAGAGCGATTAGCCCAGTCACCCAGCCAGTTTTTCATGCCTAAGACAAGACTAGAACTCACAGGCTCCTGGTTTCTAGTAGCACCTTAATCAGTCATGAGTTCTCTTTTGCTATCATGAAAGGCTTCCTTATCCTCATAGCCACTTTCATACAATGGGGAGATTGTCAAAATGATCGACATCAGGCATGCAATTCCCAGGAAGAAGAAAGCAATACCTAAGCATGACTAGAAGATGGTGACACTGCAGAAGAAAGTGAGGGCAGGCACAAGTTTTGAAAAACTGCTCGTTGGTCTCGTTCCTTCAAAACATTACAGTGGACCTCACTTAACAACTCACTGTTTAGTGACCATTGGAAGTTACCATGGATCTTCCCAGAGCAACTTAGGACCTGTTTTCAAAGTTCTGATGGCTGCACCCTCCATGGTTCCATGATTGCATTTGGGTGCAGGGCAACCAGCTTGCATTTATGGTCATTTGCAGCATCCTGCAGTCATGTGGCCTTGACTTTTTGGTGGCTTTTGCTGTTTCTGGCATTTATTTCCAGTTTCTGGCAAAAAAGTGCAACTGGGGAAAACAGGCAGTTTAATGAAGAGATCCCCAATCCCTGTTCTGTGGCCTGGTGCTGGGTCGCAGCCCATTTGGAACTGGACCATGGAAGTGGTGGGTCAGTTCATGCATGTGCATGTGTGCGTGCAAGGTTGCATTTATGAAAGTGGCACTTGCATGTGGAACCATTCCCTTTCTCACCCCACTGCCGCCACTGCTTCCGCTTCCACTGGTCCCTCGAGCTGGAAAGGTTGGAGATCCTTGATTTAATGAACACGGTGTTTGGTTGATGCCTACCACAAAAAAAGTTCATAAAATTGGGTGCAATCACACTGGGATCCCTTAAGGACCACCAGAAGGCTCCAAAGCAGGGGTCGTCAAACTTTTGGACCTCAGGTACCACCAAAATCATAATTTTAAATCCCGCGGGCCACTGATATGCATTTTGACTGCCGGTGGCTTGCTAATGTTGTTGGGAAAGTCAATCCCATATTCCAGAGCTGCAGTAGTCAAGAAATGACCCAGAGCAGCTGCTCCTCCACCCTGGTGCACCAGCCTGCCATGGACTGGAGGAGCTGCTCCAAAATGACCAAAATGACCAGTCTTGTGACTACTGCAGCTCTGGAATATGGGACCGACTTTTCCACCATCAGCAAGCCATCCCGGGGCGGATTTCCGTCCCCCGCCATTGGTCTTACCTTCCAATTCCAGCTTGCATGGCTCTACTCAAGGTAAGGTTTGCGCTTGGCTGAAGGGTGAGGGCCAGCGGGTGGGCAGGCCATGTGGGTGGCGCAGCCTTGTGTTCCCACACAGCCTGGATTAATTGCTTTGGGGGGGGAGTGCTTTGGGGGGGAACATTTCTCTGCAGACCACCAAAATTTTCTCATGACCTACTAGTGGTCCCCGGCCCACCAGTTGGTGACCACTGGTCCAAAGAATAGTAATGCAAGAAATTCCAGAGGTGAAAGTCAGTCTAGGGGGGTGCAGATGTGATTCAGGCTGGAAGAGTTAACTCCTCTTGCACCTCTGATTCTTCTCCACCCATTATCCCCTTTGGAATTTTTACCCATTACTGAGGAATAAACAGGTCTTGTTAAGGCTGGGAGCTAGGGGGAGGGATAGACTATCACTGCCACAACCCTATTTTTCCTCTCTTTTCTGCACTAATTCCAATTCAATTATCTCACAGTATGTGGTGGAAGAAAGGGAATCTCACTTGGAGACTTGGCTATGAGGAGGGAGAAGGAAAGGCTTTAGGCTTTTCACAAGCAGTATTGCCCAGAGTCCCTCCTTGAGGGAGATGGCTGGTCTAGAACCCTGAAATATAAAACAAATGCAGTAAATAAATACACCAAGGAGATATTTCTGGGGGACAAACTTCTTCACCTGCCTTCCCACCTATCCCTAATGGCTGTCTTCAGTCATCAACAGAGTCCGGCAAAACGTTAGTATTACCTTTTCTCCCTGCCTTATCCCCAGTTCATGTTCATGACACTTTATAAGCTGCCCCCCTCCATAACTATTTCTGTGGATATGCGTGTAAATAATCTGCAGGGCAACAGCTATAAAGCATACATGATGAAGATGAGAGTCAGAACTACAGTATGTTAACAGGGCTGAATAGAAGCAGAGTTCCCCTAAGAATTTGTAGCAAGGCGAGGCTTGTTTCAGTGTCTGGGCAGTGGCTCTGGGCTGGCTAGGTCCCTGATAAGCAAGCAGAAGTCTACTTCCCAGGAAAGGGAATGGCTGCCACTGACTGATTTCATGCATCATACTAAACCATCATTAACTTAGTCTTGCTTTTATGAAATAAACTGCAGCTAGCTGGATTCATTCTACCCAGTAGCCCTGAACTATACTTTAAATTAGATTAGGAGTGTCCAACCTTGGCAAATTTAGGACCTGTGAACTTCAATTCCCAGAATTCCCTAGCCAGCATGTCGGACATATTGTGGTATATCTCAGTATATTAACTGAACACAATTTGGGGTGTGGGGTGGGGATCAGGGAGAGGGCCTGTGGGAAAATAAATGCTACATTGGGGGTGGAAGTTGGAATCCTGGATTAAACTGTCTGTCTGAAAATAGCCTAGAAGTTTTATTAACATTTCTAGCACTTGTTGAAGCACCCTGGAAACTAAAGGACAAAAGTACTCTTTGAGGACTGAATTGCCTTCTGGGGATACCTAGGATTTCGCTTTCATTCGCTGACCATAACCAACCAATCAACCAACTAACCAAATAAATAGAATCCTATTTGCTTCTGAAGTGACACCTTCTCTCCAATCTGCCTGTCTCAGGTTTCTCAGTTTGTTTTCTATTAGGCACCACTGGTGTCAAAGCTGTCTAGCAAAATATGGTTTTCTCCTGTGCTTTTCTAGCTTTGCAGTTGCTGTCAGATATCTCTTTTGGTGACAGTCAAACAGTGGGATGTGGCAGCTATGCCAGATTCCTACTCCTTTGTATTCTTCATATTAACAATTGTCTATAGGCCTAATAACAATAATGCAAATATTTTCATGATCTCCTGAACTCTATAGGATTTGACGGTTCCTGATACTTACAAAAAGGCAGACTAAATTATATTTTCTTGTAACAGCTATATTAAGAAAACCACTCCAGTACAGTAATGAACATTTTACATTGCATATTTCTGACATCTTTTATGGTCAGCTGATGTCAGTATAGCAAGTGACCTAAGATAGATCTTGGACTGTAAATTAATACTCCATTACTTAAATTCTCCTTTATTTAAATTGTTCTATCTAATTCTGGATTGCAAAAATCCAAATAATCATTAAATGGTGGAGATATTGAAAATTTTGCTATCATCTAGTTTAGTTAAACTGGGGGTAATTTGGGCCTCTCCTGGCAGTAATGATATAATTTGTAATTCTGTTTGTTTCCAAGTCAAGGATTCAGTTTGGATGCTACTGCTAAGCCACTTGTGTAAAATTACAGAGTCTGTGGTGTTTTATGTATGTATGTGTGGGAATAATAACATTATTTGGGATTGGGGAAAGAGGGGGTAATTGGTTCAAACATTTTAAGAAACATTGATCTACTGTTTTCTATTCTTATTGCCAATTAGTATCATTCAGATTTTTGTAGTCCAGGTTTGATAGTCCTACCTATACCGAAGGGGTAGGGTTTTTTTTTAAGGCAAAACCAGTCAGGATGAATTCCAGGATGTACAGCAGTTTCAGCTGAGAACAACAAATAATGAGCAACAGAAAGAATTAAGAGCAAAACATGCATTGGAAGATTTTTTGTAAAATAATGAAATGTTAACAACTGTAGAAATGACATATTTATGAGGTAACTTTTTTGAGCAGAAACTCCTCTGGAATCCCTTGGCCCCTTCTTAATATCCCTTCAGATAATCTGCAAACTAATATTGCACAAGAAAATTCTGGGACTATTTTGATTTGCTGGTATTTATTCTATTTGTTATTTGGATTGGACTAATATTTTTAACTAATTATGTATGTATATTCTTGTGTGAGCTGCCCCGAGTCCCCGGAGATGGGGTGGCATATAAATCCAAATAAACATAAACATAACACTTTTTGCCTTTCTATCAACTAGATAGAGATTATGCCTACCAAACAGAAAAGGGCAAAACAAAGCAATATTGCTCATCAGGAATGGGATTAAAGTGATTTGTCTACCTTCAGCAGGCAGGCGTTGGTCAATCCAGACAGTTGCAATTTAGTCAATTAAACCATAGTTATGATGTATTTGACATGTTTCCATGGCTTAACATCTTATTTGAATTATAAACTATGGGCCAGGGTTATTGTGCTAAGTGAGACCAGTCAATTATGGCTTTTATTTTTATTTTTAGTTAGGCAAAGAGGTTGAAACCTGGCTGGCGACATCGATTCCTTCTTGGGCCTCCAGGCAGTAAGAAAGATACTTCCAGGCCCCACCTGCTTATCAATGGCTCAGTGGCCCCACCCGAAGCCACTGCCCAGGAGTAGCTGTGTTTCAGGCTGCTGCTATGAGCAGATAAGAGAAGAAGCCTCTCCCCCATTTTTTGGGCAGTTGCACCTTTGCCATGGAGCAGAGCCCCTAATAAGCCCACCACTTTTATTTTGAGAGGGCCTCAGAATGAGATTCAAAATTATTAAGGCTTAGGCTTCATGTTCACAACTCCAGATCTGCCTACTCCATCTTGGAGGGAAGACAGAGGAGGACAGATCCCATCCTGAAGCAGAAAATGCTGAAGGCAGTACATAATTCTAAGTTGTTTCAATTTAAAATTAATATAACATTTACATTTAAGCATAGAATATAACTATTTTTCCGATCAGGACACTTTGCCTGCCAAAAGAAACAATAATGAAAGAAAATAAAAATGATTGTTCTCGGCACAGGAAAAATCTCATTTCAGTCAATCCATAGATCAGGGGTTTTCAAACTTCACAGTTTTAAGACTTGTGGACTTCAACTCCCAGAATTCCTCCTCCAGTCATGTTAGCTCAGTAATTCTGGGAGTTGAAGTCCACAAGTCTTAAACTTGCCCAAGTTTGAAGACCCTTGCCATGGATCAACTAAACCTTTGTCACCCAAGATATTGCTTTGCACAATTAGCTTCAGGGCCATCCCAAATCAAGCACCCACAAGCTCCATAGACTCTCCTGAATGTGATTTGGCTGCACCTCAGCATAAATTATACTCCTGACATACTCTAGTATGGAACACTTAGTTAATTTTCTCAAAATGTATTGAAGTCGGTACACAGGATTTCTGGTCAAACAATATCTTTGGCTACCCAAATCACCTGCTCATTTTTATTTTATTTATTTGTATTATCTGTCTTGATTATTTAGACAGATAACTCAAGGCAGCAAATTTTTCCCCACAACAACAATGCTGTGATGTGGATTGGGATGAGAGAGAGTGACTGGCTCCAAGTCACACAGCTGGCTATCCAGCTGACCATCTGAATATATCATGTCTTTCATCCAGACCAAACATTTGCAAAATACTGGGAAGTTACCAGGCTATTTTTCCTCCAGATAAATAAACACTAAGGATTCCTTCCAGTCAAATCTGGTTCCTATGACTTCAAAGACATTAGACCCTTGTACAATTCTTAGCAGAAATGTTTCCTATTACTGCTTCTGGATATTTTTTTTCTGATTTGCTAGTCTTGGCTATAAGTTTGGATTTTCTTGTTGGTCTTCTAGTTGCATCATAGCCCTGAGGACTGACTTTGTTGAGGTTTTCAAAATCAGCCAAGATCAGCAGGGTGCAATCAAGAAATGGGTTTTAGATCTTGAAGATCATTGTAGTAAACATTGTAGTAAACATTATAATGATGATTCCTGATATTGACCAAGCTAACTCTGAAATTAAGTTCTGAGTCTTGGCTGAAGCAGTGGCTGCTTGAAAGCTATAAAATTTGTAAGAACAGAAGATAAGCAGTGCCCCGCTGGGGAGGTGCCTATCTAGTCCAGAAGTCTGTCTCACAGTAGGCAACCATCTGCATAGGGAAGCCTACCAAGTCTTCCAGCAGATGGCCTTCAGAGGGAGTAATGCCACCTCCATGAATTGGTCCAACCCTTTTTTGATGCCAGCCAAAGTGATTGCTAGCACTACATTTCATGGTAGCAGATAGCAAATGTGTTTGTTGCCTAATTTTTGAGGTGCTTTTATAAGGCTATCAAATTATAAGGCTCCAGATAAAAGTTTAGAGGCTTCGGTATCATTTTTCTGCCATCTAGTATTCCGAATTTTTTGCAGCCCATAGTTTTACCACTCTAGCTTATGTTTAGGTTACAGCTGTGAAATCTTTCCCTTAACCCCTATATTTAGCTGGACTGTCTGAAATCAAGGGTCTCCAAACTTGGCAACTTTAAAACTTGTGGACTTCAACTCCTAGAATTTCTCAGCCAGCAATGCTGGCTGGGGAATTCTGGGAGTTGAATCCACAAGTCTTAAAGTTATGAAATGTGGAGACTCCTGGTCTAAATTAAGAAGGAGCTTCTCTGGAATCAAAATGGGAAAAGTAATTATGAAAGAAATCAACCTTAAAAGGGAAATAGCATTTCGTAGTTGCATGATCACAATCCTCTATGACTATTTACGCATATTTGCTGCTCCAGTTTGGCCTCCTTACCAGACAGAAGACACGGGTTTTTTAAACATTTTTAAAAATTAGTTCTGATGGTTGGCAATTTTCCATACTATATTATGCTATCTATTTAACTCTACTCTACTGGAGCTTGCAAATAACTCCAGGGAGGGTGGAATTAAAGGGTTTCTAGAAGGAGGGGTGCATGGAATTCTTAAACCATGTTGAGAAAACTGTCCAAATTGTAAATTTCCAGAGACTTCTGCAGTAGTATTCCTAGAGATAGTATGGCCAATTATTTGGCTAAGCAACCTATGCCAAAAACATAAGTGTCAACATGTGTTCAGCTTTGTCTCCCTGAACTACAATGTAACCAAGTGCATGTTAGTCTAGTTGTCTTGTTAATCCAGTCCATCATTGTTGTCAATTATGATTTATGTGTCATGCAAACCCCTCAAATAAGGTTGAGTAAATTATGGCTCAGTAAGGATATTAACATCACAGATGACATATGCGGTGATGGCCAATCTATTGTCAAGAAGAAAAAAGAAAGGAAAGGTGTGATGGAATAGTTTTTGGGAAATAAATATACTTAGTTATTATCGAACTATATACTATATTGTGTACTATATAAACACTATATTTTATAGTGTATATTAAATATATATATGCATATGTATATATAGTATTTAATTTAACATATATTTAATATACACTATAAATATATGTGTGTGTGTGTGTAAATATGTATGTATGTTCCGTTGAGTTTATAAAAATTAAAGCACTCGAAGTTCCGTTAAAATGTTTTCCCGATTTTATTTTATTTTATTGAAGTGTCATTATAATAATAATTTAGTAACAGGCACCTACATTCTTCATCCGAATTACGTCGGACTACAAAGCCCTCAATGACCACGAAGATGGCAAGAAATAACCCTTTAGTCCATTTCGCGTTCCTTCGGATATTTGCAATCACATTTTGAAGAAGCTCTCGAATTTTGAGCAATCCAGGATAATGAAGCGTCTTTCCAAGCTCTCGCCAAAATAGTGGATTTGTAGTCCGCAAATTCAACGAAAGCATCCGGTACAATGCCCCCAGCCGAGGTTCGGGGAAATGCGTTCGCAAACGACTGCGCATGAGCCTCTGGAGGAACCGTAGTTCGCAGCTTGTGACGCTTCGAACCCGAAAGGCGTGTTGGTTCCGACCTCGTGGGTCGGAATCTTTCCGGGCGAACCGGTCCCGAGGCTGGTGAGTAAAATGCGCTGGATTAAAATATTGGGCAAGTTGCATCCTTGGCAATGTGAAGAGCACAGGAAGTCCAGCAGCGAGCCTTAGAGCAGGGGTCTCCAACCATGGCAACTTTAAGCCTGGAGGACTTCAACTCCCAGAATTCCCCAAAGCTGCCTGGGGAATTCTGGGAGTTGGAGTCCTCCAGGCTTTAAAGTTGCCATGGTTGCCAGAATGGTGGCACTGCCTTTGGCACTTTGTCAATGACTGTGATCTGTTGGACTGCAAAGTTATTTTGGGTCGCTATTAGGATTTTCCATTCACTGGAAATGAATGATACTCTTTAGTTTAATTTCTTATTTGAACTCTCCTGGAAAGCTTTCCCACCCCACCCCTCGGTGTTGAAAAGTGGAATAAACATAATACTCTGTTGATCAAACTCCTCTCTTGGTGACAAGTCTTATTGGTGGAAGTGATTTGCTACCTTCCAGAATGGTGGGTTCTTTCCCCCCACTGCTTCCCAATTTAGTCTCAGCCCTGGGATTCCCTGAAAGCATTCCTTCTAAGAACGATAGATGCTGAAGTTATCCACACCAGTGAGAGATAGGACCATCCATGTTTATTTTTTATTTATTTTTTGCTGTGAGGCTAAGAAGTCTGGCTAATTACATGTCACAACAGCAATGGCCTGTCTAGGGCAGAGAACCTCAACTTCCAAATATTATATGCTGGTTAACACTGTTGCATGCAAATGTGCTGTGAAATGCATTTTATTGGAATTCAGGTGCAAACGATATGAATGGCACATAGGTTTTATGATAGAAGTTTCCGTTCTACGCTGCTGGGGATATTAAGCATTGGCTTGTATTAAAAGGAATGACAAGACTGCCTTTGGGACCTAATGCCACTTCTCTGAAAACCCATGCTGAGTATTAGGAGCAGAGACAAAAATTGAACTTTGTTGAAATGGGTGCGAGCTGATCAGCTCCAACTATGAATGAAGTATGAATAGGTTTGGAAAGGAAGTGGAGTATTATAGGCCAGAGAAAAAGAAATTGTTTTGAAAAGGCGGTTTATGTTGCTGCTCCTTCAGATTTACTTAAAAATAATTCTTATGCTCTCTTTAGTGTGACTTCAGTATATTCCAGCATCGAGACAAAAACCCTTATTCTTCCTGAAGAAAAGATGAAGGAAGAATAAGTATTTCCAATGTTGGAATTAAGTTGCTGAAATGTAAAGGGGAAATGTGATCATCTCTATGCCTCTTGCTTGGCAACAGATTATTATTACCACTATTATCTCATCCAAATACAATGGACACTGAAAAACTGGAAGTCTTGAGTTCATTGATTATCATGTCCTGCTCACCAATCTCTGCTATGCTTTGGGAATGGCTTCCAGAATAGAAGTTCCTGACCACAAAGGCTGGCAGCAAGGGAGGGGGGAAATTCGTATTGGGATTTTTTTCCTCTTGAAGAGTGTAGCCCCATCAAACAAAGTCTAAACATAGCCAGGGTAAGTGATTTTATATGCCTGCAAAAATGCCTGAATTTCGCTAATATATAATCCCCTTTAGTGCAAATTAAAATGCATATGTATCAATTTTAGACAGCTTATATAGTGAGTTACATTCTACAGATTAGCCACAGATATTGTGTTATAGTTACACGTAACTCAGAACGTGCAGAAGTAGGATTTGCTACGTAAGGCGTCACTTGCAATGTTGTGTAATCAAGTATATATATATTATAATGTACAATATTCTTCTCTTTATAGCATCCATATATGAAAATACTTTATAGAAGACTGGGAGTACAGCACAGGAGGGCATCAGAGATCCTGTAACAACAGTAATGAATTACAGAGAAGAAATTATGAGTTTGATAGTCCCAGGACAATTTGATGATGCTGACACTTCAGACAGGTAATGCAGAAATGAGCAGTTTAGATGTTTTTCGGTTATACAAAGCAACTAAGCTTTGCTAGATAAATCTTGCTCACCTTCTATTCATTATTCTGGTCCTTTATTATTAGAAACTGGTCCCAGTTTTTTGTGTGCATCTAAGAAAATAATTACTTGATTTGCCATACTTGCAAAGAGTTATTACAATGGCTTTAGATAAAAACAATACTATAATTGAAACATTGAAGATCTAATAATCAAAAATGTTTGCACTTGTCATCTTGGTGTTCATACTATTTGCCTCCTTCGTCCTTTATGTGAGGAAGTGAATAGAATAGAATAGAATAGAATAGAATTCTTTATTGGCCAAGTGTGATTGGACACACAAGGAATTTGTTTTGGTGCAAATGCTCTGAGTGTTCATAAAAAGAAAAAAAATACATTCATCAAGAATCATAGGTATAACACTTAATAGTAGTCAAAGGGTACAAACAAGCAATCAAATTATATTAGGAAACAAGTGATCAAATCAAATTATACTCGTAAACAGTCAATAAAAAAATCATAAAGATACAAGCAACAAAGTTACATTCATGCAGTCATAATTATTACTCTGTTCTTTATTAAAAGATGTTCTGTTTTTCATAACCAATCAGAGACAATGTGTACACAAATAAAATCCCTTAAATCAGTGTTTCTCAAACTTAGCCCTTGTAACAGATGTGGACATCAAGTCCCAAATTCCCAGCCTGCAATTTTCAGGAGTTGAAATCCATACCTGTTATAAATCCAACCGATTTGAGCTATACATGAGGTAAACTATATAAATGGAACACTTTAAAGCTATACATCGAATGGAACATATAAATGGAGTGAACTGGAAAACAAATAATAACTCCTTTTCCATTAGAAGAACAGAAACCTACATGAAGAGAATGTGTTTAATGGTCAACTGAACTGAGTTTTTATGTCTGATATACCATCAAAGGTAAGGAATTATGTAAAGAGGATGTCATTAAATCTTAAGAGTATCAATCAACAGTGCCTCCATCTTGTCAGAATTCAGTCTTAGGTTATTGACTGTCATCCAAATACTAATCCAGTCCATGTACTCACCTGATTCAGGTGGAATGAAAAGAAAGTAAGTGAGGGATGAATATTATAACATGCAAATGATCTGTTGTTCCAAATCTTGAAATGACTACCTCCAGCAGATTCTTACAGCTCAATAGTGCACAACTTAAAATCTAGGTTGGCACATAGTTCCTGAAAGTCTTGGATATTTATAAAAGTTACCACTAAAATATGGGTGGCTATAGCAAATTAAATGGAAAAAAATGCTATTTATATTATTATGTACTATAGAATTGTAGAGTTCGTCCCATCCCAACTCCCATCAGCTTTAGCCAAGTTAAAGATGAGGAAGTGGGAACCACGGTCCAGCAAATCTGGAGAGTTATGTTACACTGTTGGCCTGCTGATACATCCATGCACCTTCACACCCATCACTCTAGGGTGGGGTGGAGGAGGGGTGGAGCTGCTCTACTATGGTACCTTCAGACAGTTGCAGCTGGGCCTCCACACCCCAACACCTTGCTGGCCCATTTCTTCTGCAGCTGGCAAGGCTTTCCTGAAGGCACTGAAGCGATAACAGAGCTCTGGATAGATCTGGAGCTCTGTTATTGGCTGTAGAGGCCTTCAGGAAAGCCTTGCCAGCCGCAAAAGTTCCTGAAGGCCTCTGATAGCGAGGCCAGGGGTGATGCACACAAATGAGGTGAGTCAGTGAACAACATCCTCCCCCCGCAAAAAATAAGACCTGGTGCCTTTTTTGGTAGCAAAAAAAATATAAGACAGGGTCTTATTTTCAGGGAAACACAGTAGCTATGCTCACTATAGCGTGTCCAATGTATGGTGTCTGCATTGTTTTGAAACCACTATAGAATCAGCCTACTAAAAGTTTACTAAATATTCTTCTTTTAAAAAATAGTGAACCCTCACAGGTTGTTCCAGCATCTCAAGAGGAGAAGGTGGTGGTTAAAATACAAGAGTCCCATCTGAATGAGGAAGCCGATGTGGATGAATCTGATGAGAGCTCTGAAGATGAGGAAGGTGGATGGGATTGGGATGACGAGATGGGAAAGCTGACAAAACGGAATCCAATGCCTGGAGGAAGAAACCTACAGGTGTGCAATAAGTGGATTTTTGCCTGTTGCTTTTAGATATATTTGTCCTGATTCCTATAGGCTATTGAATTATATGATTGTGGGTATAGCTTGTTTTGGCCTAGTAGCAAATTGTAGTATAACATGACTATAAAAACAGGCCACTATCCTGGGTTACCACGATGTGTGGATTTAGTCTTTATGTGACAATGTGTTCAGCTGTAAGCTACATTTGTGGGCATTTTAATTTGAACCTTTAAAATTATTTTATAGGAACGTAGTCTCAGTGCATCGGGAAAGTCAATAGCCTGAATGCTTAAGTATTCTGTTTTGTTTTGAATAACAAAAAATGTCCTAGCATCTTGTAGAGAGACTAGCTGATAATTTCAGGAGTTTTTGCCACTAATAATATGCAAGGTTAATTATTGTCTTAAGGAATGATGGTGAGCCATAGCTTAATGCTACTTGCATAAATGACAAGCATGCAAAGTATGAGGCTCCAGCATTTCCTTTTCTTTCCCATTCATACAGCCCAGAGGAAGAGTAAACCAGAATTCTGTTCATTTTAGCTAATTCAGCTTGTTATGTGCAAACCAAGTTGTAGTTTAAAATAAACTCTAGCCAGCTAAACAATCTAGGAATGTTGGTGGTTTAGTGTATGTGCCTATATTTTATTTTAAACCCTAGTTCTTTGATGTGCATGTATTGATAAGTCACCAACTAATTAAAATGGAATTCTGATTTATTTTTTTCTGGCCACACAAGAACTAAAAAGGGAAAGGAGGTACATCTGTCAAAATCTTTGGTTCTTTTCACTGGGTGCATTCTGTTATTCTGTGGCTCAGCATGAAACTCAGTGCAAAACTCCCATTGTCTTTAGCCTCCCAAAAGTCAATTTACATGTCTTACTATTCTTCCTGCATTTGATGAAATATGTTTCCAAGGCTAGCTGGTATATATGCTTTTGCTCCTGTGGCCTTAATCATGACTGATGCATTTGGAATGGGTCACAGGATTCTGCATTCCCTCTTTCCCTAGTGAGACTCACCCTTCAAACGTATTCATGGATAAGGTTATAACAGCACTTGACTATACATGCTAACTAGTGTTAGCCTGGGGAATTTGCACATAATAGGGATAGCGGGGACATAATCATGCAATTGTCTTTTAAAAATCATTTTTCAAATTAAGAGTCTGCAAAAGTGTGCCTTTAGAATGGTTTTTAAATGGAATTTTAGTTATATAACTTTTTTTTCAGGCAAATAAGCAGACTCCCAGCAGCAATGCAGCCAAAATGTCTACACCTACAGATAAAGCATTAAGAAAGTTTGAGAATAAAATCAATTTAGGTAAGTTGATCATTTAGAATTCCAGGATTCCAGAGGGTCTGAATCAGGTGATAGTTTTTAAAAGATGAAATTCAGTGGATTAATGGGTTAATCTGTCCTGGAAATCTATTAAAATGCCTCTGGAAGACTTGAATTTTTATTTCTTTGTTTCTGTGATAGAATAAAGTTTTGGCTTATCAAAAATAGACTTAGTCTGACTTCCGGGTTGAGCCTTCTCGAGAACAGGCGGGCGTGTTTGTGATCGTCCACGACCGCAGCCTGGTCTTGCGTCCCAGAGAGCCCGATCCTGCAAGGTTCGGGCTGAAGCTGCCTAAGAAGGGCAGGAGAAAGGGAAATCTAGCCAGAGTGAGGGGAGCCGCATCTCCCCCTTTTGTCTGGTCTCTTCCCTCGAAAGGCGTCAAGCCGTTGGTCAAAATGGCCACCTGAAGAAGGTCTCGGAACTAGATGATTGGTGAAGGAAAGAGAGAAGTCGACAGAGAACCGGAGTATCGGATGGTAAGATCAAGGCACCCCGGGATTAAGATAAAGATGAGTTTTTGAAAAAGAAACAGAAGCGGCGCAGTTCCAAGTGAAGAAAAATAAGTAAAATATTTCTGACAGCTATAAGGGCTTGAACGGGAAAGGAAAAGAAGCCAAGTAAGAACTTAAGTTTGGGGCTGGAAAACTTTGATTATCAAAATAAAAGGAAAGTTAAGACTCTGTGCAGAAAGTGCCACTTTGTGGGAAAAAGTGGAAGCTAAAAAGTAAAAACTATCTTGTTCCTTTGTGGATTGGAGTTGCTACATTTTAAAGAGACGGGATTTATAGAAAGTGAAGCTTGAATACTAAAGGCAGTTCTTGGGACTAATTGGTAATATTGATATAGATTCTGGACCTGGGTTGGATCATAGAAAATTTAAGAAAGAAGAAACAAGGAAAATTAAAATTTTGGTGGTCATCAAAAATTAAAATGGAGTTTAAAAGTATGAAAGAACTGTTACAGGAAGTGACTGAACAACAGCATGTTGCAGAAAATATGGGCATGGTGCTGAATAAAGAAGAAGAAGCCGTGGAAAAGGTGGAGCAAAGCGCAGAGGAAAAGCCATTAAGACAATGTCTAAAAGATTAATAAAATAAAAGGGAAAGGAAGGGTGGCTAAACGGAACCTAAGAAAGTATCTAAAAAGGGAAACATTCTGAAATTAAGCATGCAGAAAGGTTCAGAAGGAAAGAACAGAAAGGTAAAGAGAGAGAGAGGGATTCAAACGGATGAGAGAAGGGGAGATCAGGATAATAGGAGGAGAAGGGAGCCAGCCAATGCTATTTTAAAGACAATTAACACAAAGATTCATAAATAAAAGGGAAAGGAGGATGATCAAAAATGAAACTTAAGAAGGTAATTAAAAGGAACATTTATGAAACTAGGTATGTTAGAAAGGTCAAGAAGGATAGAGACAGAAAGGTAAAGAGAGAGAGAGGGATTCAAACTGGATAGAGAAGGGGATAGCGGATAAAAAGAGAGAAGGCAAGAAACAAGAACAAAAGATAGAGAGATCACGGGAATTATAACAAAGAGAAAACTTGTTTGCATAGAGACAATATTGGCGTGTATTTAAAAGGGGGGTGCATGAAGAAATGGTAATAGGAATCTATTGTAATTATAGAGTGTAAAACAATAGGGTTACTGACAATTTTCACTGGTAAAGGTCACATTTTTCATTTCTTATCCACAAAAGAAAGCTAAATGATGATTAGATGAATTGGATTAATTGAAATGATTTTAGAAAGTGCTTAAAATGGGATTTGTCAGTAACCAAGATTAGTTATTTTTATTATTATTTTGGAACCATAAATTAATTTTAGGGGATATGTGTTGCAGAACCCAACCGATTAGAGATATATTGTAAAGGAGCTTTTCCATTTTCTTTTTCTTTTTCTCTATCTTCGTTTGAAGGGAATGACTATGATTATGTTATTATATTAACCACTGAGGTGTCACTTTCAAAGTAGTAAAAGGGGTGCAAGTCTAGGTTTTTCATTCTTTTTAGTGTTAATATGGGTATGGATTTAGAATTATGGTGAGAATATGTGATGAAAGAGGCAAATCTGACGGACAAAAAGAATTCTGTAAATGATAAAAGAGTATTAACAATGTGAAGATAATTAAAGGTTAGACATGGATGAACTTTATCTTTAATATGATGGGCAAATATATTGTTATTTGTAAGATTTATACATGAAGTTTTTAAAAATATATATGTATATTTGCAATTAACTTGAAATGAACTGGGGGCTATACAGAATGAGATTAAGATTTGAGATTAGATTAATTTTTGACCCTTTGTCCTTAATGGAATAGAAGTGAAGTCAAATGTTTAAAAAGGAATATAGATCTACTGTCACATTTGCATGTAAAAGTGATGACTTCGGGAACATGCTGTCTACTGAAAAAGCTGTTTTAAAAATTGTTAAAAATTGAATAAAATTTGGTTAAAAAAAAACTTAGTCTCTTGTTCCATTCAAATCATATTTTTACTAACAACTATAGCAAAATTATAAGTTTATGAAATGGTGAGGGTCATCCTGCACAGCTGCCTTTCAGCTGCTGGCTGCTACATGGGCTGAAACTGCGAAATTAGAATATTGTGCAAAAGTTCATTTATTTCCATAATGCAACTTAAAAGATGAAACTAATATATGAAGATAGACTCATTACATGCAAAACAAGATAGTTCAAGCTGATTTGTCATAATTGTGATGATTATGGCAGCTCATGAAAACCCCAATCCACAATCTCAGAAAATTAGAATATTGGGAAAAGGTGCAATATTCTAGGCTCAAAATGTCCCTGTAATCAGCTAATTAAGCCATAACACCTGCAAAGGGTTTCTGAACCTTTAAATGGTCTCTCAGTCTGGTTCAATAGGAATCACAATCATGGAAAGACTGCTGACCTGACAGTTGTACAGAAAACTATCATTGACACCTCCATAAGGAGGAAAGCCTCAAAAAGGTAATTGCAAAAGAAGTTGGGTGTTCCCAAAGTGCTGTATCAAAGCACATTAATAGAAAGTTATGTGGAAGGGAAAAATGTGGAAGAAAAGGTTGCACAAGCAGCAGGGATGACCCACAGCCTGGGAGGATTGTCAGGGAAAAGGCCATTCAAAAGTGTTGGGACTTTCACAAGGACTGGACTGAGGCTGGAGTCAATGCATCAAGAGCCACCACACAGGACGGATCCTGGGCATGGGCTTTAAATGTCCGTCCAGAAGCGTCTTACCTGGCTAAAAGAAAAACAGACCTGGTCTGTTGCTCAGTGGTCCAAAGTCCTCTTTTCTGATGAGAGCAACTTTTGCATCTCATTTGAAACCAAGGACCCAGAATCTGGAGGAAGAATGGAGGGGCACACACTGCAAGGTGCTTGAAGTCCAGTGTGAAGTTTCCACAATCTCATGTTGATTTGGGGGAGCCATGTCATCTGCTGATGTTTGTCCACTGTGCTTCCATTAAGTCCAGGGTCAATGCAGCTGTCTACCAAAAGATTTTGGAGCACTTCATGCTTCCTTCAGGCGCAGCTTTATGGGGATGCTGACTTCATTTTCCAGCAGGACTTGGCACCTGCTCACACTGCCAAAAGCACCAAAATCTGGTTCAATGACCATGGGATTACTGTGCTTGATTGGCCAGCAAACTTGCCTGACCTGAACCCTAGAGAATCTGTGGGGCATTGCCAAGTGAAAGATGAGAGACATGAGACGAACAATGCAGAAGAGCTGAAGGCAGCTATTGAAGCATCCTGGTCTTCCATAACACTTCAGCAGTGCCACAGGCTGATCGCTTCATGCCACCACATTGAGGCAGTAATTGCTTCAAGGGGCCCAAACCAATTACAGTACATATGC
>CM019150.1:148345295-148362446 GCA_009733165.1 Naja naja
TCTGATACTTACAAAAGGCAGACTAAATTATATTTTCTTGTAACAGCTATATTAAGAAAACCACTCCAGTACAGTAATGAACATTTTACATTGCATATTTCTGACATCTTTTATGGTCAGCTGATGTCAGTATAGCAAGTGACCTAAGATAGATCTTGGACTGTAAATTAATACTCCATTACTTAAATTCTCCTTTATTTAAATTGTTCTATCTAATTCTGGATTGCAAAAATCCAAATAATCATTAAATGGTGGACACAGAGATATTGAAAATTTTGCTATCATCTAGTTTAGTTAAACTGGGGGTAATTTGGGCCTCTCCTGGCAGTAATGATATAATTTGTAATTCTGTTTGTTTCCAAGTCAAGGATTCAGTTTGGATGCTACTGCTAAGCCACTTGTGTAAAATTACAGAGTCTGTGGTGTTTTATGTATGTGTATGTGGAATAATAACATTATTTGGGATTGCGGAAAGAGGGGGTAATTGGTTCAAACATTTTAAGAAACATTGATCTACTGTTTTCTATTCTTATTGCCAATTAGTATCATTCAGATTTTTGTAGTCCAGGTTTGATAGTCCTACCTATACCAAGGGGTAGGGGTTTTTTAAGGCAAAACCAGTCAGGATGAATTCCAGGATGTACAGCAGTTTCAGCTGAGAACAACAAATAATGAGCAACAGAAAGAATTAAGAGCAAAACATGCATTGGAAGATTTTTGTAAAATAATGAAATGTTAACAACTGTAGAAATGACATATTTATGAGGTAACTTTTTTTGAGCAGAAACTCCTCTTCCCTTGGCCCTTCTTAATATCCTTCAGATAATCTGCAAACTAATATTGCACAAGAAAATTTGGGACTATTTTGATTTGCTGGTATTTATTCTATTTGTTATTTGGATTGGACTAATATTTTTAACTAATTATGTATGTATATTCTTGTGTGAGCCGCCCCGAGTCCCCCAGAGATGGGGTGGCATATAAACCAAATAAACATAAACATAACACTTTTGCCTTTCTATCAACTAGATAGAGATTATGCCTACCAAACAGAAAAGGGCAAAACAAAGCAATATTGCTCATCAGGAACGGGATTAAAGTGATTTGTCTACCTTCAGCAGGCAGGCGTTGGTCAATCCAGACAGTTGCAATTTAGTCAATTAAACCATAGTTATGATGTATTTGACATGTTTCCATGGCTTAACATCTTATTTGAATTATAAACTATGGGCCAGGGTTATTGTGCTAAGTGAGACCAGTCAATTATGGCTTTTATTTTTATTTTTAGTTAGGCAAAGAGGTTGAAACCTGGCTGGCGACATCGATTCCTTCTTGGGCCTCCAGGCAGTAAGAAAGATACTTCCAGGCCCCACCTGCTTATCAATGGCTCAGTGGCCCCACCCGAAGCCACTGCCCAGGAGTAGCTGTGTTTCAGGCTGCTGCTATGAGCAGATAAGAGAAGAAGCCTCTCCCCCATTTTTTGGGCAGTTGCACCTTTTTGGAGCAGAGAGCCCTAATAAGCCCACCACTTTTATTTTGAGAGGGCCTCAGAATGAGATTCAAAATTATTAAGGCTTAGGCTTCATGTTCAACTCCAGATCTGCCTACTCCATCTTGGAGGGAAGACAGAGGAGGAGATCCCATCCTGAAGCAGAAAATGCTGAAGGCAGTACATAATTCTAAGTTGTTTCAATTTAAAATTAATATAACATTTACATTTAAGCATAGAATATAACTATTTTTCTCGATCAGGACACTTTGCCTGCCAAAAGAAACAATAATGAAAGAAAATAAAATGATTGTTCTCGCACAGGAAAAATCTCATTTCAGTCAACCCATAGATCAGGGTTTTCAAACACATTAGGACTTCAACTCCCAGAATTCCTCCTCCAGTCATGTTAGCTCAGGAATTCTGGGAGTTGAAGTCCACAAGTCTTAAACTGCCCAAGTTGAAGACCCTTGCCATGGATCAACTAAACCTTGTCACCCAAGATATTGCTTTGCACAATTAGCTTCAGGGCCATCCCAAATCAAGCACCCACAAGCTCCATAGACTCTCCTGAATGTGATTTGGCTGCACCTCAGCATAAATTATACTCCTGACATACTCTAGTATGGAACACTTAGTTAATTTTCTCAAAATGTATTGAAGTCGGTACACAGGATTTCTGGTCAAACAATATCTTTACCCAAATCACCTGCTCATTTTTATTTTATTTATTTGTATTATCTGTCTTGATTATTTAGACAGATAACTCAAGGCAGCAAATTTTTCCCCACAACAACAATGCTGTGATGTGGATTGGGCTGAGAGAGTGACTGGCTCAAGTCACACAGCTGGCTATCCAGCTGACCATCTGAATATATCATGTCTTTCATCCAGACCAAACATTTGCAAAATACTGGGAAGTTACCAGGCTATTTTTCCTCCAGATAAATAAACACTAAGGATTCCTTCCAGTCAAATCTGGTTCCTATGACTTCAAAGACATTAGACCCTTGTACAATTCTTAGCAGAAATGTTTCCTATTACTGCTTCTGGATATTTTTTTTCTGATTTGCTAGTCTTGGCTATAAGTTTGGATTTTCTTGTTGGTCTTCTAGTTGCATCATAGCCCTGAGGACTGACTTTGTTGAGGTTTTCAAAATCAGCCAAGATCAGCAGGGTGCAATCAAGAAATGGGTTTTAGATCTTGAAGATCATGTAGTAAACATTGTAGTAAACATTATAATGATGATTCCTGATATTGACCAAGCTAACTCTGAAATTAAGTTCTGAGTCTTGGCTGAAGCAGTGGCTGCTTGAAAGCTATAAAATTTGTAAGAACAGAAGATAAGCAGTCCGCTGGGAGGTGCCTATCTAGTCCAGAAGTCTGTCTCACAGTAGGCAACCATCTGCATAGGGAAGCTCAAGTCTTCCAGCAGATGGCCTTCAGAGGGAGTAATGCCACCTCCATGAATTGGTCAACCCTTTTTGATGCCAGCCAAAGTGATTGCTAGCACTACATTTCATGGTAGCAGATAGCAAATGTTTGTTGCCTAATTTTTGAGGTGCTTTTATAAGGCTATCAAATTATAAGGCTCCAGATAAAAGTTTAGAGGCTTCTGTATCATTTTTCTGCCATCTAGTATTCGAATTTTTGCAGCCCATAGTTTTACCACTCTAGCTTATGTTTAGGTTACAGCTGTGAAATCTTTCCCTTAACCCCTATTTAGCTGGACTGTCTGAAATCAAGGGTCTCCCACTGGCACTTTAAAACTTAGGACTTCAACTCTAGATTTCAGCCAGCAATGCTGGCTGGGGAATTCTGGGAGTTGAATCCAGTAAAGTCTTAAGAGTTATGAAATGTGGAGACTTCCTGGTCAAATTAAGAATGGAATGAATGAAAAAATGGGAAAAAGTATTATGAAAGAAATCAACCTTAAAATAGCATTCGAAGTGTTGCATGATCACAATCCTCTATGACTATTTACGATATTTGCTGCTCCAGTTTGGCCTCCTTACCAGACAGAAGACACGGGTTTTTTAAACATTTTTAAAAATTAGTTCTGATGGTTGGCAATTTTCCATACTATATTATGCTATCTATTTAACTCTACTCTACTGGAGCTTGCAAATAACTCCCAGGGAGGGTGGAATTAAAGGGTTTCTAGAAGGAGGGGTGCATGGAATTCTTAAACCATGTTGAGAAAACTGTCCAAATTGTAAATTTCCAGAGACTTCTGCAGTAGTATTCCTAGAGATAGTATGGCCAATTATTTGGCTAAGCAACCTATGCCAAAAACATAAGTGTCAACATGTGTTCAGCTTTGTCTCCCTGAACTACAACAACCAAGTGCATGTTAGTCTAGTTGTCTTGTTAATCCAGTCCATCATTGTTGTCAATTATGATTTATGTGTCATGCAAACCCCTCAAATAAGGTTGAGTAAATTATGGCTCAGTAAGGATATTAACATCACAGATGACATATGCGGTGATGGCCAATCTATTGTCAAGAAGAAAAAAGAAAGGAAAGGTGTGATGGAATAGTTTTTGGGAAATAAATATACTTAGTTATTATCGAACTATATACTATATTGTGTACTATATAAACAAGATATTTTATAGTGTATATTAAATATATATATATATGCATATGTATATATAGTATTTAATTTAACATATATTTAATATACACTATAAATATAGTGTATGTGTGTGTGTGTGTAAATATGTATGTATGTTCCGTTGAGTTTATAAAAATTAAAGCACTCTAAGTTCCGTTAAAATGTTTTCCCGATTTTATTTTATTTTATTGAAGTGTCATTATAATAATAATTTAGTAACAGGCACCTACATTCTTCATCCGAATTACGTCGGACTACAAAGCCCTCAATGACCACGAAGATGGCAAGAAATAACCCTTTAGTCCATTTCGCGTTCCTTCGGATATTTGCAATCACATTTTGAAGAAGCTCTCGAATTTTGAGCAATCCAGGATAATGAAGCGTCTTTCCAAGCTCTCGCCAAAAATAGTGGATTTGTAGTCCGCAAATTCAACGAAAGCATCCGGTACAATGCCCCCAGCCGAGGTTCGGGAAATGCGTTGCAAACGACTGCGCATGAGCCTCTGGAGGAACCGTAGTTCGCAGCTTGTGACGCTTCGAACCCGAAAGGCGTGTTGGTTCCGACCTCGTGGGTCGGAATCTTTCCGGGCGAACCGGTCCCGAGGCTGGTGAGTAAAATGCGCTGGATTAAAATATTGGGCAAGTTGCATCCTTGGCAATGTGAAGAGCACAGGAAGTCCAGCAGCGAGTTTGAGGAGGGGTTCACCTTGCCTGGAGGATCAACTCCCAGAATTCCCCAAAGCTGCCTGGGGAATTCTGGGAGTTGGAGTCCTCCAGGCTTTAAAGTTGCCATGGTTGGAGACCCCTGTTTTAGAGAATGGTGGCACTGCCTTTGGCACTTTGTCAATGACTGTGATCTGTTGGACTGCAAAGTTATTTTGGGTCGCTATTAGGATTTTCCATTCACTGGAAATGAATGATACTCTTTAGTTTAATTTCTTATTTGAACTCTCCTGGAAAGCTTTCCCACCCCACCCCTCGGTGTTGAAAAGTGGAATAAACATAATACTCTGTTGATCAAACTCCTCTCTTGGTGACAAGTCTTATTGGTGGAAGTGATTTGCTACCTTCCAGAATGGTGGGTTTCCCCACTGCTTCCCAATTTAGTCTCAGCCCTGGGATTCCCTGAAAGCATTCCTTCTAAGAACGATAGATGCTGAAGTTATCCACACACCAGAGATAGGACCATCCATGTTTATTTTTTATTTATTTTTTGCTGTGAGGCTAAGAAGTCTGGCTAATTACATGTCACAACAGCAATGGCCTGTCTAGGGCAGAGAACCTCAACTTCCAAATATTATATGCTGGTTAACACTGTTGCATGCAAATGTGCTGTGAAATGCATTTTATTGGAATTCAGGTGCAAACGATATGAATGGCACATAGGTTTTATGATAGAAGTTTCCGTTTACGCTGCTGGGGATATTAAGCATTGGCTTGTATTAAAAGGACAAGACTGCCTTTGGGACCTAATGCCACTTCTCTGAAACCCATGCTGAGTATTAGGAGCAGAGACAAAAATTGAACTTTGTTGAAATGGGTGCGAAACTGATCAGCTCCAACTATGAATGAAGTATGAATAGGTTTGGAAAGGAAGTGGAGTATTATAGGCCAGAGAAAAAAAATTGTTTTGAAAAGGCGGTTTATGTTGCTGCTCCTTCAGATTTAAATAATAATTTCTTATGCTCTCTTTTGTTGACTTCAGTATATTCCAGCATCGAGACAAAAACCCTTATTCTTCCTGAAGAAAAGATGAAGGAAGAATAAGTATTTCAATGTTGGAATTAAGTTGCTGAAATGTAAAGGGGAAATGTGATCATCTCTATGCCTCTTGCTTGGCAACAGATTATTATTACCACTATTATCTCATCCAAATACAATGGACACTGAAAACTGGAAGTCTTGAGTTCATTGATTATCATGTCCTGCTCACCAATCTCTGCTATGCTTTGGGAATGGCTTCCAGAATAGAAGTTCCTGACCACAAAGGCTGGCAGCAAGGGAGGGGGAAATTGATTGGGATTTTTTCCTCTTGAAGAGTGTAGCCCCATCAAACAAAGTCTAAACATAGCCAGGGTAAGTGATTTTATATGCCTGCAAAAATGCCTGAATTTCGCTAATATATAATCCCCTTTAGTGCAAATTAAAATGCATATGTATCAATTTTAGACAGCTTATATAGTGAGTTACATTCTACAGATTAGCCACAGATATTGTGTTATAGTTACACGTAACTCAGAACGTGCAGAAGTAGGATTTGCTACGTGAAGGCGTCACTTGCAATGTTGTGTAATCAAGTATATATATATTATAATGTACAATATTCTTCTCTTTATAGCATCCATATATGAAAATACTTTATAGAAGACTGGGAGTACAGCACAGGAGGGCATCAGAGATCCTGTAACAACAGTAATGAATTACAGAGAAGAAATTATGAGTTTGATAGTCCCAGGACAATTTGATGATGCTGACACTTCAGACAGGTAATGCAGAAATGAGCAGTTTAGATGTTTTTCGGGTTATACAAAGCAACTAAGCTTTGCTAGATAAATCTTGCTCACCTTCTATTCATTATTCTGGTCCTTTATTATTAGAAACTGGTCCCAGTTTTTTGTGTGCATCTAAGAAAATAATTACTTGATTTGCCATACTTGCAAAGAGTTATTACAATGGCTTTAGATAAAAAACAATACTATAATTGAAACATTGAAGATCTAATAATCAAAAATGTTTGCACTTGTCATCTTGGTGTTCATACTATTTGCCTCCTTCGTCCTTTATGTGAGGAAGTGAATAGAATAGAATAGAATAGAATAGAATTCTTTATTGGCCAAGTGTGATTGGACACACAAGGAATTTGTTTTGGTGCAAATGCTCTGAGTGTTCATAAAAAGAAAAAAAATACATTCATCAAGAATCATAGGTATAACACTTAATAGTAGTCAAAGGGTACAAACAAGCAATCAAATTATATTAGGAAACAAGTGATCAAATCAAATTATACTCAGAACAGTCAATAAAAAATCATAAAGATACAAGCAACAAAGTTACATTCATGCAGTCATAATTATTACTCTGTTCTTTATTAAAAAGATGTTCTGTTTTTCATAACCAATCAGAGACAATGTGTACACAAATAAAATCCCTTAAATCAGTGTTTCTCAAACTTAGCCCTTGTAACAGATGTGGACATCAAGTCCCAAATTCCCAGCCTGCAATTTTCAGGAGTTGAAATCCATACCTGTTATAAATCCAACCGGATTTGAGCTATACATGAGGTAAACTATATAAATGGAACACTTTAAAGCTATACATCGAATGGAACATATAAATGGAGTGAACTGGAAAACAAATAATAACTCCTTTTCCATTAGAAGAACAGAAACCTACATGAAGAGAATGTGTTTAATGGTCAACTGAACTGAGTTTTTATGTCTGATATACCATCAAAGGTAAGGAATTATGTAAAGAGGATGTCATTAAATCTTAAGAGTATCAATCAACAGTGCCTCCATCTTGTCAGAATTCAGTCTTAGGTTATTGACTGTCATCCAAATACTAATCCAGTCCATGTACTCACCTAATTCAGGTGGAATGAAAAGAAAGTAAGTGAGGGATGAATATTATAACATGCAAATGATCTGTTGTTCCAAATCTTGAAATGACTACCTCCAGCAGATTCTTACAGCTCAAATGCACAACTTAAAATCTAGGTTGGCACATAGTTCCTGAAAGTCTTGGATATTTATAAAAGTTACCACTAAAATATGGGTGGCTATAGCAAATTAAATGGAAAAAAATGCTATTTATATTATTATGTACTATAGAATTGTAGAGTTCGTCCCATCCCAACTCCCATCAGCTTTAGCCAAGTTAAAGATGAGGAAGTGGGAACCACGGTCCAGCAAATCTGGAGAGTTATGTTACACTGTTGGCCTGCTGATACATCCATGCACCTTCACACCCATCACTCTAGGGTGGGGATGGAGGGGGGGTGGAGCTGCTCTACTATGGTACCTTCAGACAGTTGCAGCTGGGCCTCGCACACCCCAACACCTTGCTGGCCCATTTCTTCTGCAGCTGGCAAGGCTTTCCTGAAGGCACTGAAGCCGATAACAGAGCTCTGGATAGATCTGGAGCTCTGTTATTGGCTGTAGAGGCCTTCAGGAAAGCCTTGCCAGCCACAAAAGTTCCTGAAGGCCTCTGATAGCGAAAGGAGGCCAGGGGTGATGCACACAAATGAGGTGAGTCAGTGAACAACATCCTCCCCCCGCAAAAAATAAGACCTGGTGCCTTTTTTGGTAGCAAAAAAAATATAAGACAGGGTCTTATTTTCAGGGAAACACAGTAGCTATGCTCACTATAGCAGCGTGTCCAATGTATGCTGTCTGCATTGTTTTGAAACCACTATAGAATCAGCCTACTAAAAGTTTACTAAATATTCTTCTTTTAAAAAATAGTGAACCCTCGCAGGTTGTTCCAGCATCTCAAGAGGAGAAGGTGGTGGTTAAAATACAAGAGTCCCATCTGAATGAGGAAGCCGATGTGGATGAATCTGATGAGAGCTCTGAAGATGAGGAAGGTGGATGGGATTGGGATGACGAGATGGGAAAGCTGACAAAAACGAATCCAATGCCTGGAGGAAGAAACCTACAGGTGTGCAATAAGTGGATTTTTGTCTGTTGCTTTTAGATATATTTGTCCTGATTCCTATAGACGATTGAATTATATGATTGTGGGTATAGCTTGTTTTGGCCTAGTAGCAAATTGTAGTATAACATGACTATAAAACAGGCCACTATCCTGGGTTACCACGATGTGTGGATTTAGTCTTTATGTGACAATGTGTTCAGCTGTAAGCTACATTTGTGGGCATTTTAATTTGAACCTTTAAAATTATTTTATAGGAACGTAGTCTCAGTGCATTGGGAAAGTCAATAGCCTGAATGCTTAAGTATTCTGTTTTGTTTTGAATAACAAAAAATGTCCTAGCATCTTGTAGAGAGACTAGCTGATAATTTCAGGAGTTTTTGCCACTAATAATATGCAAGGTTAATTATTGTCTTAACGAATGATGGTGAGCCATAGCTTAATGCTACTTGCATAAATGACAAGCATGCAAAGTATGAGGCTCCAGCATTTCCTTTTTTCCCATTCATACAGCCCAGAGGAAGAGTAAACCAGAATTCTGTTCATTTTAGCTAATTCAGCTTGTTATGTGCAAACCAAGTTGTAGTTTAAAATAAACTCTAGCCAGCTAAACAATCTAGGAATGTTGGTGGTTTAGTGTATGTGCCTATATTTTATTTTAAACCCTAGTTCTTTGATGTGCATGTATTGATAAGTTACCAACAAATTAAAATGGAATTCTGATTTATTTTTTTCTGGCCACACAAGAACTAAAAAAGGGAAAGGAGGTACATCTGTCAAAATCTTTGGTTCTTTTTCACTGGGTGCATTCTGTTATTCTGTGGCTCAGCATGAAACTCAGTGCAAAACTCCCATTGTCTTTAGCCTCCCAAAAGTCAATTTACATGTCTTACTATTCTTCCTGCATTTGATGAAATATGTTTCCAAGGCTAGCTGGTATATATGCTTTTGCTCCTGTGGCCTTAATCATGACTGATGCATTTGGAATGGGTCACAGGATTCTGCATTCCCTCTTTCCCTAGTGAGACTCACCCTTCAAACGTATTCATGGATAAGGTTATAACAGCACTTGACTATACATGCTAACTAGTGTTCGCAGGCCTGGGGAATTTGCACATAATAGGGATAGCGTCGGGGACATAATCATGCAATTGTCTTTTAAAAATCATTTTTCAAATTAAGAGTCTGCAAAAGTGTGCCTTTAGAATGGTTTTTAAATGGAATTTTAGTTATATAACTTTTTTTTCAGGCAAATAAGCAGACTCCCAGCAGCAATGCAGCCAAAATGTCTACACCTACAGATAAAGCATTAAGAAAGTTTGAGAATAAAATCAATTTAGGTAAGTTGATCATTTAGAATTCCAGGATTCCAGAGGGTCTGAATCAGGTGATAGTTTTTAAAAGATGAAATCCAGTGGATTAATGGGTTAATCTGTCCTGGAAATCTGTTAAAATGCCTCTGGAAGACTTGAATTTTTGTTTCTTTGTTTCTGTGATAGAATAAAGTTTTGGCTCATCGAAAATAGACTTAGTCTCTTGTTCCACAATTCAAATCATATTTTACTAACAACTATAGCAAGATTATAAGTTTATGAAATGGTGAGGGTCATCCTGCACAGCTGCCTTTCAGGATAGGCCAGTCTACAGGTGAAACTCGCAAAATTAGAATATTGTGCAAAAGTTCATTTATTTCCATAATGCAACTTAAAAGGTGAAACTAATATATGAGATAGACTCATTACATGCAAAACAAGATAGTTCAAGCCGTGATTTGTCATAATTGTGATGATTATGGCTTACAGCTCATGAAAACCCCACCACTGCATCATCAAATTCACTGGGGCAATTCAACCTTCTACCACCCCCCCCCCCAACTCTGTGCTCTGTTACATAAGTCTTGAAGACCTGATTTTCCCTCAGCTTTGGGCCAAAGTAGGATGAGGACTTCCTCTAAGATGGTGTTATATCCGTACCCTCAGGATGACTCCCTGCCTCTGTGTCTGTCTGTCTGTCTGTCTCTGTCTCTCTGTCTCTCCCACTCTCTCTCTCTCTCTCTCTCTCCCCTGTTCTTTTATATTTTGTAGTTTTTAATTGTGCACATTTCCCAGAGACATTGAGAAGTTGAGTGGCTTCAGAAATGTAAGGGGGGAAATATGTTGACAGACATATATATGAATGGAAAAGAGTGCTTACTTTAAACGTTGTAAATGTATCGCTTGTTTTCTAGAGGTATGTTCACAAGGAAATTATGCACGTTAGTTTGGGACATCAGTGTTGAAACTGTTTCTAAAGAGTGGGATGTATGTGTGTGTGTTTTCCAGACAAGCTGTGTTTTGCTGATTCTGTTATAAATAAAGTTACAGAGAAGTCTAGGCAAAGAGAAGCAGATATGTAAGTAATATATATGGATGTGCAGAAATAAATATTGTAGAGAATATATAGCTGTTATTTGATTTGCATGGGTTTGTAGTACAATTAATATATTAATACATTATGTTTTGATATATTACATTCTAAGAGGTCTGCAAAATTAACATCATAGTGCTGCAGATGCCTCCTTAGACTCTTTTGCTTGCTCATTTAGGGCTAGGCATTCATTCCTAAAAAGTGAGGTTAAGATTGGTCTGGTAAATTAAGTTATTTCCCATTTTGTTTTGGCATGTTCTTATCTAATGATGATACTCTTTTATATTCCTAAAAACCACCCTAATGTTGCTTGACTGAAGTCTGTGTGAGTTGCATTATGAAGATCCCTGGTTTTAATTCATGGAGAATGTTTAGTATTTCTTCTTGTTTTTCTGCCTGGAATATTTTAATTATTGCTGGCATATTGCTTAAGATATATGTTATATTAACATGTTATATTAAGATATGTTGAGATATTTGTACTTTGTTCTGGTACAATGGATCATATGATGTTTTGTTTCTGCTAGGTACCGGGTAAAAGATAAATCAGACAGGGCAACAGTAGAACAAGTAAGTGATGTGAATTATCAGTTGTCAAAACGGTATTTTCAGAATTCAGAGTATTTATCCTTTAAAAGGAAGAATTCAGCCAGCTACATTCTTTAATAGCAGTGCATAACATTATACTGTCAGTGTGAAATCCTCTTTTACATTATACAGTTATGCTTTATCTAGATGTGTTTTCTCTATTTCATCAGGTGATTCCAAAATCCTATCTGAGAATGCTTAGAAACTTTTACTGCACTACTGGTCTGATGTTGAGAGGGCAAAATATAGGTGGAGAGGTGTTTGCTTCCAGTTCACACTGATCGATGCTTTTGGACTATATTCTGTTCAAGTTAATTATTATTTGGGTCGAATAATAATAATAGAAGCTTTCTCAGAAAGGAAGTTTTATTCTGCAGTTTCATGATTTTATCGCTCTGCCTTCAGAGAAAAATAAAATCAGTAAGGTTTCAGATGCTCTATTAAAGGTCAGAGAATTGTAGACTTCCAGTAATATAAACCATGATTAATTGGCTTCTTTAAAGAATTGCTTCAGTTGAAATAATGTAGTTTTAAGACCAACAAATGTATATGTGTGTTTGTTTGTACAAGTGGCCCTCATTCATTTGGGACTGGAATTATAGTCACTAAGCAGTGTGATCTTAAAGCACAATACCACATGATTGTGTTGCTTAGTGATGGCAGTTATGGCACTTCCTGTTTTTTTTTTCATATTTATATGCCACCCTTCTCCAGAGGCTCAGGGCAGCTTACAATTTTTGGAGCACAACCCAGTGCTCTCAGCAATAGCCTTCATTCCATTGTATATGCCTGCTTATTACTAGGGCTTTTGGCCCCCCCAAGCGGCATTTTTACAAAGTCAGCTTATTGCCTCCAACAATCTTGGGTCCTCAATTTACCTACCCTGAGAGGATGGAAGGCTGAGTCAACCTTGAGCCTGGTGGGATTGAGCCTGCACTAATTGCAGGCAGCTGGAACTAAGTGCTAGGCGTTTAACAGCCTGCACCACCAAGGCTCTGTTGTTGTATATGATGTCATAAGAGAATCACCACAGATTATTAAGCAAGGACATCATATGGTTGCCATTGTAGCCTCCTGTCAGCTTCCTCATTGACTTTGCTTCTAGATAAGCTGATAGTGAAGGTTGCAGATTGTGATCATGTTATTACATGGTCACTGCAACAACCACAACTATGAGAACAGTTCATAAGTACAGTACTACCCTTTCAGGGTCGTTGTAAGCTTGAATGGTCACTGAATGAGTGGTCATTAAGTGAGGACTGCCTGCATTGATCTGTAATCTCTTAACCAGACAGTGATGGATAGAAGCGTGTATTCATTCATAAAGTTAATATTACTCAGCGTGCTTCATGAATCCAGTAGCGCTGGCCCCATTCTATAAAGGCTTTCGATATAGCTAAGTTTTGCTCCTACATTTTAGTGAAATGTTATTTAAACTTCAAAGCATTTTCAGGCTAAAAGTTTGCAAAAGAAAAGTTGGAAAAACAATTGGTATAAACTTTGCAGGAGAAAAATCTTGGCTTTGGACAAATAGGCCTTTCTTAGATTTTAAACTTGAAAGGGATTTATCCACATCTTTGTAAATCATGGATTTGATGGTGTTTTGTCTTTCTAAGGTCCTGGACCCAAGAACACGAATGATTCTATTCAAGATGCTTAGCAGAGGTGTGATATCCGAGATCAACGGTTGTGTCAGCACTGGAAAAGAGGTTGGCTGAACCTATAATTTGCTAAACGTAATCTTGCAATGCATTTTAAAAGTCTTGTGATTTGTGTCACATGCTTTCTATAATTTTTCTGAAAAGTCATTTTGGAACAAAGAGGTTCCATTCTTCTGCATCGGGCTGCCAAGGATTTATAGATACCTAAGGTTTAGCTTTGAAAGCTAAGATTCCATAAGGCTTGGACCTAAACACACTGAGCTTCAGTTTCAGTTGTCAGGTGTAATGGTATGTAGGAATGCCTTAGGAGACATAGCCAAGGAAACAATCAGGTAAAAGGCAACTTATCCTATAGCAGAAATGTGGGTGAGTCAAAAATCTCAGAAGAGACCCTCCCTAGTTTCTTAGGCTGTAAAGGGTGGTGGTGGAGAGATACTTCCACGCTTGAAAGAGTCTGTTAATATTATAATGTACAAAATTATAATAAATATAATGTAAGACTTGGCAGGAAGAGAGCAAAGTTTCCACCTCCATACTTTTCCTGTGATTAATTAAACACCTTCTAAACCACTTCTGGTAATGACTGTAGAGGAGCAGGCAACCAGCACGCTTTGCTATAATTTTTTTCTTAACACTTAACTATAGTTTCACGAGCTGAGTCCTGGCTTGAGTCCTCATAACCCAGAGCTTATTGTAATCTGATGGTGCATTCCAGGCTTTTTAAAAATCAAAAATATTGCTTTTGATGTCTAATTAGGTTTAAGGGCTATCCAGGCAGGCTATCTCTTTCAAAAATAATAGGTGTTGAAATAATGCTTGAGAAGACCGATGTGGAATGCAACGACATAATTTGCAGAATTACAATTTGCAGCCGCCATTAAGTGCCTCTTTTCATTCAAGCATTTCTGCACAAATCGAGGACACAATCAAAACAATTTTTTGGACATGTGGAAATAGGCTTACAAATACAGAGAGCCATTTTTCCCTCCACACATGGACCATGCATGATAAAGAAGTATTTGTTTCAGGTCATTAATATTATGCATTATTATTATAGGAGTGTTATATTTGTATGCAATATGATGCAAGTGTGGGCAACTTTTTTTTTATTCTGTTCATGGTTCACCTGTTTGGAAAGGAATTTAGGGAACTTAAAATATTAACAGAGTGTGGTTTGTACCCCTGTGATCTATAGATTTAGCCTGGACAGTTATTGGATTCATGGGTCATGCATTTGGCTCTTGACAGTTGTCCTGTTTTTGCAGCCAGAGTATCATACACAGTAGATCTCAAAATTAATACTAAATCTAATAATCATATTTAATAAACTGTTGTGACTGGGTTAATTAAACTCAGATATACCACAATGTGAACACAGCCAGTGATCCAAAATAAACACTATAATGTATTAAACTCTGTGCCATGTAGTAATTAATTAAAACAAAGTAATTGTAAAACTATTGATTGACTTCTCAAATAATATATATAAATTTATATATTGGTACATTTTTGTTACATTTCTTTGCATTTTTTCCAGGCTAATGTGTACCACGCCAGCACTGCAAAAGGCGAGAATAGAGCAATAAAGATTTATAAAACTTCTATTTTGATGTTTAAAGATCGGGATAAATATGTGAGTGGAGAATTCAGGTGAGTCTGTATTGCATACTTGCTTCTGGATTTCACTTTTCTTTTTTTCAATAAACATTTTTTCAATAAACATTCACTCTCCCTCTTGCCATTTCAAGGTTTCGTCATGGATACTGTAAAGGAAACCCAAGAAAGATGGTCAGGACATGGGCAGAAAAAGAAATGAGGAATTTAACCAGGTGTGAATTGACATTCTTCCATTTTCATCTTGACTTTCATTTTTGTACAGGATTAGGGAATGATTTTAATCTTCTGGAAGTTCAACAGCATTGCAAGTTTTTAAGAAGCAAAATGTTCAGGAGATGCAATTCTTTCAACCACTCACACAGAACCAACACTGGAGTACCTTATTTGAGGATTCCTGCTCAACTCCAGAACGAATTCTTTTAAAAAGCAAAAGAATTTAAATATCTGTGTTTCCAGGTTTAGAACATTAAAAAGAAAGAAAGCCATGAATTTTGTTTTTATTTTCTAACATGTACAAATGATCCACATTCAGAAGCAGAAATACTGCAATGAAAACAGGAAAATATACATTTTGAGTGATCACATTCGTGGGTTGATCATCTTCAAAAACTGATAGTTGACAAATCACTTTTCAGTCATCTCTCTTTCCCAGAGTAAGGAGAGCTGTTGGTCTTCAACAGCCAAGCAGTCTCAAAGAGTAGAGGAAGTGAAGAAGAATATCTCCTCCTTTTTAAAAATCTAAGCCTAAAAGGGGCATACAATTGACAAACAAACACAAGCAAAATCTTAATAGATGCACTTTCTCACTAAATGGCAAGTGGTGGATATTTGGCCATGAAATCCAAAAACTCAAATCTACTACATTAGGCCTTTCTTAGGAATTGAGTAAAACTTAATGATGGGTATTCCAAAGGTGCTTTTTCCCACAACCATGACCTGGATGACTGTGAATCTCTACAGACATAACAATGGGTATTTTTCAGTTTAGTTCTCCAGTGGACATCTGAGTAGAGGGCCTTAATTTGGAGTAAGTATCTGGGTTCCAAATTTAAATTCGCTAGTTTCTTTCACTGAATATTTGTGCTCCGTCAATTCATGTTAACCCTTGAAACAAAAGGATTGTTTCTGTTTTTAAATTGAAGCACATATCCCCATCTGAGATTTTAAAAATAGGTTACACTGAAAGGGAAAGAGGCACCTCTATCAAAGACTTTGGGAGAAAATAATTATTTGTTAACAATTTACATACAATACTTAATGTTTGGCCTCAAGACATGAGAATGAAAATGAAAGGTGTCAACAAGATTGGGACAGCTTGTGAGGCTTTCTTTATATGTTTTCTTGCTTTATATGCAGTATTTCTTGACTAAATAATTATGAAGGTAAGATCAATATTATTGGACTAAGTGATCTGAATTCTGAAGCTTTTTCTGTACATAGGACTTTTTTTAAATAGGTGATATCAGATAAATAACAGCAGTTTTGTCTTTTTGGTTTCTTGCTTGGTAGGTTACATACAGCACAAATCCCATGTCCAGAACCCATTATGCTAAGAAGTCATGTTCTTGTGATGGGCTTTATTGGCAAAAAATGATATGTAAGTATAATCAAGTGCTTTGGGGGGGGGCTCAAATTTTTAGTTAAGCCAGGATTTATTTTAATTATGGTTTACTATGCAAACCATAATAGACTGAGTCACACAGAATAGTAAACACATTCTTGCATACTTCTATAGGAGTTATTTAAGAAGTATAACATGGGAAAGGGCTATATAGGAAATTCAAGTACTAATTTATTAGTGTCTTCCATTGCATTGGTCAATGTTTCTTCAACCTCCACAACTTTAAAATGTGTGGATTTCACCCCAGCATGCTGGCCAAAGGAATTTGGAGAGTTGAAGTCCACATATCTTAAAATTGCTGCAATTTGGGAACACTGGCAAAAGTTTGTAGAATCTAAAGCTTCAGAAAAATTGTTCCTCTAGTACATGTCTCAATTCTAGCAAAACTAGTTAGATGGCTGATCAATACAGTATAGTCTCTGTGGTTAACTGGTGGATAGTGCAAAACCTTCCATAGCATATGTAATCAATTTTGCAGAAACAGACTGAAATGAGTA
>CM019150.1:148363446-148373593 GCA_009733165.1 Naja naja
AGAAAATCATTAAAAAGGGAACATTATGAAACTAGGCATGTTAGAAAGGTCAGAAGGATAGAAACAGAAAGGTAAAGAGAGAGAGAGATTCAAACTGGATAGAGAAGGGGGATAAAGGGATAAAAGAGGGAGAAGGAACAAGAAACAGAACAAAAGATAGAGAATCTTGAATTACATAACAAAGAGAGAAACTTGTTTGCATAGAGACAATGGCTGGCGTATTTAAAGGGGTTCTGCATGAAAGAAATGGTAATAGGAATCTATTGTAATTATAAGAGTGTAAAACAATAGGGGTTACTGACAATTTTCACTGGTAAAAGGTCACATTTTCATTTTCTTATCCACAAAAGCTAAATGATGATTAGATGAATTGATTAATTGAAATGATTTTAGAAAGTGCTTAAAAATGGGATTTGTCAATAACAAGATTAGTTATTTTATTATTATTTTGGAACCATAAATTAATTTTAGGGGATATGTGTTGCAGAACCCAACCGATTAGAGATATATTGTAAGGAGCTTTTCTCCATTTTCTTTCTTTTTTCTCTATCTTTCGTTTTGAAGGGAATGACTATGATTATGTTATTATATTAACCACTGAGGTGTCACTTTCAAAGTAGTAAAGGGGTGCAAGTCTAGGTTTTTTCATTCTTTTTAGTGTTAACATGGGTATGGATTTAGAATTATGGTGAGAATATGTGATGAAAGGGCAAATCATGGACAAAAGAATTCTGTAAATGATAAAAGTATTAACAATGTGAAGATAATTAAAGGTTAGACATGGATGAACTTTATCTTTAATATGATGGGCAAATATATTGTTATTTGTAAGATTTATACATGAAGTTTTAAAATATATATGTATATTTGCAATTAACTGAAATGAACTGGGGCTATACAGAATGAGATTAAGATTTGAGATTAGGATTAATTTTTTGACCCTTTGTCGCTAAAATGGAATAGAAGTGAAGTCAAATGTTTAAAGGAATATAGATCTACTGTCACATTTGCATGTAAAAGTGATTTCGGGGAACATGCTGTCTACTGAAAAAGCTGTTTTAAAAAATTGTTAAAATTGAATAAAATTTGGTTAAAAAAAAAAAAATATGTTCCTAATTCAAATTCCATATTTTACTAACAACTATAGAAAAGATTATAAGTTTATGAATGGTGAGATCATCCTGCACAGCTGCCTTTCAGATAGGCTACAGGTGAAACTTCATAAAAATTAGAATATGTGTGCAAAAGTTCATTTATTTCCATAATGCAACTTAAAAGATGAAACTAATATATGAGATAGACTCATTACATGCAAAACAAGATAGTTCAAGCAGAAAATTAGAATATTGTGAAAAGGTGCAATATTCTAGGCTCAAAGTGTCCCACTCTAATCAGCTAATTAAGCCATAACACCTGCAAAGGGTTCTGATTTTAAATGGTCTCTCAGTCTGGTTCAGTAGGAATCACAATCATGGGAAAGACTGCTGACCTGACAGTTGTGCAGAAAACCATCATTGACACCCTCCATAAGGAGGGAAAGCCTCAAAGGTAATTGCAAAAGAAGTTGATGTTCCCAAAGTGCTGTATCAAAGCACATTAATAGAAAGTTATGTGGAAGGGAAATGTGAAAAGTGCACAAGCAGCAGGGATGACCGCAGCCTGGAGAGGATTGTCAGGAAAAGGCCATTCAAAAGTGTTGGGGACTTTCACAAGGACTGGACTGAGGCTGGAGTCAGTGCATCAAGAGCCACCACACACAGACGGATCCTGGGCATGGGCTTTAAATGTCGTCAGAAGCGTCTTACCTGGGCTAAAAAAAAGACCTGGTCTGTTGCTCAGTGGTCCAAAGTCCTCTTTTCTGATGAGAGCAACTTTTGCATCTCATTTGGAAACCAAGGACCCAGATCTGAGGAAGACGGAGGCACACACTGCAAGGTGCTTGAAGTCCAGTGTGAAGTTTCCACAATCTGCGTTGATTTGGGGAGCCATGTCATCTGCTGATGTTTGTCCACTGTGCTTCATTAAGTCCAGGGTCAATGCAGCTGTCTACCAAGAGATTTTGGAGCACTTCATGCTTCCTTCCGCAGACGAGCTTTATGGGGATGCTGACTTCATTTTCCAGCAGGACTTGGCACCTGCTCACACTGCCAAAAGCACCAAAATCTGGTTCAATGACCATGGGATTACTGTGCTTGATTGGCCAGCAAACTTGCCTGACCTGAACCCCATAGAGAATCTGTGGGGCATTGCCAAGTGAAAGATGAGAGACATGAGACCGAACAATGCAGAAGAGCTGAAGGCCGCTATTGAAGCATCCTGGTCTTCCATAACACTTCAGCAGTGCCACAGGCTGATCGCTTCCATGCCACACCACATTGAGGCAGTAATTGCTTCAAAAGGGGCCCAAACCAATTACTGAGTACATATGCATGCTTATACTTTTCACAGGTCTGATAATGTTCTATGTACAATTTGTTTTATTGATTGCATGTAATATTCTAATTTTCTGAGATTGTGGATTTAGGGTTTTCATGAGCTGTAAGCCATAATCGTCACAATTATGACAAATCACGGCTTGAACTATCTTGTTTTGCATGTAATGAGTCTATCTCATATATTAGTTTCACCTTTTAAGTTGCATATGGAAATAAATGAACTTTTGCACAATATTCTAATTTTTCGAGTTTCACCTGTACAATGTGTCTCAGCTTCTATTCTTTTTCTCTTAGCTAAATCTTTCCCTAAAGAGGAAGAAGGGATAGGAAAACATTGTGGTTTGCAGGTTGTTGGTGAAAAACAAACCACACCTGGATTTCCTGGATTCCACCAACATTGTCAAACTGTCCTCACTGTCATGTAGTCTATTCTCAGAAACCATTCTACCAGCCAACTCACTAAGCAGATCCCTCTTTCAGGCCCTGCTTGCTTTTGCTGGGTCTCTAACCTAGCTGTATAGGTTTACAGCTAGAAAACGGATGTTTTATTAAGCCACCAAGCTTCTTAATATCTATATGACATTAAGCTTGATTTGGGTCCACAAAAAAATCTTTGGTACCACTGCATCATCAAATTCACTGGGGCAATTCAACCTTCTACCCCCCCCCCCAGAGCCCCCCAACTCTGTGCTCTGTTAAATAAGTCTTGAAGACCTGATTTTCCCTCAGCTTTGGGCCAAAGTAGGATGAGGACTTCCTCTAAGATGGTGTTATACCCGTACCCTCAGGATGACTCCCTGCCTCTCTGTCTGTCTGTCTGTCTGTCTGTCTCTGTCCGTCTCTCTCTCTCTCTCTCTCTCTCTCTCTCTCTCTCTCCCCTGTTCTTTTATATTTTGTAGTTTTTAATTGTGCACATTTCCCAGAGACATTGAGAAGTTGAGTGGCTTCAGAAATGTAAGGGGGGAAATATGTTGACAGACATATATATGAATGGAAAAGAGTGCTTACTTTAAACGTTGTAAATGTATCGCTTGTTTTCTAGAGGTATGTTCACAAGGAAATTATGCACGTTATTTTGGGACATCAGTGTTGAAACTGTTTCTAAAGAGTGGGATGTATGTGTGTGTGTTTTCCAGACAAGCTGTGTTTTGCTGATTCTGTTATAAATAAAGTTACAGAGAAGTCTAGGCAAAGAGAAGCAGATATGTAAGTAATATATATGGATGTGCAGAAATAAATATTGTAGAGAATATATAGCTGTTATTTGATTTGCATGGGTTTGTAGTACAATTAATATATTAATACATTATGTTTTGATATATTACATTCTAAGAGGTCTGCAAAATTAACATCATAGTGCTGCAGATGCCTCCTTAGACTCTTTTGCTTGCTCATTTAGGGCTAGGCATTCATTCCTAAAAAGTGAGGTTAAGATTGGTCTGGTAAATTAAGTTATTTCCCATTTTGTTTTGGCATGTTCTTATCTAATGATGATACTCTTTTATATTCCTAAAAACCACCCTAATGTTGCTTGACTGAAGTCTGTGTGAGTTGCATTATGAAGATCCCTGGTTTTAATTCATGGAGAATGTTTAGTATTTCTTCTTGTTTTTCTGCCTGGAATATTTTAATTATTGCTGGCATATTGCTTAAGATATATGTTATATTAACATGTTATATTAAGATATGTTGAGATATTTGTACTTTGTTCTGGTACAATGGATCATATGATGTTTTGTTTCTGCTAGGTACCGGGTAAAAGATAAATCAGACAGGGCAACAGTAGAACAAGTAAGTGATGTGAATTATCAGTTGTCAAAAACGGTATTTTCAGAATTCAGAGTATTTATCCTTTAAAAGGAAGAATTCAGCCAGCTACATTCTTTAATAGCAGTGCATAACATTATACTGTCAGTGTGAAATCCTCTTTTACATTATACAGTTATGCTTTATCTAGATGTGTTTCTCCATTTCATCAGGTGATTCCAAAATCCTATCTGAGAATGCTTAGAAACTTTTACTGCACTACTGGTCTGATGTTGAGAGGGCAAAATATAGGTGGAGAGGTGTTTGCTTCCAGTTCACACTGATCGATGCTTTTGGACTATATTCTGTTCAAGTTAATTATTATTTGGGTCGAATAATAATAATAGAAGCTTTCTCAGAAAGGAAGTTTTATTCTGCAGTTTCATGATTTTATCGCTCTGCCTTCAGAGAAAAATAAAATCAGCAAGGTTTCAGGTGCTCTATTAAAGGTCAGAGAATTGTAGCCTTCCAGTAATATAAACCATGATTAATTGGCTTCTTTAAAGAATTGCTTCAGTTGAAATAATGTAGTTTTAAGACCAACAAATGTATATGTGTGTTTGTTTGTACAAGTGGCCCTCATTCATTTGGGACTGGAATTATAGTCACTAAGCAGTGTGATCTTAAAGCTCAATACCACATGATTGTGTTGCTTAGTGATGGCAGTTATGGCACTTCCTGTTTTTTTTTTCATATTTATATGCCACCCTTCTCCAGAGACTCAGGGCAGCTTACAATTTTTGGAGCACAACCCAATGCGCTCAGCAATAGCCTTCATTCCATTGTATATGCCTGCTTATTACTAGGGCTTTTGGCCCCCCCAAGCGGCATTTTTACAAAGTCAGCTTATTGCCCCCAACAATCTTGGGTCCTCAATTTACCTACCCTGAGAGGATGGAAGGCTGAGTCAACCTTGAGCCTGGTGGGATTCGAGCCTGCACTAATTGCAGGCAGCTGGAACTAAGTGCTAGGCGTTTAACAGCCTGCACCACCAAGGCTCTGTTGTTGTATATGATGTCATAAGAGAATCACCACAGATTATTAAGCAAGGACATCATATGGTTGCCATTTGTAGCCTCCTGTCAGCTTCCTCATTGACTTTGCTTCTAGATAAGCTGATAGTGAAGGTTGCAGATTGTGATCATGTTATTACATGGTCACTGCAACAACCACAACTATGAGAACAGTTCATAAGTACAGTACTACCCTTTCAGGGTCGTTGTAAGCTTGAATGGTCACTGAATGAGTGGTCATTAAGTGAGGACTGCCTGCATTGATCTGTAATCTCTTAACCAGACAGTGATGGATAGAAACGTGTATTCATTCATAAAGTTAATATTACTCAGCGTGCTTCATGAATCCAGTAGCGCTGGCCCCATTCTATAAAGGCTTTCGATATAGCTAAGTTTTGCTCCTACATTTTAGTGAAATGTTATTTAAACTTCAAAGCATTTTCAGGCTAAAAGTTTGCAAAAGAAAAGTTGGAAAAACAATTGGTATAAACTTTGCAGGAGAAAAATCTTGGCTTTGGACAAATAGGCCTTTCTTAGATTTTAAACTTGAAAGGGATTTATCCACATCTTTGTAAATCATGGATTTGATGGTGTTTTGTCTTTCTAAGGTCCTGGACCCAAGAACACGAATGATTCTATTCAAGATGCTTAGCAGAGGTGTGATATCCGAGATCAACGGTTGTGTCAGCACTGGAAAAGAGGTTGGCTGAACCTATAATTTGCTAAACGTAATCTTGCAATGCATTTTTAAAAGTCTTGTGATTTGTGTCACATGCTTTCTATAATTTTTCTGAAAAGTCATTTTGGAACAAAGAGGTTCCATTCTTCTGCATCGGGCTGCCAAGGATTATAGATACCTAAGGTTTAGCTTTGAAGAGCTAAGATTCCATAAGGCTTGGACCTAAACACACTGAGCTTCAGTTTCAGTTGTCAGGTGTAATGGTATGTAGGAATGTCCTTAGGAGACATAGCCAAGGAAACAATCAGGTAAAAGGCAACTTATCCTATAGCAGAAATGTGGGTGAGTCAAAAATCTCAGAAGAGACCCTCCCTAGTTTCTTAGGCTGTAAAGGGTGGTGGTGGAGAGATACTTCCACGCTTGAAAGAGTCTGTTAATATTATAATGTACAAAATTATAATAAATATAATGTAAGACTTGACAGGAAGAGAGCAAAGTTTCCACCTCCATACTTTTCCTGTGATTAATTAAACACCTTCTAAACCACTTCTAGTAATGACTGTAGAGGAGCAGGCAACCAGCACGTTTTGCTATAATTCTTTTCTTAACACTTAACTATGGTTTCACGAGCTGAGTCCTGGCTTGAGTCCTCATAACCCAGAGCTTAATGTAATCTGATGGTGCATTCCAGGCTTTTTAAAAATCAAAAATATTGCTTTTGATGTCTAATTAGGTTTAAGGGCTATCCAGGCAGGCTATCTCTTTCAAAAATAATAGGTATTGAAATAATGCTTGAGAAGACCGATGTGGAATGCAATGACGTAATTTGCAGAATTACAATTTGCAGCCGCCATTAAGTGCCTCTTTTCATTCAAGCATTTCTGCACAAATCGAGGACACAGTCAAAACAATTTTTTGTACATGTGGAAATAGGCTTACAAATACAGAGAGCCATTTTTCCCTCCACACATGGACCATGCATGATAAAGAAGTATTTGTTTCAGGTCATTAATATTATGCATTATTATTATAGGAGTGTTATATTTGTATGCAATATGATGCAAGTGTGGGCAACTTTTTTCATTCTGTTCATGGTTCACCTGTTTGAAAGGAATTTAGGGAACTTAAAATATTAACAGAGTGTGGTTTGTACCCCTGTGATCTATAGATTTAGCCTGGACAGTTATTGGATTCATGGGTCATGCATTTGGCTCTTGACAGTTGTCCTGTTTTTGCAGCCAGAGTACCATACACAGTAGATCTCAAAATTAATACTAAATCTAATAATCATATTTAATAAACTCTTGTGACTGGGTTAATTAAACTCAGATATACCACAATGTGAACACAGCCAGTGATCCAAAATAAACACTATAATGTATTAAACTCTGTGCCATGTAGTAATTAATTAAAACAAAGTAATTGTAAAACTATTGATTGACTTCTCAAATAATATATATAAATTTATATATTGGTACATTTTTGTTACATTTTTTGCATTTTTCCAGGCTAATGTGTACCACGCCAGCACTGCAAAAGGAGAATAGAGCAATAAAGATTTATAAAACTTCTATTTTGATGTTTAAAGATCGGGATAAATATGTGAGTGGAGAATTCAGGTGAGTCTGTATTGCATACTTGCTTCTGGATTTCACTTTTCTTTTTTTCAATAAACATTTTTTCAATAAACATTCAATCTCCCTCTTGCCATTCCAAGGTTTCGTCATGGATACTGTAAAGGAAACCCAAGAAAGATGGTCAGGACATGGGCAGAAAAAGAAATGAGGAATTTAACCAGGTATGAATTGACATTCTTCCATTTTCATCTTGACTTTCATTTTTGTACAGGATTAGGGAATGATTTTAATCTTCTGGAAGTTCAACAGCATTGCAAGTTTTTAAGAAGCAAAATGTTCAGGAGATGCAATTCTTTCAACCACTCACAGAACCAACACTGGAGTGCCTTATTTGAGGATTCCTGCTCAACTCCAGAGCGAATTCTTTTAAAAAGCAAAAGAATTTAAATATCTGTGTTTCCAGGTTTAGAACATTAAAAAAGAAAAGCCATGAATTTTGTTTTTATTTTCTAACATGTACAAATGATCCACATTCAGAAGCAGAAATACTGCAATGAAAACAGGAAAATATACATTTTGAGTGATCACATTCGTGGGTTGATCATCTTCAAAAACTGATAGTTGACAAATCACTTTTCAGTCATCTCTCTTCCCAGAGTAAGGAGAGCTGTTGGTCTTCAACAGCCAAGCAGTCTCAAAGAGTAGAGGAAGTGAAGAAGAATATCTCCTCCTTTTTAAAAATCTAAGCCTAAAAGGGGCATACAATTGACAAACAAACACAAGCTAAATCTTAATAGATGCACTTTCTCACTAAATGGCAAGTGGTGGATATTTGGCCATGAAATCCAAAAACTCAAATCTACTACATTAGGCCTTTCTTAGGAATTGAGTAAAACTTAATGATGGGTATTCCAAAGGTGCTTTTTTCCCACAACCATGACCTGGATGACTGTGAATCTCTACAGACATAACAATGGGTATTTTTCAGTTTAGTTCTCCAGTGGACATCTGAGTAGAGGGAGTTAATTTGGAGTAAGTATCTGGGTTCCAAATTTAAATTCGCTAGTTTCTTTCACTGAATATTTGTGCTCCGTCAATTCATGTTAACCCTTGAAACAAAAGGATTGTTTCTGTTTTTAAATTGAAGCACATATCCCCATCTGAGATTTTAAAAATAGGTTACACTGAAAGGGAAAGAGGCACCTCTATCAAAGACTTTGGGAGAAAATAATTATTTGTTAACAATTTACATACAATACTTAACGTTTGGCCTCAAGACATGAGAATGAAAATGAAAGGTGTCAACAAGATTGGGACAGCTTGTGAGGCTTTCTTTATATGTTTTCTTGCTTTATATGCAGTATTTCTTGACTAAATAATTATGAAGGTAAGATCAATATTATTGGACTAAGTGATCTGAATTTCTGAAGCTTTTTTCTGTACATAGGACTTTTTTTTAAATAGGTGATATCAGATAAATAACAGCAGTTTTGTCTTTTTGGTTTCTTGCTTGGTAGGTTACATACAGCACAAATCCCATGTCCAGAACCCATTATGCTAAGAAGTCATGTTCTTGTGATGGGCTTTATTGGCAAAAATGATATGTAAGTATAATCAAGTGCTTTGTGGGGGGGGGGCTCAAATTTTTAGTTAAGCCAGGATTTTAATTATGGTTTACTATGCAAACCATAATAGACTGAGTCACACAGAATAGTAAACACATTCTTGCATACTTCTATAGGAGTTATTTAAGAAGTATAACATGGGAAAGGGCTATATAGGAAATTCAAGTACTAATTTATTAGTGTCTTCCATTGCATTGGTCAATGTTTCTTCAACCTCCACAACTTTAAAATGTGTGGATTTCAATTCCCAGCATGCTGGCCAAAGGAATTTGGAGAGTTGAAGTCCACATATCTTAAAATTGCAATTTGGGAACACTGGCAAAAGTTTGTAGAATCTAAAGCTTCAGAAAAATTGTTCCTCTAGTACATGTCTCAATTCTAGCAAAACTAGTTAGATGGCTGATCAATACAGTATAGTCTCTGTGGTTAACTGGTGGATAGTGCAAAACCTTCCATAGCATATGTAATCAATTTTGCAGAAACAGACTGAAATGAGTAACCTAGTTGCAGCATTCAGGGCTAGCTAGCTGCAGTCTCCAAACTGCTCTGAAATTGGGGGAAGGGATCCAATCAGAGTACATTAAAAGTAATCCCATTTTGAAGTTATTGTGAAAGTAGTAGCAATGTACAAAATGTTTTGGCTGGATTGTCTCAAATCGAAAACATTCTGCTTCAAATGTAACAGGTTCAGTCAGCCTGAAGCACTTCTGAAATTATTAAATTTCTAATGGGAAAGAACTGCTTTTTGCTTGAAATAATTTTTTCAAATTTGAAAGGATATTTTGAGTTTGAAACATTTTGCACTGGAAGATTATTGTTATAATGCTATCCATGTCATGGAAAGCTTGAAGCTTGTTATTGTTATTATTTGGGCAACAGAACATACTTGAACCTCCAGTGGCTGGATTTAATTTGAGCACCCCAAATTAAGCATTGTTCTCTGCAGGAAGATGGCAGCCCTTTCTACATCAGGTTAATGTTCTGTTCCTGAAGCTGAAGAAAACAAATCAAG